>JAGIQG010000032.1:2116797-2590029 GCA_024679065.1 Sphyrna mokarran
CGGTTTGAGGACATAAGAAATAGGAGCAGGAGTCGGCCATCCAGCCCCTCGAGCCTGCCCCGCCATTCAATAAGATCATGACTGATCTGAAGTGGATCAGTTCCACTTTCCCGCTTTCTTCCCATAACCCTCAATTCCCTTATCGATCAGAAATCTAATCTATCAGAAATGGAGTTTCCTTTCACCATTCAAAAATGTGTACCTAGATCATAGAACGTTAGTACAGGCCCTTCAGCCCTCGATGTTGTGCCAACCTGTGAAACCAATCTAAAGCCCATCTAACCTACACTATCCACATTCGATAAGGTGGCCCATGGAAGGCTTCTGCAGAAAATGCAGATGTATGGGATTGAGGGTGATTTAGCTAATTGGATTAGGAATTCGCTAGCAGATAGAAGACAGAGGGTGGTGGTTGATGAAAGATATTCATCGTGGAGTTCGGTTACAAGTGGTGTACCTCAGGAGTCTGTTTTGGGGCCCCTGCTGTTTGTAATTTTTATAAATGATCTGGATGAGGGTATTGAAGGATGGATTAGTAAATTTGCGGATGACACCAAAGTTGGAAGAGTGGTAGATAGTGAAGAGGGATGTTATAGTTTGCAGAGAGACTTGGACAAGTTGCAGAGCTGGGCCGAGAGGTGGCAAATGGAGTTTAATGTGGAAAAGTGTGAGGTAATTCACTTTGGCAGGAATAACAAATGTGTAGAGTATAGGGCTAATGGTAGGAATCTTAATAGTGTTGAAGAACAGAGGGATCTTGGTGTGTATGTGCATAGATCCCTGAAAGTTGGCAATCAAGTTGATGAGGTTGTTAAGAAGGCATATGGAGTCTTTGCTTTTATTGGTAGGGGGATTGAATTTAGGAGCCGCAGCATCATGTTGCAACTGTACAAAACTGTAGTGCAGCCGCACTTGGAGTATTGTGTGCAGTTCTGGTCCCCGCATTATAAGAAAGATGTGGAGGCATTGGAGAGGGTACAGAGGAGGTTTACCAGGATGTTGCCTGGTATGGAGGGCATGTCTTAGGAGGAGAGGCTGAGGGATTTGAGGTTGTTTTCGTTAGAAAGGAGGCGGCTAAGAGGGGACCTCATCGAAACATATAAGATGATTAGAGGTTTAGATAGGGTGGACAGTGATAGCCTTTTTCCTAGGATGGAGAAAGCTAGCACGAGGGGACATAGCTTTAAGTTAAGGGGTGGTAGTTATAGGACGGATGTCAGAGGTAGGTTCTTTACCCAGAGGGTGGTAAGGGTATGGAATGGCCTGCCTGCGTCAGTGGTAGATGCGCCAAGTTTGGTGGCGTTTAAGAGGTTAGTAGATAAGTTTATGGACGAAAAGGGAATGGTTTAGGTTAGGGGGTCATTGCTTTTTCCTAATTGGTCGGCGCAACATCGAAAGCCGAAGGGCCTGTTCTGCGCTGTAATGTTCTATGTTCTATGTTCTAGTCCAATACCATCCATATGTTTATCCAATGACCATTTAAATGCCCTTAAACTTGGCAAGTCCACTACTGTTGCATGCAGGGCATTCTACGCCCTTACTGCTCTCTAAGTAAAGAAACTACCTCTGATATCTGCTCTATATCTATCACCCCTCAATTTAAAGCTATGTCCCCTCATTTTAGCCATTACCCTCCAAGGAAAAAAGCTCTCACTGTCTACCCTATCTAACTCTCTGATTATCTTATATGCCTCTACTAAGTCACCTCTTAACTTCTAGATTAACCTTGTAGGTTAGGTGGATTGCCCCTTTGTGTCCCAGGATGTGTGGGTTAGGGAGATTAACAGGGTAAATTTGTGGTGTTATAGCAAGAAGGCCTGATTCAGATGCTCTGTTGGAGAGTTGGTGCAGATCCGATGGGCCAAATGGTCTCCTTCTGCACTGTCGGGATTTTATGATGAGCACTATTCTCTCTCCAGAGATGCTGTCAGACCTGCTGAGATGTCCCACTATGACTACGGGATGGCACGGTGGCACAGTGGTTAACACTGCCGTCTCAGAGCACCAGGAACCCGGATCTGATTCCCAGATTGGATCACTGTCTGTCCAGAGTGTGCACATGTTGCAACTATACAAAACTCTAGTGTGGCCGCACTTGGAGTATTGTGTACAGTTTTGGTCGCTGCATTATAAGAAAGATGTGGAGGCATTGGAAAGGGTGCAGAGGAGGTTTACCAGGATGTGCCTAGTATGGTGGGAAGGTTTTATGAGGAAAGGCTGAGGGTCTTGAGGTTATTTTCATTAAGAAGTGACCTAATTGAGGCATACAAGATGATCAGAGGGTTAGATAGGGTGGACAGTGAGAGCCTTTCTCCTCGGATGGTGATGGCTAACTCGAGGGGACATAGCTTTAAATTAAGGGGTGATAATTATAGGACGGATGTCAGAGGTAAGTTCTTTACTCAGAGGGCAGTAAGGGCGTGGAATGCCCTGCCTGCAGCAGTTGTGGACTCACCAACTTTAAGGGCGTTCAAATGGTCAGTGGATAGGCAGATGCATAACATTGGAATAGTTTAGGTTAGAGGGTCATTAGATTGGTTCCATTGGTTGGTGCAACATCGAGGGCCGAAGGGCCTGCACTGCACTGTAATGTTCTAAGTTCTATGTTCTCCCTGTGTCTGTGTGGGTTTCCTCCCACAGTCTGAAAGACGTGTTGGTTGAATTGACCGTGCTAAATTGCACCTTAGTGCCCGAAATTGTATGAATTGGGGTGTGTAAATGAGGTTATGGGGATAGGGCATGGGTGAGACGTGTTGTTGGAGAGTTAGTGCACACCCAGTGGGCCAAATGGCCTCTTTCTGCCCTGTCACGCTATGATTAACTCCATTGTCAGACCTGCTGAGATTTTCCAGTTTGACCAAATGACATTGAAACCTAAACTCGGAAAGAGGAAATGGGAAACTGTTATGGTTGGAGGCTGAACTGGATTGACCAAGGGAGCTCCAGCCAGATGCTTTGCTGTTTAGAAGCTCGGGAAATGCCTTGAGATTTGCCACTTACAAGTGGCAGAGAGTCGAGTGGGTGAGCCAGTGAGAGGACTGGCATGGATAGGTCTGGCACTGGCAAGACTCAAACCTTCTCCCACTTCTGTGCCAGAAGAAAGAAAAGTACAGCACAGGAACAGGCCCTTCAGCCCATCAAGTCTGTGCCAACACAGATGCCCCTCTAACCTTGCCTCTATGTGGTCTGTATCCCTCTATTTCCTGCCTATTCATGTATCTATCCAGCTGTCTCTTGAATATTGTTATCGAATCTGCTTCCACCACCTCCTCTGGCAACGTATTGCGAACAATCACCGCCCTCTGTGTGAAAAACTTGCCCCTTACAAGTCTTTTAAACTTTCCCATTCTCACCTTATCTCTATCCCCAAAGTAATTCACCCTTCGAACCTGGGAAAAAGACCCTGACAATCCACTCTATCCAAGCCTGTCACAATCTTGTAAACCTCTATCAGGTGTCCCCTCATCCTCCGACACTCCAATCTGCTTTTGCTGCTGTGATATGGGGGACTGGATGTTGGGTTACTGATGGTTAGGTTGCAGACTGACCATAAATGTGTTGGCTGCCATTCTCTGGGGGCAGTTGGGACACCCTCGTTTCCTGTAGCCCAGCAGTTGCCCTGAGTGGGATCGGTGAGCTTGACACAGAGCAGTAACCGAGCCTTGAGCACTCTGCATGCCGAGTACTCCTCCAGACACACGGGTGGGAGAACTGGCAGAAGCTAATGCCAGGAAGTAGCAACCTCACCAATTCTGTGCCTCTGCAAGACATCCAAGACAGCATTTCCCACCCACAGCCCCTGTTCCCTCCATGTCTGAATTCACTCTCAATTTCCGTACCTGTTCTCTTATTGTTAAACTCAGATTCTCTGAAAGAGGAAACAGACACCAGAGAATGGGGATTTTAACACATTCACGTCACCGACCTTAGCGCCCACAAAACTCAACTCACACAAATGACTTCAAATATTTAATCACCCCTCGCAAATTATTTAGTCGAATACGGGTATACTTTACTGGTGTGTGTGTGTGAGTGTGTGTGTGTGTGTGTGTGGTGTGTGTGTGTGTGAGAGAGGGTGTCTGTGAGTGAGTGAGTGTGGGTGTGTGTGGGTTTGTGTGTGTGTGTGTGTGTGTGTGAGAGTGGGGGTGTCTATGTGTGTGAGTGAGTGTGGGTGTCTGTGTGAGTGAGTGAGTGTGAGTGAGTGTGTGTGTGTGTGTGGGTGCGTGTGTGTGTGTTTGTGTGTGTGGGTGTGTGTATGTAGTCTGGTTTCTATGGAGCATTTTCTTGGAAAGAGCTGACAAGAGATATAATAGGGAAGGAAATTGTAATGCATTGAGAGCAACTCAATATGGCTTGAATCAACAATAGGATTTATTGCCAAGTGATGGCACAGTGGCACCGTGGTTAGCACTGCTGCCTCTCAGCGCCAGGTACCCTGGTTCGATTCCTGTCTTGGGTCACTGTCTGCATGGAGTTTGCACATTTTCCTCGTGTCTGCGTGGGTTTCCTCCGGGTGCTCCTGTTTCGTCCCACAGTCCAAAGTTGTGCGGGTTAGGTTGATTGGCCATGCTAAAATTGCACTTAGTGTCCTGAGATGTATAGGTTAGAGGGATTAATGGATAAATATGTAGGGATATGGGGGTAGAGCCTGGGTGAGATTGTGTTCGGTGCAGACTCGATGGGCCGAAGGGCCTCTTTCTGTATTGTAGGGATTCTAAGTGGTGTCTGTGAAGAGGTTTGATGAGAGATGAGGGGCTGGCTGGAGGTGAGGGAGCCGCGGGCTTGCTTCTTAACAGATGGCACATAGAACAATGAGTTGCAAAAACGCTGGGAATTAGCTTACAGGTAAAACAGGAGAATGTTTAATTGAACAATGAGCAGCAGCTGCTTATTTGGTAACTGGAAGCACAATCAGGAACGCAGACAATCCAGTGTGCAATATGTTTGAAAGGCAGAAAGCGTTCCCGAGGGATTGCTAATGCTACAAGCGAGGGGGTTATATACGGCTGCGGTACTGTAATTAGCTCTCAGCTAAGGTTATCCAGTCTGCTTACGGATGGAGGAGCGAAGCAAACTGTTAGGACACCTTGAGATGGAATGGTAAGGACAGGAAGTTTCCTTCATATTGTGATGTTGCCGTGGTAACATGTCTTGGCATTTCGAAAGATGCGTTGGCTTTTTATTTGCATATTCTCTTCATGTGCTCCTGCCGGAACGATCCATGCTGTCTGTACTTTAGTCGAGACTAAAGGAGAATTGACCTATTGAAGTCCTCCAGAATCAGGGTCCCACGTGAGGCTGTATTCCAGGGGAACCAACATTTAGGCCCAATTTGGAGCATTCAAACAGTGCTGGCAACAGTTAAATTTCTATGACATTCAGGCAATTGATGCATGCATAACAATCCAGCTGGGGAAAGGAGAAATTATGTTAGGTTTAAGTTTAAAGTTTATTTGTTGGTGTCACAAATAAGCTTACTCTATTAGTTCACTGCTAAGGTTATTCTGTCTGCTTATATATAGATGCAGTAGGTTAACCATGGAAGTTATTGCGAAAATCCCCGAGTCGCCACACTCTGGCGCCTGTTCAGGTCAATGCACCCTAACCAGCGCGCCTTTCAGACTGTGGGAGGAAATCAGAGCACCCGGAGGAAACTCACGCAGAGATGGGGAGAATGCGTAGACTCCGCACAGACAGTGACACAAGCTGGGAATTAAAGCCAGGTCCCTGACACTGTGAGGCAGCAGTGCTAACCACACACAGACGCTGTTTATACTAGCGATTGAAGCAAGTGTTTTAACTGCCTGGTTATATGACTCAGTGTGATTTAGAATTTTTCTAAATCACACTGGTCTTTGCTGAGCACCTCTTGGATGCTTCATGAAAGTGTTGGGGAAGAGGGGGGCATTCTCGTGACATTATCCACTTGTGAGGTCTTGTAAAGTTAACCATTTTGGTAGCAGATATGGGAAGGCAGATTATTATCCAAATAGCTTTAAATTAAAAGAGGGGGGATGTGCAAGGAGCCTTGGGTGGCCTCATACACCAATCGCTGAAGATAAGCAAGCAGGGGAACAAGTGGGGAAAAGAGTAAATGGTTTGTTGCGAGAAGATTCGAGTAAAGGAGCAGGCATGTCTTGATGCCCGTGTCTGCGTGGGTTTCCTCCTGTTTCCTCCCACAGTCCAAAGATGGGCTGGTGAGCTGGACTGGCCATGCTAAATTCTCTCTCATGCCAGGGGACTAGGGGGTAAATGTGTTGGGTTATGAGAATAGGTGGATTGTGGTCGGCGCAGACTCGATGGGCCAAATGGCCTTCCTCTGCACTGCAGGAATTCTATGAAATCTCCTGTCCCAAAGTTTGGTGAAGTGTCACCTGGAATATCGTGAGCAGTTTTGGTCTCCTTATCTGAGGAATGGTGCTCTTGTTCTGGAGGGGGTGCAGAGAAGGTTTACCAGACTGATTCTCGGGAGGGTGGGACTGAGGTATGAATTGAGTCGGTTAGGATTGTATTCACTCGAGTTTTGAAGAATGAGGGGATGATCCCATAGAAACCGATGGAATTCCAACAGGCACGGATGCAGGGATAATGTTCCTGATGGTGGGGGAGGTCCAGAACCAGGGATCAGTGTTTGAAGATACAGGGTAGACTGTTTAGGACGGTAACCTCTGAGTGTCTTCCCTCCCCACTGAGAGAGACTCCCACTGCGGGGATTACTTCTGGTTCCCATCAACGAGGACCAGAAATCCTGGTGGAGAGAGAGAGGTCATTAAAGCCCTCCCCAGGTAGTGCCAGTTTCACACTGACCCCCCGACACTGACCACTCCACATCCTAATAAAACGTGCCAAGGCACTTTGCAGGGGTGGTGTCAAGTAAGTTTCATAGAACATAGAACATAGAACATAGAACATTACAGCACAGAACAAGCCCTTCGGCCTTCGATGTTGTGCCGACCAAAATAAAAAGCAATGTCCCTCCAAACTAAACCATTCCCTTCTCTTCCATATACTTATCAATTAACCTCTTAAACGCCACCAAACTTGGCGCATCTACAACAGCTGCAGGCAGGGCATTCACTCCCTAATCACTCTTTGAGTAAAGAACCTACCTCTGATATCCGTCCTATAACTCATACCCCTTAATTAAAAGCTGTGTCCCCTCGTGCTAGCTTTCTCCATCCTAGGAAAAAGGCTATCACTGTCCACCCTATCTAAACCTCTAATCATCTTATATGCTTCAATAAGATCCCCTCTTAGCCGCCTCCTTCCTAACGAAAACAACCTCAAATCCTTCAACCTCTCCTCATAGGACCTGCCCTCCATACCAGGCAACATCCTGGTAAACCTCCTCTGTACCCGCTCCAATGCCTCCACATCTTTCTTATAATGTGGCGACCAGAACTGCACACAATACTCCAAGTGCGGCCGCACTAGAGTTTGGTACAGTTGCAACATGATGCTGCGGCTCCTAAATTCAATCCCCCTACCAATAAAAGCTAAGACTCCATATGCCTTTTTAACAACTTTATCCACTTGACTGCCTACTTTCAGGGATCTATTGACACATACACCAAGAGCCTTCTGTTCCTCAACACTATTAAGAGCCCTACCATTAGCCCTATACTCTACACATTTATTGTTCCTGCCAAAGTGCATTACCTCACACTTTTCCAAATTAAACTCCATTTGCCACCTCTCGGCCCAGCTCTGCAACTTGTCCAAGTCACTCTGCAAACTATAACACCCCTCTTCACTATCTACCATTCCACCGACTGTAGTGTCATCTGCAAATTTACTAATCCATCCTTCAATACCCTCATCCAGATCATTTATAAAAATTACAAACAGCAGGGGGCCCAAAACAGACCCCTGAGGTACACCACTTGTCACCGAACTCCACGATGAATATCTCCCATCAACCACCACCCTCTGTCTTCTATCTGCCAGCCAATTCCTAATCCAATTAGCTAAAACACCCTCTATTCCACACATCTGCATTTTCTGTAGAAGTCTTCCATGGGCCACCTTATGAAACGCCTTACTAAAGTCCATATATACTACATCAACCGCCTTACCCCCATCCACCTCTTTGGTCACTTTCTCAAAAAACTCAATGAGGTAGTAAGGCATGACCTACCCTTCACGAAACCATGCTGACTATCCCCAATCAATTCATTTCTCTCTAAATAACTATAAATCCTATCCCTAATAATTCTATCCAATACCTTGCCCACAACAGAAGTAAGACTCACTGGCCTATAATTCCCAGGAAAGTCTCTCTTCCCCTTCTTGAACAACGGGACCACATTCGCTATCCTCCATCCTCCGGAACCACACCCGTAACCAACGACGACCTGAAGATCAGAGCCAGAGGCTCTGCAATCTCCTCTCTTGCCTCTCAGAGAATCCTAGGGTAAATCCCGTCCGGCCCAGGGGACTTATCCAACTTCAAACCCTCGAGAATTTCTAGCACATCCTCCCTATCTACTACAATACTTCCCAATTTGCAACCCTGTACCTCAGTGTTCTCCATAGCTACATTTCCAGCACTCTGCGTGAATACCGAAGAGATTCCATCAGAAGATATTAAGAACAGGTGGACAGAAAGGTTGGGTTTAAAGAGCATCTTAAAGGGAGGTGGGGAAGGTACCGAGAGGAACTTTCTTAGTCTACGATCTGGACAGTTGGCTAAACATCTAGCAATGACGAAAAGGTGAAAATTGGGAATGCATCAGAGGCCAAGATTGGCTGAGCTCTGAGTGGGTTATGGGGATAATGAGGTTACAGTGATAAGCAGCAGCAAGATCACAGAGGGCCTAGCTAGAATAAGCTTCAACCACAACAGAGATGGATCCGGTTTGTGCAATCAAGAGTCGAAGAGATGTCTTGGTGACTTCACGTGAGTGTGATGCTCACCCAATACCCTCCTTCTGGCAGTAGAGAAGTGATTTCAAAAACATTCAAGTCTTTGACCTCCAGCTTTTAATTCTGACTTTTCTGGGTAACAAATGGAGAAAATCCCTAATCGATGCTAACGAATAATGTCATGAAACTCTTTCCCACCTTACAAAGGGTTTTGGACTTTGACAGAGTCGGTATTTATGATTACTGCTTCATAATGAGACTGAATCCTTGGTGGGAGTGTCTGTTCTCTTAAAGTACGCAGCTCAAATCTGTAGTTTCTCGAAACCATGATTCTATTTCAAGCAAAATGTCTCTGTGTAACTATATGCTAAAAAAAAGAACAAAGCAAATTCCAGCACAGGAACTGGCCCTTAGGTCCTCCAATCCTGCACTGACCATGCTGCCCAACTTAACCAAAACCCCCTACCCTTCCAGGGACCATATCCCTCTATTCCCATCCTATTCACAAAGGATGGCAATAAGATGGGAACACCACTTTAAACCTGTGCCCTCTTGTTTTTGATTCTTTCACGAGGGGGAACAGTTTCTCCCTGTGTACTCTGTCCCACCCTTTCATGATTTTGAAAGTATAGAGCCAGGTTTGTTTTGATTTGAGTTGGTTTATTGCTGTCACATGTACTGGGATACAGTGAAAAGTGTTGTTTCTTGCGCACTATACAGACAAAGCATACTGTTCATAGAGTACATAGGGGCTAAGGAAAGAAGGTGCAGAATGTAATGTTACAGTCAAAGTTAGAATCATAGAATCCCTATAGTGTAGAAAGAGGCCATTCAGTCCATCGGGTCTGCACTGGACACAATCCCACCCAGGCCCTGCCCCCAACATCCCTACATATTATACCCACTAATCCCTCCAACCTAAGCATCTCAGGACACTAAGGGGCAATTTTAGCATGGGCAATCAACCTAACCCACACATCTTTGGACTGTGGGAGGAAAGCGGAGCACCCAGAGGAAACCCACACAGACATGGGGAGAATGTGCAACCTCCACACAGACAGTCACCCGAGCTGGGAATCGGACCCAGGACCCTGGAGCCATGAAGCAGCAGTGCTAACTCACTGTGCTACCCCAACTTAGGTTGTAAAGAAAGTTTAACTTGATATAAAGTAGGTCCATTCAAAAATCTGACGGCAACAGGGACGAAGCTGTCCTTCAGCAAGTTGGTAAGTGACCTCAGACTTTTCTATCTCTTTCCCAATGGAAGAAGGTGGAAGGCAGTATGTCCGGAGTATGTGAGGTCATTGATTATATTGGCTGTTTTTCTGTGGCAGTGGGAAGTGTACACGGAGGCTGGTTTACGTGATGGGTTTCGTTGACAACCCTTTGTAGTTTCTTACCGTCTTGGTCAGAGCAGGAGCCTGACCAAGCCGTGATACATCTGAAAAGGATGCTTTCTGACTAAAATTGTTAGTACCCAATTTCCTTAGCCTCCTGAGAAAGTAGAGGTGTTGGTGAGCTTCCTTAGCTGTAACATCGGCATGGAGAAAGCAGGGCAGGTGATCTGGACAATTAGAAGCCACTATTTCCACTTTGTCCCGATTGATGTAGACAGGGATAACCCCTCCACTGCACTTCCTGAAGCTGATGACACTCTCCTTCATTTTATTGACATTGAGGGAGAGATTATTGTCATCACACCAGATGGACATCTGCCTCAACTGCTCCTCTCTGACACTAAACTGGATATAAATTCTCCCGTTGATAAGATGCAGCATGGGTTCATAAAGGGCAGATCATGTTTGACTAATCTGGTGGAACTCTTTGAGAATATTACGCATGCAGTGGACAATAGGGAACAAATGGTGTATCTGGATTTCCAGGAGGCATTTGACAAGATGCCGCATGAAAGACTGTTAAATAAGATAAAGGTGCACAGTGTTATGGGTGATATATTAGCATGGACAGAGAACATAGAACATAGAACATTACAGCACAGAACAGGCCCTTCGGCCTTCGATGTTGCGCCGACCAATATAAAAAGCAATGCCCCTCAAAACTAAACCATTCCCTTCTCTTCCATATACTTATCAACTAACCTCTTAAACGCCACCAAACTTGGCGCATCTACAACTGCTGCAGGCAGGGCATTCCACTCCCGAACCACCCTTGGGTAAAGAACCTGCCTCTGATATCCGTCCTATAACTATCACCCCTTAATTTAAAGCTGTGTCCCCTCGTGCTAGCTTTTTCCATCTAGGAAAAAGGCTATCACTGTCCACCCTATCTAAACCTCTAATCATCTTATATGTTTCGATCAGGTCCCCTCTTAGCCACCTCCTTTCTAACGAAAACAACCTCAAATCCCTCAGCCTCTCTTCATAAGACCTTCCCTCCATACCAGGCAACATCCTGGTAAACCTCCTCTGTACCCTCTCCAATGCCTCCACATATTTCTTATAATGTGGGGACCAGAACTGCACACAATACTCCAAGTGCGGCCGCACTAGAGTTTTGTACAGTTGCAACATGACGTTGCGGCTCCGAAATTCAATCCCTCTACCAATAAAAGCCAAGACTCCATATGCCTTCCTAACAACCTTCTCGACCTGACTGCCTACTTTCAGGGATCTCTGCACATACACACCAAGATCCCTCTGTTCATCTAGACTACTAAGAATCCTACCATTTGCCCTATACTCTACACATTTATTATTTCTGCCATAGTGCATTAACTCACACTTTTCCACATTAAACTCCATTTGCCACCTCTCGGCCCAGCTCTGCAACTTGTCCAAGTCCCTCTGCAAACTATAACACCCCTCTTCACTATCTACCACGCCACCGACTTTAGTGTCATCTGCAAATTTACTAATCCATCCTTCAATACCATCATCCAGATCATTTATAAAAATTACAAACAGCAGGGGCCCCAAAACAGACCCCTGAGGTACACCACTTGTCACCGAACTCCAAGATGAATATCCCCATCAACCACCACCCTCTGTCTTCTATCTGCTAGCCAATTCCTAACCCAATTAGCTAAATCACCCTCTATCCCATACATCTTCATTTTCTGCAGAAGTCTTCCATGGGCCACCTTATCAAACGCCTTACTAAAGTCCATATATACCACATCAACCGCTTTACCCCCATCCACCTCTTTAGTCACTTTTTCAAAAAACTCAATGAGGTTAGTAAGGCACGACCTACCCTTCACAAAAACCATGCTGACTATCCCCAATCAATTCATTTCTCTCTAAATAACTATAAATCCTATCCCTAATAATTCTCTCCAATACCTTGCCCACCACAGAAGTAAGGCTCACTGGCCTATAATTCCCAGGAAGGTCTCTCTTCCCCTTCTTAAACAATGGGACCACATTCGCTATCCTCCAGTCCTCCGGAACCACACCCGTAACCAACGAGGACCTGAAGATCAGCGCCAGAGGCTCTGCAATCTCCTCTCTGGCCTCCCAGAGAATCCTAGGGTAAATCCCGTCCGGCCCAGGGGACTTATCCAACTTCAAACCCTCGAGAATATCTAGCACATCCTCCCTATCTACTTCGATACCTTCCAGTTTGCTACCCTGTACCTCAGTGTTCTCCATAACTACATCACCCTGCGTGAATACCGAAGAGAAATATTTATTCAGTACCTCTCCAATCTCCTCAGGCTCCACGCACAACTTCCCACTGCTGTCTATGACTGGCCCTAATCTTGCCCTAACCAATCTTCTATTCTTAACAGATCTAAAGAAAGCTTTAGGATTCTCCCTAATCCTATCAGCCAAAGTCTTCTCATGTCCTCTCTTTGCTCTCCTCAATTCCCTCTTTAGCTCCCTCCTGGCTAATCTATAGCTATCCATTGCACTAACCGAGCCTTCAAGCCTCATCCTGACATAAGCCTCCTTTTTCTTTTTAACCAGCAAATCAACTTTTTTTGTACACCAAGGTTCTCTTACTCGACCATTTCCTCCTTGCCTGACAGGGACAGACTTATCAAGGACCCGCAGCAGCTGCTCCTTGAATAAGCTCCACATTCCAGATGTTCCCAGTCCCTGTAGCTTCCTAGTCCAATCTATGCACCCTAATTCTCTCCTGATGGCCTCATAATTACCCTTCCCCCAGCTATAACTACTGCCCCCAGCTTCTTGCCTATCCCTATCCATCACTAAGGTGAACGTAACCGAATTGTGGTCACTATCACCAAAATGTTCACTAACTTCCAAGCCTAACACCTGGTCTGGCTCATTGCCAGCACCAAATCCAATGTAGCCTCACCTCTAGTTGGCCTATCTACATACTGAGTCAAAAAACCCTCCTGCACACTTTGTATGAAAACTGACCCCTCTAACGAGCTAGAGCTATAGCTATTCCAATCAATATAAGTAAAGTTAACGTCCCCCATAACAATTACCCTATTACTTTCACTCCTGACCAGAATTGACTTTGCAATCCTTTCCTCTACCTCTCTAGAACTTTTAGGAGGTCTATAAAAGACTCCCAACAGGGTGAACTCTCCTTTCCTGTTTCTAATCTCAGCCCATACTACCTCAACAGACAAGTCCTCATCAAACTTCTTCTCTGTCACTGTGATACAGTCTTTGACTAATAATGCCACTCCTCCCCCCCTTCTACCTCCTTCTCTACTCCGACTAACGCATTTGAACCCTGGAACCTGCAACATCCATTCTTGTCCCTGCTCTACCCAAGTCTCTGAAATGGCCACAACATCGAAGTTCCAGGTACTGGTCCAAGCTGCAAGTTCCTCCCCCTTATTGCAAATACTCCTTGCATTAAAGTATACGCATTTCAAACCATGCCCTACCCCACCCGTATGCTGCTGTGTTTTACGGCTTTCCTCTATGATCCCCTTACTCTCATCCCTCTTAGCACCCCAACTATTCAGGATCCCACCCCCCCCCCGAATCAGTTTAAAGCCCCCTGCATAGCCTTAGCAAATTTTCCCCCCAAGATATTAGTTCCCCTCTGGTTCAGGTGTAGACCATCTCTCTTGTAGAGGTCCCACCTATCACAGAATGAGTCCCAATTGTTCAGGAACCTGAACCCCTCCCTCCTGCACCATCCCCGCAGCCACGAGTTCAAACATTCCCTCTCTCTATTCTTCTCCAAACTATCCCTTGGCACAGGCAAGAGTCCAGAGATAACCACTCTGCGAGTTTTGGCCCTAAGCTTCCACCCCAACTCCATAAATTTCTGTTTAATATCCCCTTCCCTTTTCCTACCTATATCATGTGTCCCTACATGAACTATGACTTGGGGTTGACTCCCCTCTCCCTTAAGAATCTTAAAAACCCTATCTGTGACATCCTGGACTCCAGCACCTGGGAGGCAACACACCAGCCCTGAGTCCCTTTTATTACTACTTACTCTCCTATCTGTCCCTCTAACTATGGAGTCTCCAATTACTAGGCCCAATCTCTTATTCCCCCTACCCACCTGAGCATTCTCAGCTGGCTCACCCCCAGAGACCTGCTCCCTTTGGTCATCTCCAGTTGATTCTTCCTCAACTGTAGCATCCAAGACAGAAAATTTGTTTCGGAGGGGAACAGCCCCAGGGGATTGTCTACCCGATTGCTTCTTACCCCTCCTCCTAACAGTTACCCATGAATCACTTTTAGGAGTTACAATCTCTTTGTTACTCCTGCCAATATCCTCCTCAACCTCTCGGATTATCCTGAGTTCCTCTAATTCCAGCTCCAGCTCCTTAACACGATCCTCAAGGAGCTGCAAATGGGCACACTTCCTGCAGGTATAATCAGCATGAACACTACTGGGATCCCTCACCTCATACATACTACAGGAGTTGCAACGGACTGCCTGCACTGCCATCCCAGATACTTTAATTTACTTTAAGGAGAGAGGAGAGAGAAGAAAAAAAAAACTTCCCACACACTTTTATTATTAGGTTAGAGGAGGGGGGAGGGTGGGATACTCTACCTGTGTAGAGTATCGGGTTTCCTCTCTGGACCAATTTATAGAGACAGAGAAAAAACTACAACTACCGGCAGCCTCTTAGTGACGACTTCCGGTTTCTTGTTAGTTTAAATAAAAACGGCAAAAAACTACCCCCGCTCGCTATTTTAAACAAAGAGAAAATTGAAAAAAGTACTTAACACACGAACTTCACGCTTTCCCAAATCGCTGCCTCTCCGTGCTGCTCCAAGGGAACAATGAGGATTGGTTAACTAACAGAAAGCAAAGAGTGGGGGTCAATAGGTGTTTATCTGGTTGGCGATCAGTGACTAGTGGTGTGCCTCAGGGATCAGTGTTGGGACTGCAATTGTTTACGATTTACATAGATGATTTGGAGTTGGGGACCAAGTGTATGTGTCAAAATTCACATATGACACTAAGATGGGTGGAACAGCAAAGCGTGGAGAGATGCTGAAAGTCTGCAAAGGGATATAAATAGTCTAAGTGAGTGAGCGAGGGTCTGGCAGATGGAGTACAATGTTGGTAAATGTGAGGTCATCCATTTTGGTAGGAATAACAGCAAAATGGACTATGTAAATGGTAAAAAAATTGCAGCGTGCTGCTGTGCAGAGGGACCTGGGTGTCCTTGTGCAGGAATCTCAAGGAGTTGGTTTGCAGGTACAGCAGGTAATAAATGAAATTTTGTCCTTTATTGCTAGAGGGATGAAGTTTAAAAACAGTGAGGTTATGTTGCAGCTGTATAAGGTGCTGGTGAGGCCACACCTGGAGTTACTGTGTACAGTTTTGATCTCCTTACTTGAGAAAGGATATACTGGCACTGGAGGGGATGCAGAGGAGATTCACTCGGTTGATTCCGGAGTTGAGAGGGTTAGCTTATGAGGAGAGACCGAGTAGACTGGAGCTATGCTCATTAAAATTCAGAAGAATGAGGGGAGATCTTATAGAAACATATCAGATTATGAAGGGAATGGATAAGATAGAAGCAGGGAAGTTGTTTCCGCTGGCAGGTGAAACTAGAACTAGGGGACATGGCCTCAAAATAAGGAGGAGCAGATTTAGGACTGAGTTGAGGAGGAACGTCTTCACCCAAAGGGTTGTGAATCTGGAATTCCCTGTCCAGTTGAGGCTCCCTCATTGAATGTTTTTAAGGCAAGGATGGATAAATGTTTTGAACAGTAAGGGAATGAAGGGTTATGGTGAGCGGGCGGGTAAGTGGAGCTGATTCCACAAAAAGATCAGCCATGATTTTATTGAATGGCGGAGCAGACTCGAGGGGCCGAATGGCCGACTCCTGCCCCTAGTTCTTATGTACTTATTTTATGTTATATAAACTGGGTCTATCCTGACATATCATTTCAAACCAAAAACAGGCAGTCACTGCGTCCCACTGAGCGTCTGTTCACGAGTAGGTTAAATAAATAACAGCATTAATAATGAGGCTGAGTATGCACGATTGTCATAGACACCAGAAACCTAATTTCCTTCTTGGGACTGTGATAAACTTTCACAAATTTTGAAGTCCTTTTGTTTATTTTTCCGTTAGGGAACTTTTCTTCCCTGGCTCAAGCATTTTCTTAAAAATATTCCTGCCAACTTTATATAATGCAAGGACACAAGGTTCGAGCAAATTAAACATGTGGACAGTAGAGGAAATTTACTCACCGACCTCTCCCTACCCCATTCCCATTCTCCATTTATCCAGGCCACTTTCAAGAGAAAAGTCCTTTTTAAAATCACATAAAAGAGTTAGAATACAATCGATGACAACTTTGTAATGTGACCAATGGCAACCAACTGTAAGGGTCAGCTGACCCAGTAAACCATGGAATCAATTGCAGAATGATGTAATAGTCAGCTGACTCACCATAAATAAGAACCTGTTTGGAAGTGTGGGGAGTGGCCCAGGACAAGGCCCCAAGTTTGGAGTAACGATGGCCACGATTTTCCCCAAATTAGATCATAGAACTCTGCAGTACAGAAAGAGACCCTTCGGCCCATCAAGTCTGAACTGACCGCAATCCTACCCAAGCCCTACCCCCCATATATTATTACCCACTAATCCCTCTAACCTGTGCATCCCTGGATATTAAGGGGCAATTTCTTAACATGGCCAATCAACCTAACCTGCACATCTTTGGACTGTGGGAGGAAACCAGAGCACCCGGAGGAAACCCACGCAGACACGAGGAGAATGTGCAAACTCCACACAGACAGTGACCCCAGCTGGGAATCGAACACAGGACCCTGGAGCTGTGAAGCAGCAGTGCTAATCACTGTGCTACTGTGCCGTGCCGTGATGGGAGATCTGTTCTAGATCGCGCCTGTTTTGTCAGTTCACCCGAATCTCCGCGCTCTGTGCACTGAAGAGATCCCAATCATGAATCTCATTAAAATCCAAGAGAAGCAGGGCCTATTCACACTGGAGTCTGACAGTTCTGGAACTCTGCCCTCGCACAGTGGCCCCAACCTGTCAAACTCCCGTTTGCTGGCCAGTCCGATTGCTCGCCAGCCCAGGGACGCCCACAGTGCTGCCCCTCCAACCCCCATCCCCACCCCACAGCCCCCCACAACAATTCCCAGGTCAGACCTGTCACTCCCACCAGCCCTGAGTACCCTGATATGCAACCCACCTCACCCTCCCCAACAGTGGTGATCCCTCTGACCCCCTCACCCCGGCAGAAACCCCCTCCCACCCTCCAGCTGACCTACCTCAAGGTCAGGTCCCTCCTCGGAGACAACCCCCTCCAGCAGACCACCCTCACCCTCCAGCCTGCCCCAATCACTGCCCTCCCTCTATCCCAGACCAATCCTGTTTGCACAGTGGCAGTGGGACCCCTCTCCAAACCCACCAATCACCCCTAGGTCCCACCCACAATTGACCCCATCCCCTTGGCATTGCCCTATGCCTGATGGACAGTGCCAATGTGCCCCCCTGGGCATGAGTACTTTGGCCCTCAGGCAGTGCCAAGTGTCACAAGCTAGCACTGCCAGGGTACTCACACCCTGGGGACATTGCCCCCTTACCGCCTGACCCCTGGGGGTCCTAATTGCCACCCCTTTACTCTGTTGGGATCTCCTGCTAGTTCCTCGAATGTGGGGGTCTAGTCTGAACCCCACCGGAACGAAATCCTCCTGAAATACTCATCTTGGGACACTAAGTGGAATTTAGCAAGTCCAATTCCCCCTAACCCCCACGTCTTGGGTTAGTAAGGGGCAATCCATCTAACCTATACATCTTCGAACACTAAGGGGCGATTTAGCCTCTCAAACTCACCTCTCCTAAACATCTTTGCACAGTAGCACAGTGGTTAGCACTGCTGCTTCACAGCTCCAGAGTCCTGGGTTCGATTCCCGGCTCGGGTCACTGTCTGTGTTGGAGTTTGCACATTCTCCTTGTGCCTGCTTGGGTTTTCTTCCACAGTCCAAAGATGTGCGGGTTAGGTTGACTGGCCATGCTCTGAAATTGTCCCTTAGTGTCCACGTACCACCCTAATCGTGCCCTCCCTCTCCTGATCCTATTGCCAAATGTACAATGGGACCTCTCACCATCCCCCACTCCCAGTAAGACCTGCCCCTTCTGGACCCACCCCTTGGCATTGCTCGGGTGGCTGGTGGTTAGTGCCAGAATAACCAGTGGGCAGTGCCAGGGTGCCAGGCTGGCACTGTGATGTTGGCAAAGTGCACCATTCTGGCCTCCAACCTGCTGGTGGAAGTGTGTAATTCTCCATAGAGTCAACTTGCGTAGTGCAGCCAGACAGTTGCACTGGTCAGGTTGCATGATTACAATTTAGTTCTCGTTTGCTCTGATGATTGACATTTTGGGTGATCCTTGCCATGTGTAAAAAGACGTAGACTTAGAGGAGATCTAATAGAGGTGTACAAGATTATGAGGGGTATAGATAGAGTAAACAGGGTTAAGCTTTTTCCTAGGATGGACTTGAATAGCATGAGGGGTCACGGGGTTAGGGTGAGGGGGTAAGGTATAATTTGGATGCTAGAGGGAGTTTTTTCACACAGAGGGTGGTGGGGGTATGGAATGTGCTGCCAAGTAAGTGGTGGAGGCAGGTACTCTGGAGTTATTTAAGAAATACTTAGATGGGCACATGAACAGAATGGGAATGGAGGGGTATAGAAAACTGATTTAAATAGGGATCATGAGCCTTGGGAGTCCCTGGGAAGTGTGTAAATAGATGATGATATTGATGTACTTGTTTTTTATCCTACAGGTGCTTTGGTCCACCTTGTTGTCTAACAAGGGGCATACACGCGATGGGTCGTGAGAGGGCTGCTCTTGGATTTTTTTCGAGAGTATCCTAGTGCTTCACGTCGTTAGTGTACGCTTGCCTGGACCATTTGATGGGCAACACGACAGCTCAGTGACTATCGCTGTGCTGTGCAGATACATGGATTTGGGCCTGTGTCTGTGGGAGTTTGCGCATTCTCCCCGTGCTTGCGTGGGTTTTCTCCGGGTGCTCTGGTTTCCTCCCACATCCCAAAGATGTGCTCTTAGGCTAATTGGCAAAACAAATTCTCCCTAAATTGTCTCAAATTTGGTTTTTAATCCATAGATCTATAAACTATAATCCATAGATCATGCGTAGAGGTGGGAACATCAGGGTGGCAGCGCAGGCTCGTTGGGCCGAAGGGCCTGTTTCCCATGCTGTTTTGTTCTTCGTTCTTTGTTGGAATACCGAAGCCACGTGAGATGGTACGGTGTGTGAAGGGTTCGGTCTGTGAAGAATTATCTTGAGGAACTGGTTCAATTATAATCATAGAATCCCTACTGTGCAGAAGGAGGCCATTTGGCCCATTAAGTCTGCACCAACTACAATCCCACCCAGGCTCAAAGAACAAAGAACAAAACAGCACGGGAAACAGGCCCTTCAGCCCAACGAGCCCGTGCCGCCACCCCGATGTTCCCACTTCTACCCGTGATCCCTGTCTATGTTTATAGATCTATGCATTGAAACCAATTTTGAGACAATTTAGGGAGAAATTGTTCTGCCAATCAGCCTAAGAGCACATCTTTGGGATGTGGGAGGAAACCGGAGCGCCCGGAGAAAATCCACGCAAGCACAGGGAGAATGCGCAAACTCCCACAGACACAGGCCCAAATCCATGTATCTGCACAGCACAGCGATAGTCACTGAGCTGTCATGTTGCCCATCAAATGGTCCAGGTCAAGCGTACACTAACGACATGAAGCACTAGGATACTCTTGAAAAAAATCCAACAGCAGCCCTCTCACGACCCATTGCGTGTATGCCCCTCGTTAGACAACAAGGCCGACCAAAGTACCTGTAGGATAAAACAAATATATCAATATCTTTCCCATAACCCCACATATTTACCCTGCTAATCCCTCTGACATTAAGGGACAATTCAGTATAGTCAATCAACCAAATCTGCATAATGTTGGAGTTTGGGAGGAGAGATGAGAGCCTGGAGGAAACCCATGCAGACACAGGGAGAATGTGCAAACAGACCATGACCCGAAGCTGCAATCAGACCCGGGACCCTGGCGCTGTGAGGCAGCAGTGCTGACCACTGGATCCACTATTGGAAGAAGAAAAGCTCAGTGTGTAACAGATGTTGGGATTGTTGGAGGCACATTAGGGGAGCCCTGCTGTGTTGGCATGAGTTTATAAATGGAACTGGAGCGATTTGCTTTTCTCCAGGCAGCCTCTTCACAAAGCGACAGCATTGCTGCACGTTTCAACAACTTAATGACTCAATTTGTCATCTTGATGTTGACGGTCACCTGCTCACTCAGCTCTGAACTCCCAGAGTGATTTTGTAATGGCCCATTTAGAAAACAGAAGCGATGTTGTTTTCTGATGGAAGTCCACCAAGGGGAGCTGCTGGAAAAGGGGACGGAAGGAATCGATTTGAAAGAGAAAGCTTGGATTTATACCGCGTCCATCACAGCTAACCTCAGGGTGTTACAAACAGTTTACAGGAAATGCTTGAAGCAATTGCTATAATGTGAGGAAATGTGATCAGCAATGTACTTACAATCAGTCGCAGTATGGTAATGAGTAGATAATCCGTTTTATTGGTATTGCTGGAGGTATATGCAAATATCAGCCACAACACACGCTAACAATATGCTCCTAATGTGTCTCCAACAATCCCAGCATCTGGTACACACTGGGTAAGGCTTTGGGCGGCACAGTGGCGCAGTGATTAGCATTGATGCCTCACAGCCCCAGGGACCCGGGTTCAATTCCCAGTTGAGTCACTGTCTGTGTGGAGTTTGCATGCTCTCCCTGTGTCTGCATGGGTTTCTTCCGGGGGCTCCAGTTTCCTCCCACATGTAGGCCAGATTTCCTTCCCTAAAGGACATCAGTGAGCCAGATGGGTTTTTCCGACAATAGTTTCATGGTCATCAGTAGATTGTTAATTCCAGTTTTATTTTTATTGAATTCAAATCCTACCATTTGCTGTGGCGGGATGCGAACCAGGGTCCCCGGAATATTAGCTGACTTTCTGGATTAATAGTCCCACGAGAATAGGCCATTGCTTCCCCATAACTGGACACACTTGGAGTACTGTGCGCAGTTCTGGTCGCCTCATTATAGGAAGGATGTGGAAGCTATTGAAAGAGTGCAGAGGAGATTTACAAGGATGTTGCCTGGATTGGGAGGCATGCCTTATGAAGACAGGTTGAGGGAGCTGGGACTGTTCTCCCTGGAGAGACGAAGGTTGAGCGGCGACCTGATAGAGGTTTACAAGATGTTGAGAGGATTAGATAGGGTGGACTCTCAGAGACTATTTCCCAGGGCTGAAATGGTCGCGACGAGAGGGCACAGATTTAAGGTGCAGGGAAGCAAGTACAGAGGGGATGCTAGGGGAACGTTTTTCACTCAGAGGGTGGTGAGTGAATGGAATCGGCTGCCGTCGGTGGTGGTCGAGGCGAGCTCGCTGGGGTCTTTTAAAAGACTTCGGGATGAGTATATGGGATCCAATGGGATTGGGGGTTATAGATAGGTCTATGGCTGGGTAGGTTTTTGATGTGTTCGGCACAACTTGTGGGCCGAAGGGCCTGTTTGTGCTGTAGTGTTCTATGTTCTATAACATGGTGAGTCCATCCAAAAGTCTAATGGCAATAGGGAAGAATTGATGCTATTTTCAGAAATTTATACTATCAGAAAGAACAGCTCTTCAAGGGTTAATGGAGCTATTATTTAACTGCTGAAGCGAGTTGCTATTTCATAACTAAAGCGAGGATCCCAATCCCATTCCCAATCTCTGAGTACTGGAGTGAGAAGATACCTGAGACAGTATCAGTGCTCCATTCAATTGCAGATTTAGTAACAGAAGCTCACGTTGCCTCTATAATACCTTGACCAATATCCTCGAGTTTACCAAATAACATTTCACTCAATTTGCAACAGCAAGTGTTATGTTGGTCTCACAGCATCCTCAAGAATAATTGATACAATTCCATGTCCTGTAACTGGTTAAGAATTGTGTTAAGCTTACTAATATTAATAGGGTGTATAACTAGAAGGTTTGAGATCTAGAGGCCTTCAAATATGGGAAATGTGTGTCCATAATACACAGTTGGCGCAGTGTTTAACATTGCAGACTCACAGCGCCAGAGAGCTGGGTTCAATCCTGGCCTCAGGTCACTGTCTGTGTGGAATCTGCACATTCTCCTCATGTCTGTGTGGTGCTCTGGTTTCCTCCCACAGTCTAAGGTGAGGTTGATTGGTCACACCAAGTTACCCTTTAGTGCCCCAAGGTTAGAGAGATTGATGGGGTAAATATGAAGGGTTACATGGATAGGGCCTGGGTATGATATTCCATTGGAGAGTTGGTGCAAATTCAATGTGCTGAATGGCCACCTTCTGCACTGCGGGGATTCTCTCAACAAGAGACATCTTTACACGGAGTTGTTATCCAGGTTGTATATCCAGACCACAGTTAGAACACACGGAACAACTAAGACTGTGTACAATTCATAGTCCAGTGAGAAATACCTCCTGTAATCCTATCTAATTAGTGTGGAGATGACAGAACGGTGTGCATTTTCTGAACTCCTTCCAAATTACTTCAATTTCTCCCATCTTTGACAGACAAGGAACCTCTGATCATCCTTCCACTTAAAGAAAATCATATCCCATGCAGATGGACTTGAAAGTGGAATAATACTCCAAGCAGGGATAGCTTATCTCATCATAACTCCAAGTGTTCTTCATTTTTTTTAGATTATTTATTTGATTTATTATTGTCACGTATAGTAGCACAGTGAAATGTATCGTTTCTTGCATGCTATACAGACAAAATTTACCGTTCATAGAGAAGGAGAGAGTGCAGAATGTAGTGTTACAACCATAGCTAGGGTGTAGAGAAAGATCAACTTTATGCAAGGTGAGTCCATTCAAAAACCTGCTCAGTAGCAGGGAAGAAACTGCTCTTGAGTTAAAACAAAGAACAAAACAGCACAAGAAATAGGCCCTTCGGCCCAACGAGCCTGTGCTGCCACCTCGACGTTGATTGGTACCTCAGACTTTTGCGTCTTATTCGTGGTGGAAAAAGAGAGAATGTCCGAGGTGTGTTAGTTATGCTGGCTGCTTTTCCAAGGGAGTGGGAAGCGTGGACAGACTCAATGGATGGGAGGCTGGTTTGCGTGATGGATTGTGTTTTGTTTGCGATCCCTTTGTAGTTCCTTGCAGCCTTGGGCAGAGCAGGAGGTGTTCCAATAGAAGCAAATTACTGCGGAGGCTGGAATCTGAAACCAAAAGAGAAAATGCTGGAAAATCTCAGCAGGTCGGTAAGGAGAGAAAAGAGCTGACGTTTCAAGTCAAGGTAATCCTTTGTCAAGGCTAAAAGGCAGAGAAAGTGGGAGATATTTATAATACAGAGTGAGAGAATGAAAGATGAGTCATAGCCACAGAAACCAGGGAAACCAGTTGATAGCTGGCCCCAGACAGAATAAAAGGCGTGAATGGGCAAACGGCAGAGAAGCTGTAAACAGTGACAGATAAAAGATGTTGGGGATTGGTGGGTGGGGGGAGATGGGACAAAGATAAAATATAGAAAAGAGGAAGCGGAGGAGAAAGGGAATGGAAGGGGGATAAAGAGTGGGGGGAGGAAGAAAAACGAAGCTCAGTGGCAGGGGCAACACGACAGCTCAGTGACTATCGCTGTGCTGTGCAGATACAGGGATTTGGGTTGGTGTCTGTGGGAGTTTGCGCATTCTCCCCATGCTTGCGTGGGTTTTCTCCGGGAGCTCCGGTTTCCTCCCACAACCCCAAAGATGTGCTCCTAGGCTGATTGGCAGAACAAATTCTCCCTAAATTGTCTCCCCAGTTTGGCCCCAGTGCAGATTTTCGTAAACGTAGACAAGGGTCGTGGGTGGAAATGGGAACGTTAAAATGGCGGCGCAGGCTCGTTGGGTCGAAGGGCCTGTTTCCCGTGCTGTGTCATTCTTTGTTCTTTGAAGAAAGACAACAAAGAAATAAAAGGAAGAGAACAGTTAAAAAAATAAAATAGAGTGAAAACAAAGGGGCCGAGGTGGGGTACAGCAAATATCTGAAGTTGTCGAATTCATTGTTGAGACCAGAAGATTGTAAAGTGCCGAGCTGGAAGATGAGATGCTGTTCCTCCAGTCTGTGTTGAGCTTCACTGGAACAGTGCAGCAGGCCAAGGACAGACATAGAACATAGAACATAGAACATTACAGCACAGAACAGGCCCTTTGGCCTTCGATGTTGTGCCGACCAAAATAAAAAGCAATGCCCCTCCAAACTAAACCATTCCCTTCTCTTCCATATACTTATCAACTAACCTCTTAAACGCACCAAACTTGGCGCATCTACAACTGCTGCAGGCAGGGCATTCCACTCCCTAACCACCCTTTGGGTAAAGAACCTACCTCTGATATCCGTCCTATAACTATCACCCCTTAATTTAAAGCTGGGTCCCCTCGTGCTAGCTTTCTCCATTCCAGGAAAAAGGCTATCACTGTCCACCCTATCTAAACCTCTAATCATCTTATATGTTTCGATAAGGTCTCCTCTTAGCCGCCTCCTTTCTAACGAAAACAACCTCAAATCCCTCAGCCTCTCCTCATAAGACCTGCCCTCCATACCAGGCACCATCCTGGTAAACCTCCTCTGTACCCTCTCCAATGCCTCCACATCTTTCTTATAATGTGGGGACCAGAAATGCACACAATACTCCAAGTGCGGCCGCACTAGAGTTTTGTACAGTTGCAACATGATGCTGCGGCTCCTAAATTCAATTCCCCTACCAATAAAAGCTAAGACTCCATATGCCTTCTAACAACTTTATCCACTTGACTGCCTACTTTCAGGGATCTATTGACACATACACCAAGATCCTTCTGTTCCTCAACACTATTAAGAGCCCTACCATTAGCCCTATACTCTACACATTTATTGTTCCTGCCAAAGTGCATTACCTCACACTTTTCCACATTAAACTCCATTTGCCACCTCTCGGCCCAGCTCTGCAACTTGTCCAAGTCACTCTGTAAACTAAAACACCCCTCTTCACTATCTACCACTCCACCAACTTTAGTGTCATCTGCAAATTTACTGATCCATCCCTCAATACCCTCATCCAGATCATTTATAAAAATTACAAACAGCAGGGGCCCCAAAACAGACCCCTGAGGGCATGGGAGCAGGATCGTGTGTAAAATGGCAAGCAACTGGAAGGTCAGGGTCCTGACTGCGCACAGACTGAAGGTACTCAGCAAAGCGATCACCCAGTCTACACTTGGTCTCTCCAATGTAGAGGAGACCACACTGGGAGCAGCGAATGCACTACACCAAACTACACCAAAAGAGGTGCAAGTGAAACACTGCTGAACCTGGAATTAATATCTTAGACTTTGGATGGTGAGCATGGAAGAGGTAATACTTTCTGTGATTGCAAGGGAAGGTGCCATGAGTGATTGGAGAGGGGTTGGGTATAATGGGGGAGTGGACTAGGTTATTCCGGAGGGAGTGGTCTCTGTGGAAGGTTGACAGAGGGAGTGAAGGTAAACCATCTTCCCGTCAACCCTCGTCAGCGCTCCACAGAGGCCGTTCCCTCTGGGATAACCCAGTCCACTCCTCCAATGTCCCCTTACCTTTTCTACCCCCCACTTCCCCTTTTCTACATTCTACCTCCCCCAACATCTTGATCTGTCACAGTTTACAGCATCTCTACAGTTTGGCCATTCACACTCTCTGCGAACAGCTATTAACAGTCTTTTCCCCACCCCCTTGGTTTCTATGGCTATGACTCATCTTTCATGCAGTGTAAATATCTCCCACTTCCTGTGCCTTTAGCTTTGATAAAGGGTCATCTGGACTCGAAACGTCAGCTCTTTTCTCTCCTTACAAACAGATTTTCCAGCCTTTCCTCTTTTGGTTTTAGGAGCCATACCAAGCTCTGGTACAACCAGAAAGAATGCTTTTTATGATGCATCTATAATATTTCCTTAATCTCCTGAGAAAGTAGAGGCGTTGGCTTTCTCTGGGAGGCAAGAGAGGAGATTGCAGAGCCTCTGGCTCTGATCTTCAGGTCGTCGTTGGTTACGGGTATGGTTCCGGAGGACTGGAGGATAGCGAATGTGGTCCCGTTGTTCAAGAAGGGAAGAGAGACCTTCCAGGGAATTATAGGCCAGTGAGTCTTACTTCTGTTGTGGGCAAAGTATTGGAGAGAATAATTAGGGATAGGATTTATAGTTATTTAGAGAGTAATGAATTGATTGGAGATAGTCAGCATGGTTTTGTGAAGGGTAGGTCGTGCCTTACTAACCTCATTGAGTTTTTTTGAAAAAGTGACTAAGGAGGTGGATGGGGGTAAGGCGGTTGATGTGGTATATATGGACTTTAGTAAGGCGTTTGATAAGGTGGCCCATGGAATACTTCTGCAGAAAATGCAGATGTATGGGATAGAGGGTGATTTAGCTAATTGGATTAGGAATTGGCTAGCAGGTAGAAGACAGAGGGTGGTGGTTGATTGGAGATATTCATCTTGGAGTTCGGTGACAAGTGGTGTACCTCAGGGGTCTGTTTTGGGGCCCCTGCTGTTTGTAATTTTTATAAATGTTCTGGATGAGGGTATTGAAGGATGGATTAGTAAATTTGCAGATGACACTAAAGTCGGTGGAGTGGTAGATATTGAAGAGGGGTGTTATAGTTTGCAGAGGGACTTGGACAAGTTGCAGAGCTGGGCCGAGAGGTGGCAAATGGAGTTTAATGTGGAAAAGTGTGAGGTAATGCACTATGGCAGAAATAGTAAATGTGTAGAGTATAGGGCAAATGGTAGGATTCTTAGTAGTCTAGATGAACAGAGGGATCTTGGTGTGTATGTGCATAGATCCCTGAAAGTAGGCAGTCAGGTCGAGAAGGTTGTTAAGAAGGCATATGGAGTCTTGGCTTTTATTGGTAGAGGAATTGAATTTCGGAGCCGCAACGTCATGTTGCAACTGTACAAAACTCTAGTGCGGCCGCACTTGGAGTATTGTGTGCAGTTCTGGTCCCCACATTATACGAAAGATGTGGAGGCATTGGAGAGGGTACAGAGGAGGTTTACCAGGATGTTGCCTGGTATGGAGGGCAGGTCTTATGAAGAGAGGCTGAGGGGTTTGAGGTTGTTTTCGTTAGAAAGGAGGCGGCTAAGAGGGGACCTAATCGAAACATATAAGATGATTAGAGGTTTAGATAGAGTGGACAGTGATAGCCTTTTTCCTAGGATGGAAAAGCTAGCACGAGGGGACACAGCTTTAAATTAAGGGGTGATAGTTATAGGACGGATATCAGAGGTAGGTTCTTTACCCAAAGGGTGTTTCGGGAGTGGAATGCCCTGCCTGCAGCAGTTGTAGATGCGCCAAGTTTGGTGGCGTTTAAGAGGTTAGTTGATAAGTATAAGGAAGAGAAGGGAATGGTTTAGTTTGGAGGGGCATTGCTTTTTATTTTGGTCGGCACAACATCGAAGGCCGAAGGGCCTGTTCTGTGCTGTAATGTTCTATGTTCTATGTTCTATGTTGGTGGGGCTTGCTTAACTGTAGTGTCAGCATGGGGGGACCAGGACAGATTGTTGGTGATCTGGATGCTTAAAAACTTGAAGCTCTTGACCATGGTCACTTTGTCCAGTTGACAAGCCCTCCACTACACTTCCTGAAGTCATGACAATCTCCTTCATTTTGTTAACATTGAGCGAGAGATTATTGTTACTGCACCAGTTCACCAGATTCTCTATCTCATTCCTGTACTCTGTCTCAGCATTGTTTGAGATCTGACCCACTACGGTGGTGTCATCAGCAAATTGGAAAATTGAATTGGAGGGGAATTTGGCGGCACAGTCATATGTTTATAAGGAGTATAATGGGGGCTGAGAACACAGCCTTGGGGGACACCAGGATTGAGGATGATGGTGGAGGAGGTGTTGTTGCCTATCCTTACTGACTGTGGTCTGTGGGTTAGGAAGTTCAGGATCTAGCCAGGCCACAGAGCTTGGAGGTGAATTTCATGGGAATAAGTGTGGAGGGCTGAGCTATAGTCAATAAATAGGAGTCTGACATAGGTGTTCTTGTTATCTCAGTGTTCCAGGGTTGAGTGCAGGGCCAAGGAGATGGCCTGTGTTGTGGACCTTTTGTGGTGGTAGACAAACCATAGTGGATCCGGGCAATCCGGAAGGCTGGAATTTGTGCCATGACTAACCTTTCGAACCTTCATGATGATGGATATTAGAGCCACTGGCTGATAGTCATTAAGGCACACCCTTGGCTTTTCTTTGATACTGGGAGGATGGTCATCTTCTTGAATCAGATAGGGACCTCAGATTGGTGCAAAGAGAGGTTAAAGATATCTCTCTTTATCTCCCGCCAGCTGATCCGCACAGGATCTGAGAGCTTGTCCAGGTACCCCATCCAGGCCAGTCACTTTTGTGGGTTGACTTTTGAGAAGGCTGCTCTTACGTCTGCAATGGTGACCCCAGATACAGGTTACAGAGTGGAGAGTGTGCTTTTGTTGACCTCGAGCTCAAACAGGCACAGGATATGTTGAATTCATTGGGGAGGGTGCATTGACAAAGAACAAAGAACAGTACAGCACAGGAAACAGGCCCTTCGGCCCTCCAAGGCTGTGCCGCTCATTGGTCCAACTGGACCTTTCATTTGTATCCCTCCATTCCCAGTCTGCTCATGTGACTATCCAGGGAAGTCTTAAACGATCCCAGCGTGTCCACCTCCACCACCGTACTAGGCACTGCATTCTAGGTCCCCGACCTTCTGTGTAAAATACGTCCTTCTGATATCAGATTTATACTTCGCCCCTCTCACTTTGAGGCCTTGAACCCTCGTGATCATCACCTCCAACCTGGGAAAAAGCTTTCCACTGTTCGCCCTATCTATACCCTTCATAATTTTATACACTTCTATTAGGTCTCCTCTCATTTTCTGTCTTTCCAGGGAGAACAATACCGGTTTACCCAATCTCTCCTCGTAGCTAAGACACCCCATACCAGGCAACATCTGGTAATCCTCCTCTGCACTCTCTCCAAAGCCTCCACGTCCTCCTGATAGTGTGGTGACCAGAACTGGATGCAGTATTCCAAATGTGATCTAAGCAGTGTTCTATACAGCTGTAACATCAGACTCCAGCTTCTGACGATTCTACATGCTTTCATCTTGTAGTCTGTTAAGTCATGCAGACCTTGTCATAGTTGATGGGAGTCCAGGTAGCTGGCCTGGGATTCCAGCTTGGCCTGGTCTTGTCTTTTGGCATTTTTGATGGATCTCCATAGGTCATATTTGGACAATGGGATTAAAATTTTTTGGAACAAAATATTATCAAATTTTATAGGAATCCGAGAATCACAGAATTGTTATGGCGCAGAAGGAGACTGTTTGGTCCATCTTGTTAGTCTGACATCGATGGTGGGGGAAATGCTGGAATCAATTATTAAGGATGCGATAACTGATCATTTGGAGAACAGTGACACTATCGGTCCAGGATTCACGAAAGGGAAATTGTGCTTGATAAATCTTTGGTAATTTTTTGATAATGAATCATAGAATCCTACAGTGCAGAAAGAGGCCTTTTGGCCCATTGAGTCTGCACCGAACACAATCCCACCCAGGTCCTACCCCATATCCCGACATACTATGCCTATTAATCCCTCTAACCTACCTATCCCTGGATACTAAGGGGCAATTTCTTAGCATGGCCAATCAACCTAACCCGCACATCTTTGGACTGTGGGAGGAAACCAGAGCACCCAGAGGAAACCCACGCAGACACGAGGAGAATGTGCAAATTCCATACAGACAGTGACCCGAGCCAGGAATCGAACCCAAGACCCTGGAGCTGTGAAGCAGCAGTGCTAACCACTGTGCTACCGTGCTGCCCAGTAGATGGACAATGGTGAACCAGTGGATGTTGCTTATCTGGATTTATAAAATGCCTTTGACAAGGTCCCAGACAAAAAAATTAGTGAACCAAATTAAGGCTCGTGGTATTGGGGGTAATAGATCGCGAACTGGTTGGCAGACAAAAAGAAGCACAGAGTGGGAATAAATGGGTCTTTTTCACAGTGGCAGGCAGTGACTGCTGGGGTACTGCAGCGTTCAGTGCTGGAAGCCCAGCTATTCACAATATACATTAATGATTTGGACAAAGAAATTGAATGCAATATCTCCAAATTTGCAGACGACACTGGGTGGCAGTGTGTGCTGTGAGAAGAATGCAGGCAACTGGGATTAGTTTAGTGGTTAAAAAATGGGACAGCATGGACTAGTTGGGCCAAAGGGCCTGTTCCTATGCTGTAAACCTCTAGGGCTCTGTGACACACACACTGACATGCTCACTTACTCCCTCACCCATATAGATGCACTCACACACAGACACACATATTCACACATTCACACACACACAGTCATACACACCTACACAGATACACATATACACAAACACACCTACACACACTGACACACATACACTCACTCACTCACACACACACATATACATACACACACACTCTCTCACACACACAGTGTCTCATACACACACACATACTCATACACATTCACACACACACAGACAGACAGACACAGACACACACAAACACACACTCTCTCTCACACACACACTCTCTCACACACACAGTGTCTCATACACACACACATACTCATACACACTCTCACACACACACATATACATACACACACTCTCTCTCACACACACACTCTCTCACACACACACTCTCTCACACACACAGTGTCTCATACACACACACATACTCATACACACTCTCACACACACACAGACAGACACACACAGACACACACAAACACACACTCTCTCTCACACACAGACACACACACATAAGTATGCAGTGTCTCGACTGAAACATAAACTATTAATGGGATGGACATTTTATTTGAAATTTGCACTGCCTGTGAATTTTAAAAATCAAATCTGTACTATTCACCCTTTTCCCTGACTAATCTCTGCCTCAACTGGTTGTATCTCTTAATCTCTCTATCACTCAGGGATTCTTTTGCCTGCTATAATTGGTTGGTTAGTTTAAAGGAATAGCAAGCGGAGACCAGCTACCACTCCCTCCTGCCACATCCCCTCCCCCTGCCCCTCTCAGCCTGAAGTTCCAGAGGTAGTAAAGCCACTAATCCACCCTGAATCGAGCAACCAGCAGGGTGGGTGGAAGAGAGAGAGAGAGTAGAGGTTATCCAGTGGATTGGACAAGCAGAGATCGCAGCAAAGTGATTCAGGTGGAGGGAATCCAACCGACCAGTAATGTAAAGATTGATAGCAATAAGAAAAGCTTTTATAAAATATCATGAGTAGTACAGATGGAGATGAATCTTTTTTACAAGTTTATTTATTAGTCACAAGTAGGCTTACATTAACACTGCAATGAAGTTACTGTGAAAACCTCCTACTTGACATACTCTGGCACCTGTTTGGATACAGGGAGAGAGAATTTAGCACGGTGAATGCACGCTAACCAGCACATCTTTCAGACTGTGGGAGGAAACCCATACAGACACTGGGAGAACATGCAAACTCCTCACTGACAGCGACCCGGGAATAGAACCTGGGTCCCTGGCACTGTGAGGCATCAGTGCTAACAATTGTGCCACCCACAGTTCAAAAGACATACTGGTTATGTGCATTGGTTCAGGTCAAGCGTACACTAACGACGTGAAGCACTAGGATGCTCTCGAAAAACATCCAAGAGCGGCCCTCTCACGACCCATCGCGTGTATGCCCCTCGTTTCCTAAGCATTTTCCCATTTAGAAAATAACCTATGCCTCCATGCCTCCTTTCAAGTGCAGAACCTCACACTTTTCCACTTTCCACACTAGTGTGTTTGGAAGGTGCTGTGGAAGGAGCCTCGGAGAGTTTGTGCAGAAAGTTCTATGGATGAATCAGACCGCAGCTAGTGGTGGAGAGATGGAGTTAACATTTTCTATTAGTCTACTGGAAGTTCTTCTGTAAACCTCCCGCTGAAGGCTTGGATCTCCCAATGAATGAGTGGATATCGATGATGACATCTACTTTCAGCCGCAAGTTTCTGTGGCGGAGCGGGGGGGCGCGGCTGGAAATTGAGGGGATTTGAGTGTCACGGACGAGTTATTTAATCCTTAAATGGGCTGGTTTTCACAAAGTGTTTATTGTGGGGTTTGAAAAATATTTCCTTGGCTCTGAACATATCATCTCACATAAACACATAACCTCATTCTTAAACCTAGGCAAGCGCCAACACATTACATTCTTTATCCAATTTTCTTGTTAGCTCTGGTGGGCACTGTGCCCTGCCCAGCAAGCTCGAGTGCCTCAATTGCCCACTCCCCCCCCTTGTTTTTATGTCCTGTCTCCAGTTTTGCCTTGCCTCATCCAGCTGCCCCTGCAAGGAAATTCACTAGACAAATGGACAGCAAAAATTGGGATGTCCCTGTTCCATGCCGCATCCCTCCCCACCCCACTCCCGTCTCCCCGCCGGCAAGGGTCACTTCATGGTGAGCAGGGCCAGTTTGACTCTTTTTGCTTCACTTCATTCAGGACCAACTGGGGGTAAAATCTAAAACCTGTTTGACAGTCAGAGTACCCTCACCACACACAGACTTATTCACCCGTTTTCGACCAAAGTTTGTAGAACCAAGTCTCATAGAGGTCTAGAGGTTTATAGCATAGAAACAGGCCTTTCGGCCAACTTGTCCATGCTGCCTTTTTTTTAAACCCCTATGCTAGTGCCAATTGCCCATATTTGGTTCATATCCCTCTATACCCATCTTACCCATGTAACTGTCTAAATGCTTTTTAAAAGATAAATTGTACCCGCCTCTACTACTACCTCTGGCAGCTTGTTCCAGACACTCACCACCCTCTGGGTGAAAAAAATTGCCTCTCTGGACCCTTTTGTATCTCTCCCCTCTCACCTTAAACCTACGCCCTCTAGTTATAGACTCCTCTACCTTTGGGAAAAGATATTGACTATCTCGCTGATCTGTGCCCCTCATTACTTTATATAAGATCACCCCTCAGCCTCCAACATCCCAGAGAAAAAAGTGCTAGTCTATTCAGCCTCTTCAAGGGATTGAATTTCGGAGCCGCAACGTCATGTTGCAACTGTACAAAACTCTAGTGCGGCCGCACTTGGAGTATTGTGTGCAGTTCTGGTCCCCGCATTATAAGAAAGGTGTGGAGGCATTGGAGAGGATACAGAGGAGGTTTACCAGGATGTTGCCTGGTATGGAGGGCAGGTCTTATGAAGAGAGGCTGAGTGATTTGAGGTTGTTTTCGTTAGAAAGGAGGCGGCTAAGAGGGGACCTAATCGAAACATATAAGATGATTAGAGGTTTAGATTGGGTGGACAGTGATAGCCTTTTTCCTAGGATGGAGAAAGCTAGCACGAGGGGACACAGCTTTAAATTAAGGGGTGATAGTTATAGGACGTATATCAGAGGTAGGTTCTTTACCCAAAGGGTGGTTCGGGAGTGGAATGTCCTGCCTGCAGCAGTTGTAGATGTGCCAAGTTTGGTGGCGTTTAAGAGGTTAGTTGATAAGTATACGGAAGAGAAGGGAATGGTTTAGTTTGGAGGGGCATTGCTTTTTATATTGGTCGGCGCAACATCGAAGGCCGAAGGGCCTGTTCTGTGCTGTAATGTTCTATGTTCTATGTTCTATGTTCTTGTAAGTCAAACTATCAAGACCCAGGAGCAGCCTAGTAAATCTTTTCTGCACTCTTTCTAGTTTAATAATATCCTTTCTATAATAGGGTGACCAGAATTGCACACAGTATTCCAACTGTGACCTTACTAATGTCTTGTACAACTTCAACAAGGCGTCCCAACTCCTGTATTCAATGTTCTGACCGATGAAACCAAGATGCCGAATGCCTTCTTCACCACTCTGTCCACCTGTGATTTCACTTTCAAGGAGCTATGAACCTTTACCGCTAGACTCCTTTTCATAATTATTAGCTACAGGCCAACAATGGCCTTGAGAGGGTTGAGATTGGAGCTTGCAGAAGGATTTACAGAAAGGCACCATTAGTAATACGATACTGTTGAGTCTGTTGAGTGGTGACATGAACTATGGTGATTTTGTAACACCAACCTTTATCCAAGTTTAGTTAAGTTTGTGAGAGTGTGGTGTACCATTCATGGTGACTGTGAAACGCTGGGGGATCTATTATTCTAGAATGCGCTGTGTGAGTATCCGCACACAAAACCTGGTGTGCTGCTTGCTCACCGATCTCAGGTTGGCACAGTAGCACAGTGGTTAGCACTGCTGCCTCACAGCGCCACAGACCTGGGTTCAGTTCCTGGCTTGGGTGACTGACTGTGTGGAGTTTGCACATTCTCCTCGTGTCTGCGTGGGTTTTCTCCGGGTGCTCCAATTTCTGCCCACAATCCAAAGATGTGTGGGTTAGGTTAATTGGCCATGCTAAAATTGCCCCTTAGTTGTTCTGGGATGTGTAGGTTGGAGGGATTAGTGGGGTAAACATGTGGAGGGATGGGATTGTAGTCGGTGAAGACTCAATGGCTTCCTTCTGCATTGTAGAGTTTCTATTTTTCTCAGTTGAGGGGCTCAGACCAATTCCGCCCCTCCACCGCTTCCCCACCTTTGGAAGGGAATATAATCAGTCCCTGTTACAGCTGTTTGGAGGCATTGATTGATTTTCTTTATGACTCCACAGGATGTTGGCACACTGGCACAGTGGTTAGCATAGCTGCCTCACAGCTCTAGGATCCTGGGTTCAATTCCTGGCTTTGGTAACTGCCTGTGTGCACATTCTCCCTGTGTCTGCATGGGTTTCCTCCGATTTCCTGTCATAGTCCAAAGATGTGCAGGTTAGATGGATTGACTATGCTAAATTGCCCCTTAGTGTCAGGAGGGACTAGCAGGGAACATGCATAGGCACAGAGCCTGGGGTTGGATTATGGTTGGTGCAGACTATAGGGATTCTACGTGGGCGTTGCTGGGCTGGACCATCATTTATTGCCCATCTCTAAAAATGTCCTTGTGAAAGTCGTAGTAAACTAACAGAAAGCAAAGAGTGGGGGTAAACGGTTTTCTGTTTGGCGATCAGTGACTAGTGGTGTGCCTCAGGGATCAGAGTTGGGACCACGATTGTTTACAATGTACACAGATGATTTGGAGTTGGGGACCAAGCCTGGTGTGTCAAAATTTGCAGATGACACTAAAATGAGAGCAAAGTTTTCAAAGGACAGCGAAAGTCTACAAAGATATATAGAAAGGCTAAGTGAGTGCACGAGGGTCTGGCCTCAATGTGAGATCATCCATTTTGGTGGGAATAACAGGAAAATGGACTGTTATTTAAGTGGTAAAAAATTGCAGCATGCTGCTGTGCAGAGGGACTTGGGTGTCCTTGTACATGAATAACAAGGAGTTGGTTTGCAGGTGCAGCAGGTAATTAAGAAGCAAATGGAATTTTGTCCTTCATAGTTAGAGGGATGGAGTTTAAAAACAGTGAGGTTATATTGCAGCTATATATAGGGTTGGGTATATATAGGTATAAAAGGTTGGTGAGGCTACCTCTGGAGTTACTGTGTATAATTTTGGTCTCCTTACTTGAGAAAGGATGTACTGGCACTGGAGGGGGTGCAGAGGAGATTCACTAGGTTGATTCCGGAGTTGAGAGGGTTGGCTTATGAGGAGAGGCTGAGTAGACTGAGGCTATACTCATTGGAATTCAGAAGAATGAGGGGAGATCTTATAGAAACATATAAGATTATGAAGGAAATAGATAAGATAGAAGCAGGGAAGTTATTTCCACTGGCGGGTGAAAGTAGAAGTAGGGGGCATGGCCTCAAAATAAGGGGGAACAGATTTAGGACTGAGTTGAGGAGGAACTTCTTCACACAAAGGGTTGTGAATCTGTGGAATTCCCTGCCCAGCGAAACTGTTGAGGCTGCCTCATTGAAAGTTTTTAAGGCAAAAGTAGATAAATTTTTGAACAGTAAAGAAATTAAGGGTTATGGTGAGCGGGCGGGTAAGTGGAGCTAAGTCTACAAAAAGATCAGCTGTGATCTCATTGAATGGCGGAACAGGCTCGAGGGGCCAAATGGCCGACTCCTGCTCCTAGATCTTACGTGAGCTCCCTTCTTGATCTGAGGTGTACTGGTCATGGGTTTGCAAAGTGCTGTTCAAAGGATCCTTGGTGAGTTCCTGCAGTGCATCTTGTAGATGGTACACAAGGCTGGTGATGGAGAGAATGAATTCTGAGCAAAGAACCAAGAAAAGTACAGTTCAGGAACAGGCCCTTCAGCCCCTCCAACCCTGCACCCATCATAACACCCTAACTAAACTAAAACCAACCTTCTGCCCTTACTCAGTCCCTATCCCTCTATTCTCTCCCTGTTCATGTACTTATTCAGATGCCCGTTAAATGTTGCTAATATGCCCACTTCCACCATCTCCTCTGGCAGCGCTTTCCGGGCAAGCATTCAGTATTCCACTAAAATCACAGAATCTCTACAGTGCAGAATGAGGCCATTCCGACTCTCTGACAGGGCATTTTACCCAGGCCCACCCTCTGACCTTATCCTCACAATCCCACCCATTCACCCCACTAATCCCCCAAATTTTAGAAGGTGAAATTTAGCATGACCAATCCACCCAACCTGCGCGTCTTTGGCACAACTTGGCATGGCCAATCCACCTAATCTATAGATCTTTGGCCTCTAATGGGGCAAATTAACATGACCAATCCACCTAACCTACACGTCTTTGGAGGAAACCAGAGCACCTGGAGGAAACCCACGCAGATACGTGCAGACGTCACACAGACGGTGACCCAAGCCAGGAATCGAACCTGAGTCTCTGGTGCGCTAACTACTGTGCCCACCCCCTAAGCCCACCCCTGACTTGTACCTTGTAGAGTATGAAGAGACCGTTGGGGAGTCAAATGTTGAGTTACACTCCACAGAATTCCCAGCAACCGTGGGCATAACAAGTCTCATAACGTTCTTGCTGCCGAATTGTCTGTGAGCATTTTCACTGTCACATGAAGAATTTGGCACGACAACATCCTTAAACCTGCAACCAGAATTTCAATTCAGCTTTAAAAATCTGGAATTATGGTTGAAAAATCCAACAAACTTATCCAAAAGAAGAAAATCTCTTGTCCTTAGTCACTCTGGCTCTACACGTGACTCCAGCTACACACCAAGATGATTGGTTCATCTCCGATAATTTGGCAGCAGTAGGGGAGTCACAAGAGGTAGTTGTGAAGTGGAACTGGACACCCTCAAGTGTTCAACTGCCAACACGATCTTTTCGAAGGCGGCTAGCAATGGGCTATAAACATCAAACATCTCCAGAATTCATTTCAGCAGCACTCATCGAATCCCTACAGGCCATTCAGCCCATCTACTCTGCACCAACTCTCCAAAGAGCATCTTACGCAGGTCCTCCCATCCGCCCTAGCATTCACCATGGCTATTCCCCCTAACCTACACATATTGGGACACTAACAGGCAATTTAGCATGGCCAATCCAGCATGCTACACATCTTTAGGGTGTGGGAAGAAACCGGATCACCCGGAGGAAACCCACGCAGATTTTGGGGTGAACTTGCAGATTCCACATAGACAATCACCCAAGCTGGGAATCGAACGCTGGTTCCTGGCACTATGAGGCAGCAGTGCTAACCATTGTGCTGGCTAATGTTAGCATGGACAGAATGTACCACTGCTCTGGCATATCGCACATAAGCACAGAGTGTTTTAAATTCCAATCTCTCGGCCAAGACAGCAGTTGATTTCACACTGCGAAGCCCTTATCAGCAGCACTATAACCAAATTGCTCCCTTAGGAAGTAAATACCCATGTAAACTCCCCTCCCCAGCAGCGAGAGAGGGTTTGTGTGGGGAAAGTCACATATGCAGGATGGTTATTCATCGTGATTTTATACTCCGGAGACCTCTCCGGACCTCTCAATCCAGTCAACAAACAAAGCAAGTTTCAGCAACACGACAGCACTGAGCAGCCCTAATATAAATGATGCAGAACTCTTAATAGTGTTGAAGAACAGAGGGATCTTGGTGTGTATGTGCATAGATCCCTGAAGGTTGGCAATCAAGTCGATAAGGTTGTTAAGAAGGCATACGGAGTCTTAGCTTTTATTGGTGGGGGGATTGAATTTTGGAGCCGCAATGTCATGTTGCAACTGTACAAAACTCTAGTGCGGCCGCACTTGGAGTATTGTGTGCAGTTCTGGTCCCCACATTATAAGAAATAGGTGGAGGCATTGGAGAGGGTACAGAGGAGGTTTACCAGGATGTTGCCTGGTATGGAAGGCAGGTCTTATGAAGAAAGGCTGAGGGATTTGAGGTTGTTTTCGTTAGAAAGAAGGCGGCTAAGAGGAGACCTTATTGAAACATGTAAGATGATTAGAGGTTTAGATAGTTTGGACAGTGATAGCCTTTTTCCTAGGATGGAGAAAGCTAGCACGAGGGGACATAGCTTTAAATTAAGGGGTGGTAGTTATGGGACAGATGTCAGAGGTAGTTTCTTTACCCAGAGGGTGGTAAGGGTATGGAATGCCCTGCCTGCGACAGTTGTAGATGCGCCAAGTTTGGTGGCGTTTAAGAGGTTAGTGGATAAGTTTATGGATGAAAAGGGAATGGTTTAGTTTAGAGGGTCATTGCTTTTTCTTAATTGGTCGGCGCAACATCGAAGCTGAAGGGCCTGTTCTGCGCTGTAATGCTCTACGTTCTATGATCTATGTAAGGGGTTATCAAAAGCAGCATCTTAATGGAGTGAACTTGGATGGACGTGAGATTAGCCCTGTTGTCATGCCAACCAAATCAACTCAATGCTAAGATGCTTTGGCCACAATTGTAGATTCCATTACTACATCCACAGTTTTGCGAATGCCGCATTTTCCAAAGCGGAAGCTCTCAAAAGAGTTTGGATGGCAGGTTTTGCGCAACATTTTTCCAAAGTTATGAGAAAGGTGCTGACTTTGTTCCTCCCGGTTTCCTCCACTTTACCTCCCACACTCCAAAGATGAGTAGCACGGTGGATTGGCCATACTGAATTGCCTGTTAGTGTCCCAAGATGTGTAGGTTAGGGGGAATAGCCATGGTGAATGCCGAAGGTTACGGGGAGAGGGCAGATGCGAGGGGGTGGGTAGATGGCTCGGGTCACTGTCTGTGTGGAGTTTGCACATTCTCCTCGTGTCTGCATGGGTTTCCTCCGGGTACTCTGGTTTCCTCCCAGAGTCCAAAGATGTGCAGGTTAGGTTGATTGGTCAAGTTAAGAAATTGCCCCTTAGTGTCCAGGGATGCGTGAGGGATTAGTGGGTATAATATGTAGGGATATGGGGGTAGGGCCTGGGTGGGATTGTGTTCGGTGCACAGTCGATGGGCCGAAGGGCCTCTTTCTGCACTGTAGGATTCTATGATGTTCTTTGGAGATTTGGTACAGAGCTGATGGGCTGAATGGCCTCTTTTGCACAATAGAGATTTTATGATTCTTTGGAAGTATTGTTTTCTTTCCAGTGTGGTATCTACTGTAGAAATTGTGGTTTAGTAGGATTAGTTAGCCCCCATTTTGTAAAGGGTGCTAACACAGAGACTCAAATTTTGACCCAGCAATAGTGAAAAAACAGTGATATATTTCCAAGTCAGGATGGAGAGTGACTTAGAGGAGAACTTGCAGATGGTGGTGTTGCCAGTGTCTGCTGCTCTCGTCCTTCTAGATAGTAGAGGTCTTGAGTTTGAAAGGTGCTGTGTGAGAAGCCTTGGTGAGTTCCTGCCTTGCATCTTGTAGATGGTACACACGGCTGCCACATTGATGGAGTGAGTGGCACTCACTCGGAAGGGGTGGCAATCAAACTTTGTCCTGGATGGTGTCGAGCTTCTTGAGTGCTGTTGATGCTGCACTCATCCAGGCAAAAGGAGAGTTTCGGATCAATTTTTGGTCGCTGCATTTGCGGAAGGATATATTGGCCTTGGAGGGAGTACAGAGAAGGTTCACCAGGCTGATACCGGAGATGAGGGGGTTAGCCTATGAGGAGAGATTGAGTAGATTAGGTTTGTACTTGTTAGAGTTTAGAAGGCTGAGAGGGGATCTTATAGAGACGTATAAGATAATGAAGGGGACGGATAGGATAGAGGTTGAGAGATTCTTCCTGCTTAGAAAGGATAGCAAGACTAGAGGACACAGCCTCAAAATAGAGAGGGGGGAGTGGTTTAGACCAGAGTTGAGGATGAACTTCTCCACTCAAAAGGTGGTGAATCTTTGGAATTCTCTGCCCATTGAAGTGGTGGAGGCTACCTCACTGAATATATTTAAGTCACGGGTAGGTAGATTTCTGATAGACAAGGGAATTAAGGGTTATGGGAAGAAAGCGGGAAAGTGGAGCTGATCCACTGCAGATCAGCCATGATCTTATTGAATGGCGGGGCAGGCTCGAGGGGCTGGATGGCCGACTCCTGCTCCTATTTCTTATGTTCTTATCAATGTAATTCCAAGTTATTAATGGTGCTTCACCATTGTACTCCTTATCAATAGATGATGGTTAGACTCTCTCTTGTTGGAGATGAGAATCGCCTGGCACTTGTACAGTATAAATGTTACTTGTCACTTGTCACCAGGCCTGGATGCTGGGGAGCTCCAGAGGAAGCTGTGATGGATCATCCACTCAGCACTTCTGGCTGGGGATTGCTGCAAATTGCCTTCTCTTTTGCAAAGATGGGCTGGGTTCCTCCTCTAGTGAGCTGTTTAATTGTCCACCATCAGTGGGCGGCACTGTACCACAGGGGGTTAGCTCTGCTGCTTCACAGCTCCAGGGTCCTGGGTTCAATTCCTGGCTCGGGTCACTGTCTATGTGGAGTTTGCATATTCTCCTTGTGTCTGTGTGGGTTTCCTGTGGGTGCTCCGGTTTCCTCTCAAAGATGTGTGGGTTAGGTTGATTGGCCAGGCTAAAAATTGCCTCTTAGTGTCCTGAGATGTGTAGATTAAAGGGTAAATGTGTAGGAATATGGGAATAGGGCCTGAATGGGATTATGGTCAATGCAGACTTGATGGGCCGAATGGCCTCTTTCTGCACTGTAGGGTTCTATGTACGGTTATAGCTGGATGTGACAGGACTGCAGAGCTTAGATCTGATCCATTGGTTGTGGAATTCTTTAGCTCTGTCTATCACCTCTCTTTATGTTGTTTGGGACAGAGATAGTCCTGTGTAGTAGCTTGACCAGATTGACACTGCGTTTTTCCATCTACCTGGTGCTGCTCCTGGTACTCCGTCCTGTACTGTCCACATTCTCCAGCCTGCCTTGTCACTAATTATTCAAAACAATCTCTTCCGATTCATTTTTCCAATCGCACAAATGTTGTACAAAACAAAACAAAGAACAAAGAACAACACAGCACGGGAAACAGGCCCTTTGGCCTAACGGGCTCACGCCACCATTTTAACAGTGTGAGCTCCCTCTTCCACCTATGACCCTTGTGTATGTTTATGGAAATCCACATTGGAAATCCACATTGGAAACCAGACTGGGGGGAGACGATTTAGGGACAATTTGTCAGCCAATCAGCCTAAGAGCACGTTTTTGGGAGGAAACCGGAGCACGCGGAGAAAACCCACGCAAGCACGGGGAGAATGCGCAAACTCCCACAGACACAGGGCCAAATCCATGTATCTGCACAGCAACAGCGATAGTCACTGAGCTGTCGTGTTGCCCATCAAATGGTCCAGTTTAAGTGTACACTAACGACGTGAAGGACTAGGCAACTCCTGAAAAATCCAGGAGTAGCCCTCGCACGACCCGTTGTGTGTATGCCCCTTGTTGGACAACAAGGCGGACCAAAGCACTGGTGGAATAAAAGAAAAAAACATCGATAATATGAACATCTTATGCAAACATTCAAGGGAATCCCCAGAAACTCAGAAGTAAAGCAAGTGAGCCAGAAAAATATGTTGTGTTTCAACACTTCCTGTATTCGCCGCTATTTTAATTTGGAGTGACTGCAGGTGGGTTAAAGGTTCATTCACAAAATTGACCGGCAGTTGACAGATGGATAAATAACACAGAGAGAGAGGAGGAATTAAAATCTCACTTAAGGGCGAGTGTGGAGGTGGCTGTTTCTCAATCTAAATGATTCTGCAACCAATGGATCAGGTCTAAGCTCTGCAGTCCTGCCACATCCAGCTATGAATGGTCGTGGACAATTAGAGCAGGAACCCAGCACATCTTTGCAAAAGAGAAGGCTGAAGTATTCGCAGCAATCTCCAGCCAGAAGTGCCGAGTGGATGATCCATCACAGTTTCCTCCGGAGCTCCCAGCAGTGAATTGCAATCTCAGCACTGAACTGATCAGTTATCGGAGTGGTTTGCAGGAGGTTGAGTTCTGCAGAACTGTTAGAAAATCTTGCGTTCCAGACTGTGACTCTGCCTCATAACCAATCACCCTCTAGCTCTGCTGCATTTGTAAGAATTGCTCTCTTTTTTTCTTTTCATCCTTGGGACACAGATGTCACTGGTTGGGTCAGCATTTATTGCCCACCCCTAGTTGCCCTTGGGGTTCATTTGAGAGTCAACCACATTGCTGTGGTTCTGAAGTCACCCTGGGTAAGGACAGCAGATTTCCTTCCCTAAAGAACATTCGTGAACCAGATGGGTTTTTCCAACAATGGTTTCATGGTCATCAGTAGATTCTTAATTCAAGATATTATTTATTGAATTCAAATTCCACCATCTGCTGTGGCGAAATTTGAACCCGTGTCCCCAGAACATTAGCTGAGTTTCTGGATTAATAGTCTAGCAATAATACCACTGGGCTATCACGTCCCTGTATTTGACTTAATTTGATTTGATTTATTATTGTCACGTGTATTAATATACAGGGAAAAATATTGTTTCTTGCATACTGTTCAGAGAAGGAAACAAGGGAATGCAGAATGTAGGGTTACAGTCATAGCTAGGGTATAGAGAAAGATTAACTTAATGCAAGGTAGATCCATTCGAAAGTCTGATGGCAACAGGGAAGAATATGTTCTTGAGTCAGTTGGTATGTGACTTCAGACTTTTGTATCTTCTTCCCGAAGGAAGAAGGTGGAAGAGAGAATGTCCAGGGTGTGTGGGGTCCTTAATTATACTGGCTGCTTTTCCCGAGGCAGCGGGAAGTGTAGACAGAGTGAATGGATGGGAGGCTGGTTTGTGTGATGGATTGGGCTACATTCATGACCTTTGGAGTTTCTTGCAATCTTGGGCAGAGCTGGAGCCCATACCAAGCTGTGATACATATACACATCTATACGGGTAATGTTAGGGAAGAATTATTGAAACGAAATGTCATGGAAATATGGAAATGTGTTCCCCAGAAAACATTTGAAGCTGGGGATCAATTGAAAACATCAAAACTGAGATTGACGGAGTTTTATCAGGGATCGGGTTACAGAAGCAAGGTGGCTGGATAGAGTTGACAAATACAGTCAAAAAGGTTTCAGGGGCTGAATGCTCTTCTTCCCTTCCTGTACTCTCGTCCTGGAGATGGCTTGAGCAGTGAGGTTTAAGGTGAAGAAGGCAAGGTTTAGAGGAGACATACACTTCTTAAAACTTACTATCATATCCGCTTCCACTATCTCTCTTGGCAGCGAGTTCCAGGTACCCACCATTCTTAGTTGAGAAAACTTTGCCTGACACATTTCCTTTAAACCTTGCCTCTCGCACCTTAAACCTTACTGCTCAAGCCATCTCCACGAAGAGAGACAATTGCAGAGAAATGGGTGAATTGGAGAACATTTGGCTCCCTGCACAGTGGGATTATGGAGAATCACAGTCCGTGTATCCGAAATACAACAAATCCAGTTTTCCTATTGCTTACTCTTGAAGAATGAAATGTTGGAAGCATCGCATGTCTCCTCTGCTGACCTCCCTCTTGTGGTCAATTTGGCAACTCATCAACTTGGCCAACACACTGGGAGTTTATTCCTGTGCAAACTACTCTAATATTCCAAAAATCTAGTATTACTAATCTGCTGTACAAAGAACAAAGAAAATTACAGCACAGAATCAGGACTTTTGGCCCTCCATGTTTGCACTGAGCATGCTGCCTGACTGAACTAAAACCCCCTAAACCCCTGGGGACTGTATCCTTTCATTCCCATCCTATTCATGTATTTGTCCATACGCCTCTTAAAACTCACTGTCGTATCTGCTTCCACTACCCCCCCCGGCAGTGAGCTTCACCATCGTTAGTTTAAAACCTTGCCTCGTACATCTCCCTTAAACCTTGCCTCTCGCACGTTAAACCTCTGCCCCCCTAGTAATTGGATCTTTCACCCTAGGAAAAAGCTTCTGATTATCCACTCTGTCAAGCTCCTCATAATCTTGTAGACTTCTATAAGGTCGATCTCAACCTTCATCTCTCCAGTGAGAATAAACCAAGTTTCTCCAAACTCTCCACATAGCTAACGCCCTCCGTACCAGACAACATCCTGGTAAATGTTTTCTATATCCTTTCCATAGCGTCCACATTCTTCTGGTACTTTGGACACATGGACAGTGATTCTCCATAATCCTACTAGTGCAGGGAGTCACCACCTTCTAGTAGACCAGAATTGAACACTATATTCCAAGTGCGGCCAAATTAGGGTTCTATCAAGCTGCAACAAGACTTGCCAATTTTTAAACTCAATGCCTCGGCCAATGAAGACAAGCATGCCATATGCCTTCTTGACTACTTTCTCCACCTGCATTGCCACTTTCAGTGCCCTGTGTACCTGTACACCCAGATCCCTCTGCTTATCAATACACTTAAGAGTTCTGCAATTTACTATACATTTCCTATCTTTATTTGACCTTCCAAAATGCATTACCTCACATTTGTCCGGATTAAACTCCATCTGCCATCTCTCTGTCCAAGTCTCCAGCTGATCTATATCCTACTGTAACCTCTGATGGTCCTCATGCAGATGGCGATTTGTGTTATCTGCAAACTTACTAATCAACCAATTTATGTATGTTGCTCCAAATCATTTATATATATTAGAAACAGCAAAGATTCCAGCGCTGATCTCTGAGGAACACCTCTTATCACAGCCTTCCATTCAAAAATGCGTCCTTCTACTGCTACCCTCTGTCTTCTATGATTTTTTACTGTACTTATCCCAGTTTCAATGCTGGCATCTCTACTTTTTTTTGTCGATTCAGCTCTGTATCCACCTTGACAACTCACCTCTGATCCCATGCGATTTCATCTTCTGCACCAGTCTGCCATGAGGGACCTTGTCAAAGGCTTTACTGAAGTCCATGTAGACACCATCCATTGCCCTACCCTCATCAATCATCTTCGTCACTTCCTTGAAAAACTCGACCAAATTAGTGAGACACAACCTCCCTTCACAAAACCATGTTGCCTTTCGCTAATATATCCATTTATTTCCAAATGGGATTAAATCCTATATCAAAGGATCCTCTCCAATAATTTCCCTACCACTGATATAAGAATCAGCAGCCTGTAATTAGTTGGATTATTCTTGCCAACCTTCTTAAACAAAGGGATAACATTGACTATTCTCCAATTCTCTGAGACCTCTCCAGTAGCCAGTGAGGAACCAAAGATTTCTCTCAAAGCCCCAGCAATTTCCTTCCTTGTCTCTCAGTATTCTGGGGTATACCCATCAGGGCCTGAAAATTTATCTATCTTAATGTTTCTCAAGAACCCCAATACCCCCTTCTTTTTGATCTTCACAAACTATCTACACACCCTTCCCCAGACTCAAGTCCTTCTCTTTGGTGAATACTGATGCAAAGTACTCATTTAACATCTCGCCCATTTCCTCTAGCTCCATGCATAGATTCCCTCCCCTGTCATTGAGTAGGCCAACCCGCTCTCTCCGGCTACCCTCTTTATAAATGTATAAAAAGCCTTGGGATTTTCCTTAACCTCCTGGCCAATGACTTTTTGTGATCCTTTTTAGCTCTCCTTACTCCTTGCTTAAGTTTCTTTCTACTTTCCTTGTATCCCACACTTGCTTCGTGTGTTCCCAGCCTCCCAGTCTTGACAAATTTCTCTCTTTGACTAGGCTCACAATATCTCTCATTAACCAAAGTTCCCGCTCGCTAGCAAAACAGCCAGCATAATTAAGGACCCCATGTAACCGGGACATTCTCTCTTCTTCTTCCTTTGAGAAAAAGATGTGAAAATCTGAGGTCACATAGCGAGCAACTCAACAACAGCTTCTTCCCTGCTGCTGTCAGACTTTTGAATGGACCTACCTTGCATTAAATTGAAACCTAATGCAAAATAAGAACAATACGCACAAGAAACAATACTTTTCAATGTATGTTAACACGTGACAATAATAAATCAAATCAAAATCTTTGGGTACTTGGGGGCAATTTAGCATGGCCAATCTATTTAATCTACACATCTTTAGACACTAAGGGGCAATTTAGCATGGCCAATCTACCTAACCCACACATTTTTGGAGTGTGGGAAGAAACCGGAGCATCCGAAGGAAAGCCATGCAGACATGCAATCTCCACATAGACAGCCAAGGCTGGAATCAGACTGGAGTTCCTGAGGCAGCAGTGCTAATACAGTGCCAATCTTTCCCCACTCTTGCCAAGGGATGCAGTATCAGCTTCACCAATTACAATTTGTGCAGTTTGAGTCGAGATTCGAAATGGAAGTGAGTGTGTGTTTTATCCCTTTTATTACTAACAAGCCATCTCGTTAACAGGGAGATCATTGTCTTCTGCTGCCTCGACCCAACTTAAGAGCGTCACTCTCGATAAAAATCCAACAAGAAATACCAGACCAAGTGGTGGAATGCATATTTTGGCTTGCAAGCTTGCTTTGACTCACTTTGCAAGATGTTTGTGCTATTCCTTGTTCTCTCGCTGATGTAATCAGCCCAATTATCCCGCCAGTCTGTACATTCACTGTGAAAAGAGTGACACTTTATCATTTAGTTTTTTTTTAATTGGGCTTCCCCTCACTATAGGAGGTCTTTGACATAGTGTGGTCTGTGTCATTAGATCTCCACATTCCCCGGTGATTGCAAAGCAACTTTGTGTTTTCTATAAATAAGAAGTTCTGTTTGTGCTGTTTGCTTTGGGATGGTTGACCTTGCCTCTCAGATGCTGGGCCAGGAGGTCGCTGGGTCAATATTTCCAGGGAGGTAGTCCCTGCGCAGGGACATTTAAAGCTTGCTGCTTGAAGGTCAAATGCTTGGGATGTTTGAACTCTTGGTGACCCAGAGCCCTTCCTATTGTCAACAGAAACCTATTTACTCTCCGTCTTCCAGAGACTTAAAGTATTCCTGAACTCTTCACCCAAGTACCACCCAGAGTCAGGAAAACTTGTCAGCACTTTGGGGATTGCAGCCGAAGCTTCCCATTCTTCTAAGAATGGGCGTTACCTTCAGGGTACTGAACAGATCACTCAACGTTCATTTCTAACCACACAGTGCAATTGTACAGGGCGTTGGTGAGGCCACACCTGGAGTATTGTGTGCAGTTTTGATGTTCTTCTGCAAGGAAGAATGTCCTTGTTATAGAGGGAGCGCAGCGAAGGTTTACCAGGCTAATTCCTGGAATGGCAGGTCTGTCAATGAGGACAGACTAAGTCGGTTAGGATTATATTCACTGGAATTTAGAAGAGAGAACCTCACAGAAACTTATAAAATTCTAACAAGATTAGACAGGGTAGATTCAGAAAGAATGTTACCGATGGTGGGAGAATCGAGAACTCGGGGTCACAATTTGAGGATACGGGGTCAATCTTTTAGGACTGAGGTGGGGAGAAATTTCTTCACCCAGGAGGTGGTGAATTCACTGCCATAGAAAGTAGTTGAGGCCAAAACATTGTGTGATTTCAAGAAGAAATTAGATATAGCTCTTGGGGCAAAGGGAAGAAGGCAATGTCTGCATCCTACCCAAGCCCAAAACAATAAAACCTGATAGCGATCTTTCCTGATCTCCATTCTGCTCAATACCTTTCAGTAGGGAACTGGTGGTGTAGGGGTAATGTAGCTCAAGTGGTAATCTCCAGGCTCAGGCTAATGCTCCAGAGATATGGGTTCAAATCCAACCATGGCAACTGGTGGAATTTAAAGCTATGGAGACTCAATAAAATCTGGAATTGAAAGCTGTGGAGATCACAAATCTGTTCTAGATTGTTGGAAAAATCCATCTGGTTCACTAATGTCCTTTAGGGAAGGAAATCTGCCGTCCTTAACTGGTCTGGTCTACATGTGATCCTGGAACCACAGCACTGTGGTTGAACATACAACACTACAGCACAAACAGGCCCTTCGTCCCAGAAGTTGCGCCGATCGTATCCCTACCTACCAGGCCTATCTGTAACTCTCAATCCCATTAAATCCCATCTACTCATCCAGAAGTCTCAGAAAAGACCCCAGCGAGTTTGCCTCCGCCACGACCGACGGCAGCCGATTCCATTCACTCACCACCCTCTGAGTGAAAAATTTACCCCTTACATCTCCTCTGTACTTGCCCCCCAGCACCTTAAACCTGTGTCCTCTCGTAGCGACCATTTCAGCCCTGGGAAATAGCCTCCGAGAATCCACCCTATCTATTCCTCTCAACATCTTATAAACCTCTATCAGGTCACTTCTCAATCTTTGTTTCTCCAGGGAGAAGAGACCTAGCTCCCTCAACCTATCCTCATAAGGCATGCCCCCCAATCCAGGCAACATCCTTGTAAATCTCCTCTGCACCCTCTCAATAGCTTCCACATCCTTCCTGGAGTGAGGCGACCAGAACTGTGCACAGTATTCCAAGTGGGGTCTGACAAGGGTCTTATAAAGTTGCAGCATTACCTCCTGACTCTTAAACTCAATCCCTCGATTGATGAAGGCCAGTACACCGTACGCCTTCTTGACCACATCCTCCACCTGTGAAGTTGATTTGAGAATCCTATGAACCCAGACCCAGCTCTAAGCTGGTCCAGAACACAATCTCTCTCAAATCTCCTCTCATTGGACAGATTCCCCATGCTGTTGATTGGTTGTTCAGACCATGTGACCCTTGCTCAGTGAGGCTGCTCTTGAAGTGAGAATCACCACGAAGCGGGTCTGAAGTTGCTGGAGATTTCCTCTCCAGCACACTGGCGCTTGTTGGCTTATGGCCTTCATTCTCATCAGCAAGGATTGGACAGCTATTCAACCTGGATATGGAGACTAGGCATGATGTGGAGATGCCGGCGTTGGACTAGGGTAAACACAGTAAGATGAAGAGTAAACCCCAAAAGCTAGTGGTGTTTACTACCAAATAGGACTGCTGGACTTTAAGCTGGTGTGGTGAAATTTCTTACTGTGGAGAATAGGCCAGAGAAATAGCACAACCCAGCCTGAGCCCACATCTCCACACACAAACTGGAATCAATCACAGCAACACACAGGATGAATCTAAAACTGATTTCTCCCTGAAGGAACATTGACTTCATTGTGTACACTGTGACTCAGGAGCAGAGCTCGGCGATAACATTGTGTGTTCAAGACCTATTTTAGGATTTAGTAACTAAATCAAGGCAGATATCCCCTCTGCAGTGCTGAGGGAGTGCTGCACTGCTAGAGGGTCAGTGCTGAGGGAGTGCCGCACTGTCAGAGGGTCAGTGCTGAGGGAGTGCCGCACTGTCAGAGGGTCAGTGCTGAGGGAGTGCCGCACTGTCAGAGGGTCAGTGCTGAGGGAGTGCCGCACTGTCAGAGGGTCAGTGCTGAGGGAGTGCCGCACTGTCAGAGGGTCAGTGCTGAGGGAGTGCCGCACTGTCAGAGGGTCAGTGCTGAGGGAGTGCCGCACTGTCAGAGGGTCAGTGCTGAGGGAGTGCCGCACTGTCAGAGGGTCAGTGCTGAGGGAGTGCCGCACTGTCAGAGGGTCAGTGCTGAGGGAGTGCCGCACTGTCAGAGGGTCAGTGCTGAGGGAGTGCCGCACTGTCAGAGGGTCAGTGCTGAGGGAGTGCCGCACTGTCAGAGGGTCAGTGCTGAAGGAGTGCCGCACTGTCAGAGGGTCAGTGCTGAGGGAGTGCTGCACTGTCAGAAGGTCAGTGCTGAAGGAGTGCCGCACTGTCAGAGGGTCAGTGCTGAGGGAGTGCCGCACTGTCAGAGGGTCAGTGCTGAGGGAGTGCCGCACTGTCAGAGGGTCAGTGCTGAGGGAGTGCCGCACTGTCAGAGTGTCAGTGCTGAGGGAGCGCCGCACTGTCGGGGAGTCAGTACTGAGGGAGTGCCGCACTGTCAGAGGGTCAGTGCTGAGGGAGTGCCGCACTGTCAGAAGGTCAGTGCTGAAGGAGTGCCGCACTGTCAGAGTGTCAGTGCTGAGGGAGTGCCGCACTGTCAGAGGGTCAGTGCTGAGGGAGTGCCGCACTGTCAGAGGGTCAGTGCTGAGGGTGCCGCACTGTCAGAGGTCAGTGCTGAGGGATGCCGCACTGTCGAGGTCAGTGCTGAGGAGTGCCGCACTGTCAGAGGTCATGCTGAGGGAGTGCCGCACTGTCAGATGGTCAGTGCTGAAGGGAGTGCCGCACTGTCAGAGGTCAGTGCTGAGGGAGTGCCGCACTGTCAGATGGTCAGTACTGAGGGAGTGCCGCACTGTCAGAGGGTCAGTGCTGAGGGAGTGCCGCACTGTCAGTGGGCAGTACTGAGGGAGTGCCGCCTGTCGAGGGTCAGTGCTGAGGGAGTGCCGCACTGTCAGAGGGTCAGTACTGAGGGAGTGCCGCACTGTCAGAGGGTCAGTGCTGAGGGAGTGCCGCACTGTCAGAGGGTCAGTGCTGAGGGAGTGCCGCACTGTCAGAGGGTCAGTGCTGAGGGAGTGCCGCACTGTCAGAGTGTCAGTGCTGAGGGAGTGCCGCACTGTCAGAGGGTCAGTGCTGAAGGAGTGCCGCACTGTCAGAGGGATAATACAAGTGGGAGCATTGTATCCCTTTTATCCAGAAGGGGAGCAGATCGTCCCCTTTATCCAGAGTCGGAACAGATTGACCCCTTAATCCAGAGTGAGAGCAGATTATCCCTTTTACCCAGTGTGGGAGGAAGTATCCCTGTTATCCAGAGTGGGAGCAGGGAGTCTCTTTTACCCTGAGAAGGAATCGAGTGTCCTTTTTATCTACATTCAATGGCTGTAGTGTGGAATGAGCGTGGTGATTAGCAGTGTTCCCAGGAGAAGTCCCAGTTTGAGAATCTAATCACCTTGCTGACCAGTACCCAGTGCCAGAATTAGCACCCTGCAGTCTCACATCCAGGTTTGTGGCGGAGATCTCCCTATCTCAACCACTCTGCTGTTCTACAAACACTGCTGCAGTTTGTTCCAGGGACGAATGGGAGGCATTAGCAAAACATTTCAATGACCATCAAATGGAGACAAAAAGAATGTTCGAACTCTGAGCAAAACAGGAAACTATAATTGGAATGGAATGTTCAAATTCAGCATTGCACCTGCAAATTCCACAAAATATCAACATATTAAGTCATAATCCCCGACCCTCACACTATACCTAATACTCTCAGAGTGCAGTGAAAAGCTCAGGCTGGTGTTTTTGCACAGTGTGCGCCTTCTGTGCCAACTATTAGCTCCTTGGATGCTGTTAAGCTGAGACTTTTTAAGGTCCTGCTCCACAGTAGCTCCTTTATCAAGGCTTGCTACCATAAATGGAATAAAAATTAGACAGTGGCATCGCAAACTTCTAAAATGGATTGGGTTGTGTGATGTTTGAAGCTGTTTGCTGTATCTGTGGGACTGCCTTTTCAAGATTATCCTCATCGCTCAAGTATGTTGGGTTCATTGCAATGAACATTTTCCTGCCTGTGAAATTAAAAGTCATGCCAGTGATCTCTGCAAATCTTGGCATTGTGTTCTTTACCGCCCCTTACAAAACCCCCCAGGCAAAGTTAAACCTCACACGTGAGATCCAAGCACTGCTTGCTGCGGTTGAGGGCGGGGAGAGAGAGCTGGTTTTCCTCGTCCTTCTCGCTGAGACCTTTCTGAGCAGCCGCTGCTGAGATTGATGATATTCCCGTGCCCTTTGCAATGATGAGGCCACCCACATCCATCGAACACAGTACGCTTGCTAAAGGCCAACCTATTACTCAGAGCCAGCACTCTGCCCTCTGCTCTCTCCACTCTGCTGGCTGGGGATCGCCTGTGACCTCTTCACCCCTGTCCCAGAGATTCCAGCGCTTCGATGTGCCTGGGAATACTGCCTTATCCTCGGTTCACCCATCCTCAGCTGCTTCATCAATGACCTCTCTTCCATCACAAGGGTGGCACGGTAGTTGGCAGTGCTGCTTCAAAGCACCAGGTTCGATTCCAGCCTTGGGGAGGCAGCACGTTCTCCCCATGTCTGCTTGGGTTTCCTCTGGGTGCTCCAATCTTTCAAAGATGCGCAGGTTAGGTGGAATGGCCATGCTAAATTGCCCCTTATTGTCCCAAGCTGTGTAAGTTACACGGATTGGTGGGGTAAATATACGGGGTTATGGGACAGGGCCTGGGTGAGATGCTCTGTCAGAGAGACGGTGCTGAACTGATGGGCCAAATGGCCTCTATCTGCAAGGATTCGAAGATTCTCTGAAGTGGGGATGATCGCTACACAATGTTTAGCACTATTTGCCACTCCTCAGATACTCCTCAGATACAGGCCGTGTCCAAATACAGCAAGACCTAGAGAGTACTCACAATTGGATTGACAAGTGGCAGTAACAATAGAACAAAGAACAAAGAAAATTACAGCACAAGAACAGGTCCTTCGGCCCTCCAATCCTGCACCGACCACGCTGTCCAACTGAACTAAAATCCCCTACCTTTCCCAGGACCATATCCCTCCATTCCCATCCTAGAACATAGAACATAGAACATTACAGCACAGAACAGGTCCTTCGGCCTTCGATGTTGTGCTGACCAATTAACAAAAAGCAATGACCCTCTAACCTAAACCATTCCCTTTTCATCCATAAACTTATCTACTAATCTCTTAAACGCCACCAAACTTGGCGCATCTACAACTGCAGCAGGCAGGGCATTCCATACCATTACCACCCTCTGGGTAAAGAACCTACCTCTGACATCCGTCCTATAACCACCACCCCTTAATTTAAAGCTATGTCCCCTCGTGCTAGCTTTCTCCATCCTAGGAAAAAGGCTATCACTGTCCACCCTATCCATGTATTTGTCCAGACACCCCTTAAAACTTGTTATCTGCTTTCAATATCTCCCCCGGCAGTGAGTTCCACCACCCTCTGTGTAAAAAACTTGCCTCGTACATCTCCTTTAAAACTTGCCCTCGACTTTAAATCCCTAATAATTGACTTTTCCGCCCTGGGAAAAAGCTTCTGACTATCCACTCTGTCCATGCCCCTCATAATCTTGTAGACTTCTATCAGGTCTCCCCTCAACATCAGATATTTCAGTGAGAACAAATCAAGTTTCTCCAACTTCTCCTCATAGCTAATGCCCTCCATACCAGGCAACGTCCTGGTAAATCTTTTCTGTACCCTCTCCAAAGCCTCCACATCCTTCTGGTAGTGTGGTGACCAGAATTGAACACTATATTCCAAGTGCAGCTTAGTAAGGTTCTGTAAAACTGCAACATGACTTGCCAATTTTTAAACTCATTGCCCTGGCCAATGAAGGCAAGCATGCCTTATGCCTTCTCGATTAACTTTCCTACTTGCATTGCCACTTTCAGTGACCTGTGTACCTGTACACCCAGATCCCTCTGCCTATCTACTCTTAAGGGTTCTGCCATTGACAGTATATTTTCTCTCTTTATTAGACCTTCCTAAATGCATTATCTCACATTTGTCCAGCTTAAACTCCATCTTCCACCTCTCTGCCCAAGTCTCCAATTGATCTAATTGTGCCACACAAGTGCCAGGCAATAATCATCACCAACAAAAAAGAATCTTACCATTGCCCCTTGGCATTGAATGGCATTGCCAGTACTGAATTCCCCACTATCACCATCCTGGGAGATACCATTGATTAGATACTAAACTGGACCAACCATGTAAATAACTTGTAGGTAGCGGTCAGGCTTTGAGGAGTCAAAGGGTGAGTTACTAACCACAGGATTCCTAGTCTCTGACCTGCTGTTGTAGCCACAGTATTTAAAATAAAGCTTAAGGGAAGGCATGGTGGCACAGTGGTTAGCGCTGCTGCCTCACAACGCCAGGAACACAGGTTCAGTTCCCAGCTTGAGTCACTGTCTGTGTGGAGTTTGCACATTCTCCCCGTGTCTGTGCGGGTTTCCTTCAGGTGCTCCGGTTTCCTCCCACAGTCTGAACAACATGCTTGTGGCTTTCTAGTTAGATGCATTGGCCGTGCTAAATTTTCCCTCAGTGTACCCGAATAGATGCCGGAGCGCAGCGACCTAGGGAAATTTCATAGTAACTTCATTGCAGTGTTAATGTAAGTTTTTACTTGTGACAAATAAACTTTAAGTACAGGAGCAGGTCAGGGGTTAGGAATACTGGAGCGAGTAACTCACCTCCTGATTCCCCAAAGCCCATCCATCATCTACACGGCACAAGTTAGGAGTGTGATGGAATACTCTCCACTTGCCTGGATGGGTGCAGCTCCAATAACACTCAAGAAGCTCAACACCATCCAGGACAAAGCAGTCTCCCTGACTGCTACCCCATTCACAATCATTCACTCCCTCTACTAATGACAAACACAGGCAGCTGTGTGTACCGTCCACAAGATGCACTGCAGGAACTCACCAAGATTCCTTAGGCAGCTCCTTCCAAACCCATGGCCACTTCCATCTGGAAGGAGAAGGGCAGGAGACACTGGGAACACCATCACCTGGAGGTTCCCTTTTGAGTCACTCGCCATTCCGACTTGGGAATATATCACCGTTCCTTCACCGTCCCTGGGTCAAAATCCTAAAACACCCTCCCTAACAGCACTGTGGGTACACCTACACCTCAGGGGCTGCAGCGGTTTCAAGAAAGAAGCTCATCATCAACTTCTGAAAGCGTACTTAGAGAAATTGTACAGTGATGATAATGTCTTCCTTGGTGTCAGTGAGAAGATATCTATCCCAGGTTGTGTTCAGTATGAGTGTATCTGTCACATGCTATGCTCAAGGTGAAGATATCTACTCCTGACAGTGCTGAGTATGGAGGTAACTGTCCCAGACAATGCTGAGTGAGGTGGTATCTGCCTCTGGCTGTGCTAAGTGAGAGGGTGCCTCGCACTGTGTTGAGTGTGGGGACATTTGCCCCCAGCAGTGCTAAGCGAGAGGATATCCGTGTTGAGTGCGTGGTTGTACATTCCCCTGAAACTGGTGGTCCTATTCACTCCGCAGTGCCCAGGTGGAGTGAAGTTAATGCGATGTGAGCCAGCAGCAAGGAGCACACAGCCTGAGGGTTCTCATACCAGGGCGAAGGATAAACACTGTTTACCAGCACTTCTGCGTTCATGGGCAAACTGAATAGAGAGTTAATTGATTGAAATTTCATATCAGCAATCTTGCCAGCAAGTTTTCCCTGCTTATCCTTCCTCTCTAGCGAGCTATATGATGTGATCAGGTTTCAAGAAGCTTGTCCTCTGCCTTCTCACTCCGACCTCTCAATCGAGAGCTGGAAATCGACAAGATTCAGGGATTATCTTTCATTGATCTTCTGAGAAAGCTGTAGAGACTCCAGGAGAGCCACAGCCCCATCTCCCTATCATCATTGAATAAGAAATCATTCTCCTCATTTCTTTTGAACACTTGGGCCAATTTATGGCACTGTGGCACAATGGTTAGCACTGCTGCTTCGCAAGTTCAGGGATCCAGATTCGATTCCCAGCTTGGGTCACAGTCTGTGTGGAGTTTGCACATTCTCCCCGTGCCTATGTGGGTTTCCTGCAGTTTCCTCCCACACTCCAAAGATGTGCAGATCAGATGGATTAGTTGTGGTAAAATTCCCCTTAGTGATCAAAGATGGGTAGGTTAGATAGATTGGCCATGATAAATTGCATCCTTGGTGTCCAAAGATGTGCAGGTTAAATGGATTGGCCATGGTAAATTGTCCCTTAGTGTCCAAAGATGTGCGGGTTAGGTGGATTGGCCATGCAAAATTGTCTCTTAGTGTACAAAGATGTGCAGGTTAGGTGGATTGGCCATGCAAAATTGCCCCTTAAAGTGTCCAAAGATGTGCAGGTTAGATGGATTGGCCATGCTAAATTGTCCCTTAATGTCAAGAGGATTAGTGGGGTACATACATGGGGTTATGGGGGATTGGGACTGTTTGGGATTGTTGTCGGTGCAGGCTCGATGGGCCAAATGGACTGCGCTATAGTGATTCTATATTTCTCACCTGGTATTCTGAAGCTTTATGAAAACATATTCAATTTTATGCGATGTGCGTGTCGCTGTGTTGGCAATTAATCTCAGCTGCCATCCGTTCTGAACCTATGAAAAATGCCACAGCTTTAATTCCCAGTGAATATACTTTGAGGAGATCTGCGTGTGATATCGAGGCTGATGTTTTCTGAATTCCTCAATGCTTTTGTTCAAAAACCAATGCCTGTCATTAACTTTCTATAAGCGGTGGAATTCTCTCCCTTAACCTCTCCAACCTTCTCTCCTAATTAATTCTTCTTTAGTAGTTCCGTCTGGTGACACCACATTTGGAGCATTGTGAGCAGTTTTGGGCCCCATATCTAAGCAAGGATACACTGGCCTTGGAAAGGGTCCAGAGAAAGTTCACAAGAATGATCCCTGGAATGAAGAGCTTGTTGTATGAGGAATGGTTGAGGACTCTGGGTCTGTACTCATTGGAATTTATAAGGATGAAGGGGGATCTTATTGAAATTACAGGATATTGAGAGATCTGGATAAAGTGGACTTGGAAAGGATGTTTCCACCAGGAGGAAAAACTAGAACCAGAGGCCACAACCTCAGGCTGATCCTTTGAAACAGAGATAAGGAGGAATTTCTTCAGCCAGAGAGTGGGGAATCTCTTTGCCGCAGAGGAGGCTGAGTTATTGAGTGTCTTTAAGACAGAGATAGATAGGTTCTTGATTAATAAGGAGATCAGGGATTATGGGGAAAAGGCAGGAGAACAGGGATGAGAAAAATATCAGCCATGATTGATGGTGGAGCAGACTCAATGGGTCGAGTGGCCTAATTCTACTCCTGTATCTTATGGTCGAATGATATTATCTAAAAATGAGCTTTCTGGCCATTCTTCTTGTGGTCTCCTGTCCTGCAACCTCTTGGTCTCTGTATCAAAGATTCACAGATACAGGACACCTGGGAAAGGATTCTCGGTTCCTGTGGGGTGGTGGGGTTAGAATGAAGGCCACTTCACTGGTTGCTTTGTTACTCAGGGAAAAGTCTGACCTGGTTTTCGTAATGTGGATATTCCAGCGTTGGACTGGGGTAGACACAGTAAGAAGTCTGACAACACCAGGTTTAAATTCAACCAGTTTATTTGATAGTAAACTCACAAACTTTTGGGGTTTTCCCCTTCGTCAAGTGGTTGGACTTTAACCTGTTGTGAGACTTCTTACTGGTTTTTGTACTCAGCGACCTACTCCGAGTGGTCTGAATCAGCAGAATCTGCCACTACCCCCCCCAAACCCCCCACCCCACAATGCTGACACTCATTAATTATCATAAGCGACCTGTGGAAGGTGATGAGAAAAGGAAATGTGTGAGTTTAAAAAATATCCCTGTTAAATCTCCACTTCAGAACAGCTGTTTCATTTTTTAAATATTCTCTTGATTGTGTTTTTAAGTTGCGAATATTCAGCAATAGTGAGAGAAACCCAACATGGGGTCTGAGTGAAGCAACTGCAGCAGTCTGTGTGTGTTTGTCTGTCAGAGGCAAATAGGTTCACTTATTTTTATTCAAACCCATTTTAACCATGCCCAATAGGAAGCTCCACAGTTGCATCTCCCCCTAAAATATAACCTCACCATCAGCGTGTGTAAATCCTTTTGTGTTTGGGTCTCCATGTATGTTTTGTCTGTGTGTGTTGCGTCATTGGTGTTGTGTCTATGTTGTTTGGTCCATGTATTTTTTGCCATGTGTCTCTGTCATTGAGCTACTGTATTCAGTATACACGAGACCTGCATCTGCACACACCCAGAGACCGAAATCAAAGCCTTTGAGTACACGTAGGTGTACAAGAACATGGGTTTACACCAAACATTTGGGGAAAAAAGATCCTCTATCAACCTGTCCCTGCCACATAGCACTGGTGTCTGGTTATCAAGATCCACAATGAGGACACTTTCCTCAGTTTGAGAGCCTGCTGTCAATAAGGACTCAGTAAGAATCTAGAAACACCAATTTTAAAACCAACTGATTTATTTCATAGTAAATTCACTATCAAATAAATCAGTTGGATTTAAAATTGGTGTTGCTAGATTCTTACTGAGTTCTTACTACCCCAGTCCAACGCCGGCATCTCTACATCGTCAATAAGGACAGTCATGGATGATGAGATTAAACATTGCTTTCAGTTGCTTGAGGAAGAGAGTGAAGACCAGGATTTCAAACCCAGCACCAAGCTCAGTAGTGTACGTATTTGTCTGTCAGATGAAAATAGATTCATTTATTTTTACTTAAACTCATTTTAACCATGCCCAATGGGAAACTCCACTGTTCCATCTCCACCCAGAATATAACCTCACCATCAGTGGGTGTGAACCCTTATATGTTTAGGTGTCCGTGCGTGTTTAGTACATGTGTGTTTTTACAGTGCATTAGCGAGATTTGCCCTCCTGTACGGCTCAGAGATGTGGTCTACGTACAGCAGGCATCTCAAACCCTAGAGAAGGTCCACCAGTGCCGCCTCCGCAAGATCCCCCAAATCCACTGTCAGGATTGGCGCACCGATATCTGTGTTAATGCTCAGGTTCACATCCCCAGCATCGGTGCATTGACCACATGTTCCGCTGGTCAGTCACACCATCCTGACACGGGACTTCCGAAACAAACCCCCTGCTCAGAGCTTCGCCATGACAAGCGAGCCCCAAGATACCCTCAAAAAACCTCCTGGGAAAAGTGGAACATTCCCTGCAATGCCTGGGAAATTCTGGCCCAGAGTTATCCGCAGTGGAGGAAATGCTTCCAGGAAATGGGCAGCACAGTAGACAGCGGTTAGCACTGCTGCTTCACAGCTCCAGGGACCTGATTCCCAGCTCAGTCACTGAGTGTGTGGAGTTTGCACATTCTCCCCGTGTCTGCGTGGGTTTCCTCCGGGTGCTCCGATTTTCTCCCACAGTCCAAAGATGTGCGGGTTAGGTTGATTGGCCACGATGAAATTGCCCCTTACTGTCCAAGGATGAGTAGGTTAGAGGGATTAGCGGGTATAATTTGTGAGAGTAGGGCCTGGGTGGAATTGTGTTCGGTGCAGACTCAATGGGCTGAAGGGCCTCTTTCTGCACTGTCGGGTTCTATGATTCTAAATAGGAAGGAGCTGAACACCTTGAGGTTCATCACTGAGATCAAGCTGAAGGCAAGTGTCAACAGTGAAAGGAGCAGATGGCAACCCGGGCAACTCCCACACTCCCTCCGCACCCCTTCACTTTTAGACACCCCACTCGCCCACCCCTTTAACCACTCTCAGCCACCTGTGACAAGAGACCATAGGTCATGCACTGGGCTCCTCGATCACCTGAGGAAACTCATTTCCTTGTAGAAACAAGTCAGTCTCGATTCTGAAGGGCGATCTAAGAAGAAGGAGCGACACTGTAGCACTGTTGCCTCACAGCGCCAGGAACCCGGGTTAAATTCCCCACTCGGCTCACGTTTGCACGTTCTCCCCGAGTCTGCTTGGGTTTCCTCTGGTGTTCCAGTTTCCTCCCACAGTCCAAAGATGTGTGGGTTAGGTGGATTGGCCGTGCTAAATTGCCCCTTAGTGTCAAGGAGACCAGCTGGGGTAAATGCGTGGAGTTATGGGAGTAGAGCATTGGTAGTGCCGACTTGATGGGCCAAATGGCCTCCCCATTCAAGATGAGAAGGGGCTACATAGGTGATATGTACAAGGTGAGTAGCTCAGTAGGAGAGTCAGTACAAACACGATGGACCAAATTGCATCACTGTGGTGGTTGCTGTACTTTCATAGAACATTACAGCGCAGAACAGGCCCTTCGGCCCTTGATGTTGTGCCGACCAATTAAGAAAAAGCAATGACCCTCTAACCTAAACCATTCCCTTTTCATCCATAAACTTATCTACTAACCTCTTAAACGCCACCAAACTTGGCGCATCTACAACTGCAGCAGGCAGGGCATTCCATACCCTTACCACCCTCTGGGTAAAGAACCTACTCTGACATCCATCCTATAACTACCACCCCTTAATTTAAAGCTATGTCCCCTCGTGCTAGCTTTCTCCATCCTAGGAAAAAGGCTATCACTGTCCACCCTATCTAAACCTCTAATCATCTTATATGTTTCAATAAGGTCTCCTCTTAGCCGCGTTCTTTCCAATGAAAACAACCTCAAATCCCTCAGCCTCTCTTCATAAGACCTTTCAAAGTGGAAAAATCTAGTAACATTCCAGCAAAAAGAGGAATTCCTCCTTTAACCTTTCTCTTAGCACATTAAAAGAAAGCTGGTTTTACAGGCTTGGTAGGGACATGTTATTTCAATGATTTTGGTAGTGTTTTGGTAGTGTTAAGACAGTTTGAGAGCTGCAATGAGATAATAAGGCATGGGGTCCTTCATCCAGGTTTCAACCCTTGTCCATATTTGTTCCTCCCCCATTCTGAGTTGGCCTCGTTATTCCCGGATTAGGAAGAGGGGGAGATTCCAATATTCTCACTGTCGTGTAACCCTTGCCCATGTGTGGGTGTTTAATGTCTAGACTATCCTGCCAGAGCTGAACAATATGCATATACATGTCCAAATCTAGACATGAGATATTATTTAAGAGAGGGATGGGAGGGGTGGGTGGATGTAGCTGGGAAATCGAGCATAAACTGTTGTCCCAGGATGTGAATTGGGGGAACAAATCAAAGGTAATTCACTGAGCAAATGGCAATAAATATTAGCCTTTAAAAAACTGGAAAGTTCAGATCATACTCATGACTTAAAATGTGTGTTTATGAGAATGTGTTTTATGGTGAAGATTTTAAGAACGTAAGAAATAGGAGCAGGAGTCGGCCATCCAGCGCCCCGAGCCTGCCCCGCCATTCAATAAGATCATGGCTGATCTGAAGTGGATCAGCTCCACTTTCCCGCTTTCTCCCCCTGACCCTAAATTCCCTTGTCTATCAGAAATCCGTGACTTAAATATATTCAGCGAGGAAGCCTCCACGACTTCAATGGGCAGAGAATTCCAGAGATTCACCACTCTTTGGGTGAAGAAGTTCCTCCTCAACTCTGTTCTCAACTGTCCCCTTCTTATTTTGAGGCTGTGCCCTCAAGTTCTGTTTTCCTTTCTAAGCGGGAAGAATCTCTCTACCTCTACCCTATCAAACCCCTTCATTATCTTGTAAATCTCTATAAGATCCCCCCTCAGCCTTCTAAACTCCAACGAGTACAGACCCAGTCTATTCAATCTCTCTTCATAAACTAACCCCCTCATCTCTGGTATCAGCCTAGTGAACCTTCTCTGTACTCCATCCAATTTACCACTGTTTTTTGTGTGAATTTATGCATTTTTATGTTGATATGTGTTGTGTGCGTTTGTAAGTTTGCTTGAGTGTCACATGTGTTTATGTGTGTTCATGTAATGTGTGTTTCTGAGTGTGTGTTTGCTTAAATGCCATGTGTGTTTGTGTGTGCTTGAGACAGAGTACAGGAATGAGATCGAGAATCTGGTGAACTGGTGCAGCAACAATAATCTCTCCCTCAGTGCCTACAAAATGAAGGAGATTGTCATCGACTTCAGGAAGCGTAAATGAGAACATGTCCCTGTCTACATCAATGGGGATGAAGCAGAAAGGGTTGAGAGCTTCAAGTATTTAGGTGTCCAGATCATCAACAATCTGTCCTGGTCCCCCCATGCCAACACTATAGTTAAGAAAGCCCCACCAACACCTCTACTTTCTTAGGAAACTAAGGAAATTTGCCATGTCAGCTATGACTCTCTCCAACTTTTACAGATGCCCCATAGAAAGCATTCTTTCTGGTTGTATCACAGCTTGGTATGGGCTCCTGCTCTGCCCAAGACCGCAAGGAACTACGAAAGTTTATGAATGTAACCCAATCTACCACGCAAGCCATTGACTCTGCCTACACTTTCCACTGCCTTGGCAAAGCAGGCAGCATAATTAAGGACTCCACACACCCAGGACATTCTCTCTTCCATCTTCTTCCGTGGGAAAAAGATACAAACCTACCCACTCAAGAACAGCTTCTTCCCTTATGAGGATAGATTAAGAGAGCTCGGCCTCTTCTCCCTGGAGAGACGAAGGTTGAGAGGTGACCTGATAGAGGTTTATAAGATGTTGAGAGGAATAAATAGGGTGGATTCTCGGAGGCTATTTCCCAGGGCTGAAATGTCGCTACGAGAGGACGCAGGTTTAAAGTGCTTGGGGGCAAGTACAGAGGGGATGTCAGGGGTAAGTTTTTCACTCAGGGGTGGTGAGTGAATGGAATCGGTTGCCGTCAGTGGTGGTAGAGGTGAACTTGCTGAGGTGTTTTAAGAGACTTCTGGATGAGTACATGGGATTTAATGGGATTGGGAGTTACAGGTAGTTCTATGGCCTGGTAGGTATGGATATGATCGGCACAACTTGTGGGCCGAAGGGCCTGTTTGTGCTGTAATGTTCTGTGTTCTATGTTCCCTGCTACTATTGGACTTTTGAATGGACCTACCTCACATCGAGTTGATTTTTTTCCACACTCTAGTAACACTACATTCTGCACTTTCTTGCTGTCTTCTCTATGAATGGTATGTTTTGTACAGCACACATACTTTTCACTGTATGTTAATACATGTGACAATAATAAATCAAATTAAATTAAATCAAGTGTTTCTGTATCATAGCGTGTGTTTGAGTGTGTTGCGCCTGTGTTTGCATGTGCTTGTAATCATCTGTGTGTTTTCTTCCAAAGACTACTTGTTGTTACTGCACTGAGACTGAGAGTAATTCTACCAAACTTAGTCATAACAGTAAGTTATGTTTAAGCTTTGATGGCTGAACATCAACCCCTGAGACGAGCTCATTTTGGAGCTCAGTTTTCTACAAAAGCTCTTTTAAAAGGGCAATGCACAGTGCACCAGGACATTAAAGTCCTTTAGTTTTTATTTTCCAGAATTTCTCCACTCATTCCCTGAGACTCTTTTTGGAATAATTAGCCAGGCAATGACACCCTAAAGGTCATTAGTAAAGCAGATGGGTTTTGATGACAATGTCTCGCTGCAATTGTCATCCTGCGATTGAATCTCAGCTGGAATCGTGGGAAGGCACTTTGGCTACGGGAGGCATCACAGGGGAATACACGATTCTTCTCTTGCTCAGTCACACACACACACACAGTCTGGCTCCAGCCAGACTCCTGACACAGCAATACAAACAGGAGCTCAGCATGATTCCTCCTCTAGGTTCCCCTCACTTCCTTATTGCGGAGGCCTTAGTGGGGGAATCGGAGTGGAACTGACCAGGACCGGAATCGCAAGCATTCCTCCCCCACGGCTTCGAGCAGAACCCCTTGCCTTCCACTCCCTCGCCCTCCCCCCCAGCTCCCACCAACCCCCCCATATTATCAACACAGATGTTAGTCGGTGAATATTCTGCAAAGAGAATTATTAAAAGCTGGGTAATATTTCTTGAATTGAATTGAGGTACGAAGGAAATTGCTGGAATGAATATTTTTGAGAGAAAACGTTTCTAAGAAAGCGAATTTGGAGGGTCGGCGCAGTGGTTAGCACTGCTGCCTCACAGCGCTAGGGACTCGGGTTCGATTCCTGGCTTGGGTAACTGTCTTGTGCAGAGAATGCACATTCTTCCCGTGTCTGCGTGGGTTTCCTCCGGGTGCTCTGGTGTTCTCCCACGTGCTGATTAGGCGCGTTGACCCGAAGTGTGGCGACCAGAGGATTTTCATGGTAATTCCATTGCAGTGTTAGCCTTACTGTGACACTGATAAATAAACTTTCTACTTGCTTTAAGATGTTGTGAAGTACGGTGTTAAAAATAGCAGCGAAACAGAACACAATTTCAGAAAACTAGTTGTGTTTCTCAAGGTGACAAGAAATAAAAGGAACCATAAATGTGAAGGGTCGTTGTCCCAACTGGGAGGTACAGTGCACTTCCTGAGTGACTGCCTCAATTCAACGTGTTATGTTTGAAAACATTAAATTACAAAATTCACTTTCCAGGGAAACTCAAGTCTTCAGGACTGTCTGTTTTGTTTTAAAGTTAATTTTTACAGGATGTGGCCATTACTGGCTGGCCAGCATTTATCGCCCTTGTTCAGTGAGGAGTTGAGAGTCAACCACATTGCCACGGCATGTATAGGTCGGACTGGGTAAGGACAGCAGATTTCCTTCCCTAAAGGACATTAGTGATGGGTTCTTCCAAAAATCGACAATGATTTCACTGTCATCAGTAGATTTTTCAGTAGAGCGTTCGACAAGGTATCCCATGGTAGAAAGACAAAGTCACACAGGATCAGAGGACAGCTGGCAAGATGGATACAGAACTGGCTTGGCCATAGAAGAAAGTAGCAGTAGAGAGGTGTTTTTCTGAATGAAAGTCTGTGACTAGCAGTGTTTGTAGATTACTTGGAGACTGGGGTTAGTCGGGATACAGTGTTGGGTTGGGTGCAAGACTCTTGTACTTCCAACCTGGGCCATGTAGTGCCAGCTTATTCTGGTCTCTAGGAGAATCCGCCTTACTGTAGAGAAGCCACAGAGCGTTCCATCTCTGCCCAACGCGACGCTTTAACTGCACTCACAAGCATTGGTCGAATGGGAGAGATTTGATCGCAAGCCGCACTTTAGGTGGTGGGTTTTACATAATGATTCAGCCGAATGAGGCAGCACGGTGGCACAGTGGTTAGCACTGCTGCCTGTCAGGCCAGGAATCCAAGCTCGGGTCACTGTCTGTGCAAAGTCTGCACATTCTGTCCCTGTCTGCAAGGGTGTTTCAGTTTCCTTCCACAGTCTGAAAGATGTGCGGGTTAGGCTGATTGGTCGTGCTAAAATTGACCTAGTGTCAGGGGATTAGCAGGATAAGTAAATATATGAAGGGCCTGAGTGGGATTATGGTTGGTGCAGACTCGATGGGCTGAATAGCCTCCTCCTGCGCTGTAGGGTTTCTATGGATGAGTTCTGGAACCTTTGTTTGGAGCATATATACATGATTTGGAGGAAAACGTAGCTGGTCTGATTACAAAGTTATCAGACGACGCAAAAATTGGTGGAATTGTGGATGATAGAGAGGATTGTCAGAGGGTTCAGCAAGATGTAGACCAGTCTGGATGGAGAAATGGTAGATAGAATTTAATCCAGACAAGTGTGGGATAATATATTTTGGACGGTCCAATGCGTGTAGGAATTATACAGTAAATGGTAGAACCCTTTGGAGTATTAACGTGTAGAGAAATCTGTGTGTATATGTCCACTGATCACAGAAAGTTGCAACGCAGGTGCATAAGGTAGTCAAGAAAATGTACAGCATGCTTGTCTTTATCAATTGGGGCATTCAGTATAAAAATTAGCGGGTCACACTGCACAGAACCTTAGTTAGGCCTCATTTGGATGATACAATTCTGGTTGCCACACTATCAGAAGGATGTGGATGCTTTGGAGAGGGTGCAGAAGAGGTTTACCAGGATGTTGCCTGGTTTGGAGGGTGTTAGCTATGAGGAGAGGTTGGATAAACTCAGTTTGTTCTCACTGGAATGGCGGAGTTTGAGGGTTGACCTGATAGAGGTTTTACAAGTGGCAGGGACAGAGTGGATAGTCAGAAGCTCTTTCCTAGGGTAGAAAAGTCAAGTGTTGGGGGAACATAGGTTTAAAGTGAGTAGGGAAAAGTTTACAGGAGATATGAGAGGCAGGTTTTTTTACACAGAGGGTGGTGAGTGTCTAGAAGTAGAGATGCTGGCTTTGGACTGGGGTAAACTCAGTAAGAGGTCTGACAACACCAATTTTAAATCCAACCAATTTATTTGATAGTAAACTTGCAAACTTTCGGCCTTTGTAGCCTTCGTCAGCCGAATGAGGTGTTCTGGCCTGACCTCTTACTGAGTGTCTAGAACACAGTATCTGGGGAGATGGTGGGAGCAGGTACAATAGTGGCATTTGAAGGGGCAACCAAATGAATAGATGGGAGTGGGAGCATACACACTCTGGAAGTGTGTACAGTTTTCGGCATCATGATCAGCGCAGGCTTGGAAGAGTCGTGCTATACTTTTCTTTGATCTTTGTTAAGTGCGAGGCAGACATTTAGAACATAGAACATAGAACATAGAACAATACAGCACAGAACAGGCCCTTCGGCCTTCGATGTTGTGCCGACCAAAATAGAAAGCAATGCCCCTCCTAACTAAACCATTCCCTTCTCATCCATATACTTATCAACTAACCTCTTAAACGCCACCAAACTTGGCGCATCTACAACAGCTGCAGGCAGGGCATTCCACTCCTAATCACTCTTTGAGTAAAGAACCTACCTCTGATATCCGTCCTATAACTCATACCCCTTAATTTAAAGCTGTGTCCCCTCGTGCTAGCTTTCTCCATCCTAGGAAAAGGCTATCACTGTCCATCCTATCTAAACCTCTAATCATCTTATATGCTTCAATAAGATCCCCTCTTAGCCGCCTCCTTTCTAACGAAAACAACCTCAAATCCTTCAACCTCTCTTCATAGGACCTGCCCTCCATACCAGGCAACATCCTAGTAAACATCCTCTGTACCCTCTCCAATGCCTCCACATCTTTCTTATAATGTGGCGACCAGAACTGCACACAATACTCAAGTGTGGCCGCACTAGAGTTTTGTACAGTTGCAACATGATGTTGCGGCTCCGAAATTCAATCCCCCTACCAATAAAAGATAAGACTCCATATGCCTTCTTAACAACCTTATCGACTTGACTGCCTACTTTCAGGGATCTAAGCACAAATACACCAAGATCCCTCTGTTCATCAACACTATTAAGAATCCTACCATTAGCCCTATACTCTACACATTTATTATCCCTGCCAAAGTGCATTACCTCACACTTTTCCCCATTAAACTCCATTTGCCACCTCTCGGCCCAGCTCTGCAACTTGTCCAAGTCACTCTGTAAACTAAAACACCCCTCTTCACTATCTACCACTCCACCAACTTTCGTATCATCTGCAAATTTACTGATCCATCCCTCAATACCCTCATCCAGATCATTTATAAAAATTACAAACAGCAGGGGCCCAAAAACAGACCCCTGAGGCACACCACTCGTCACCGAACTCCACGATGAATATCTCCCATCAACCACCACCCTCTGTCTTCTATCTGCCAGCCAATTCCTAATCCAATTAGCTAAATCACCCTCTATTCCACACATCTGCATTTTTTGTAGAAGTCTTCCATGGGCCACCTTATCAAACGCCTTACTAAAGTCCATATATACTACATCAACCGCCTTACCCCCATCCAACTCTCTGGTCACTTTCTCAAAAAACTCAATGAGGTTAGTAAGGCATGACCTACCCTTCACGAAACCATGCTGACTATCCCCAATCAATTCATTTCTCTCTAAATAACTATAAATCCTATCCCTAATAATTCTCTCCAATACCTTGCCATTTCTTTTCCATTTCAAGGTGTGTAGGGTTAGTGAAATTATTAAATTAGTCACGTGAGCAGCTGTAAGGTAAACCTCCTGGTGTCAGAATAAAGCCCTTGTCACCCAGTTGGTAGGACCTTGAGGTGTGGGAGGGGAGGGGTGGTGGGGGAGGGGAGTGGTCTGTGTGAGAGTGTCCCCAATTCAACAACAGAGTTTTAACAGAATTGGCAAAAATAGTCAGAAAGATGATGAGGAAAAAGAATTCCATTGCAAGTTGTTACGATTTGGGATGCTCTGGAAGATACACAGATGTTTTCAGCACAGGAGGAGACTATTTGGCCCATCTTGTTCACACCAGCCAGATTCCAAGGACACTAATCCCATTTTCCAATGAGGACCACGGGATATATTCAATATATCTCCCTATGGGGTTATGAGGAATCAAAGAATTCCTGCAGTGCAGAAAGAGGCCATTTAGCCCATCGAGTCTGCACTGACCACAATCCCACCCACGCACTGTAACCCCACATCTTTAGCCTACTAATCTCCCTTATACCAGGGTTAATTTAACATGGTCAATCAACCTAACCTGCATATCTTTAGACTGTGCGAGGAAACCGGAGCACCCTGAGGAAACCCACACAGACATGGGGAGAATGTGCAAAATCTACACAGACGGTGACCCAAGCCGAGAATCGAACCTGGGTCCCTGGTGCTGTGAAGCAGCAGTGCTAACCACTGTGCCGTCATACCGCCATATTTGTAGAGATTTGTAGAGTATGAGCTTCCTTGTTGAGCAGATGGAAACTTGCTCCATAGGAAGTTTTCAGCGGTGGTATTACTTCAACCAGCTGCTGTTACAGGTGCTGGGTAAGTGTTGAACTACTGAGTTGTGAGTCATAGGAGCGGATACCATCTTGGGGCACAATGGAGGGTATTTGGTGACGGAAAAATTGTATTTGTCTGATTTATTATATTGGCGACGAGGAACATTTTTTCCCATCTTCCTCCTCTGGACAAACTCCGTAAACACACCAGGTTTAAGTCCAATTGTCATTCTCTCCCGTCGTCAGACGAGAGATTTATTGACCAATTCAATCAAATCAAGTCCAATTCAGAACTCAAAAAGTTGAGACATTCCCAATCCAAGGTGACAAGACAGAGCTCTCACCTCCTGCTTGGGCTCGATCTACGTGATCCATGATTGGAGTAGGCATAGTTCCTCCTCCAAGGCTTGATCTCATTTGTATCTTATGGTTACTATACCAGGTCCAGTGTTAAATGTCCTAAGGTGTTGCACTATCCAGCTGTGAGCTGCAGGATAGGCCTCTTTCTTGGTACATAATAAAGTGTGCTATTGAGAGGGTGCAGAGGAGATTTACAAGGATGTCGCCTGGATTGGGGGCCATGCCTTATGAACTTAGGTTGAGGGAGCTAGGTCTCTTCTCCCTGGAGAGACGAAGGTTGAGAGGCAACCTGATAGAGGTTTATAAGATGTTGAGAGGAATAGATAGAGTGGATTCTCGGAGGCTATTTCCCAGGGCTGAAATGGTCGCTATGAGAGGACACAGGTTTAAGGTGCTGGGAGGCAAGTACAGAGAAGATGTTAGAGGTAACTTTTTCACTCAGAGGGTGGTGAGCGAATGGAATCAGCTGCCATTGGTGGTGGTAGAGGCGAACTTGCTGGGGCCTTTTAAGAGACTTCTGGATGAGTAGATGGGATTTAATGGGATTGGGAGTTACAGGTCTGGTACTATGGCCTGGTAGGTATAGATATGATCGGCACAACTTGTGGGCCGAAGGGCCTGTTTGTGCTGTAGTTCTATGTTCTATGTTCTATGATGGAAAACTGGTATTTGTCTGTATTATTCCTTGGATGATATCCCTGGGGGTTACAGCCAGGTATGTAAAAAAATCATAGAAACCTACAATGCACAAAGAGGCCCTTTGCTCCATTAAGTCTGCCTCAAACACAATCCCACACAAACCCTACCCCTATATTTACCCACTAATCCCTCTAACCTACGCATCCCAGGACACTAAGGGGCAATTTCTTAGCATGGCCAATCAACCTAACCTGCACATCTTTGGACTTTGGGAGGAAACCGGAGTACCCAGAGGAACCCCATGCAGAGATGAGGAGAATGTGCAAACTCCACACAGATAGTAACCCGAACCGAGAATTGAACCCAGGACCCTGGAGCTGTGAAGCAGCAGTGCTAACCACTGTGTTACCGTGCTGCCCCAAATACTTGCCCCAAATGCCGCCCCAAATGCCGCCCCAAACCTCTACATGCTTCTTAAATTTTACTGATTGAACCAGGCAGTGAGTTCCAGACTCCCACCCTGCTCAATGAACATGTTTCTCCCCAACTCGCCACCTACTATTCTACCTCTTCTCTGAGGAAGAATAGAGGCGTGGACTATTTTCTAAATGGGGAAAGGCTTCGGAAATCTGAAGCACAAAGGGATTTGGGAATTCTGGTTCAGGACTCTCTTAAGGGCAATGTGCAGGTTCAGTCAGCAGTTAAGAAGGCAAATTCAATGTTCGAGGGCTAGAATATGAGAGCAGGGATGGACTGCTGAGGCTGTATAAGGCTCTGGTCAGACCCCATTTGGAATATTGTGAGCAGTTTTGGGTTCCATACCTAGGAAAGGATGTGCTAGTCTTTGGAGGGTCCAGAGAAGGTTCACAAGAATGATCCCTGGAACGAAGGACTTGCGATATGAAAAGCGGTTGAAGAGCCTGAGTCTGTACTTGATGGAGTTTAGAAGGATGAAGGAAGATCTAATTGAAACTTACAGAATACTGAGAGGCCTGGATAGAGTAGACATGGAGAGATGTTTTCACCAGTGGGAGAGACTCGAACTCAACGGCACAGCCTCAGAGTGATGGGACGCTCCTTTCAAACTGAGATAGGGAGGAATTTCTTCAGCCAGAGGGTGATGAATCTGTGGAACTCTTTGCCGAAGAAGGCTGTGGAGACCAGGTCTTTGAGCGTCTTTAAGATGGAGATAGATAGGTTCTTGATCAATAAGGGGATCAAAGGTTATAGGGAGAAGGCAGGAAAATGGGGATGAGAATCATATAGGCCATGATCGATGGCAGAATAGACTTGATGGGCCAAATGGTCTAATTCTGCTCCTATATCTTATGATCTTAAATCTATGCCCCCCACCCTGGTTATTGGCCCCTCTACTAATGGAGAAAGTGTCTTTCTATCCACCTATCACTGTCCCATCCAGATCTTTAAACACCTTGTTCTGGCCCCCTCTCAACCATCGCTACTCAAGGTAAACAACTATCTAATAAGATAGGAAGCAGATTTGATGAATATTTTTATGGCTTTTGTTGGATTTGAATATGGATAAAGAACAGGGTGTTGCGATGCGTTAGATAACTCTTTCAAAAGATTAACACAGGCACATTGGGACCAGTTGGTTCTGAGTGCTGAATCTCCCCAATTCTATTCAATTTTCAATAGCAACGCTATCACCAAAGAGGATTGTTAAGTGGCAATCTCATTCCCTTTTGTCTAAATTCAGGATATAGTTTTGATAAATGGGCCAGAGGGAGAGTTCCCTACTACGCCTGAGGAAGCTGTTGTGATAGAACAATAACAGGGAGCTCGCTGGCAATGGAAAATAGTATCAAATATAATTCAAATGAGGCATAGCACTTTGATATCATTTTAATACAGCTTCAATCATTCCATTTCTTCAATGTCCCATTAAAAGCTAACAGTAAATTCCTCTAAAATTAGTGCTTTCTTTGGCCAGTTTTTCCAGTTTGGCCAATTCCAGACCATAAAATAATCCCTGTGAGTGTAAGCATGTTTCACTATTCCTCTCTGGGGGGGTGGAAAAATCAGGATACTGAATTCGATGGCCAGCTATGATTATAATGGGACAGCAGAGCAGGTTCAAAGGGCGAATGGCCTTCCCCTGTTTCTCTGAGATCTCTGCAGCCTTTGAGATAGTCAGCGATACTGTCTGTATCCCAACTCCTCTCTGCTGTTGCCCACGTCAGAAGGATTGCTCCCACTTGCCTGTTTGTACAACACAGGTGAAAGAATAGGCCCTTGAGCCCAACAAGAGCATCCCTGGCAGTGGGATAACTTCCTGCGCTCCCGCCCGCAGCTACATTTGGAGTTCCCTAAGCTTCTTTCTTGACCACGTCCATATCTTGGTCCTCATCTACCTGCCTGTCTATCCTCTGTATTATTATCAGGAATGGATGGGAAGATGTTGGTGAGTCACTCCATTCTATGAGGCCAGCCCCACTCCCCAATTCTACCCCATTCTCTGCACGCACAGTGATAACATGAAGCTAAGGTTGATTAAGGAGATGTCAGGTTGGAGTTCTGAATGGGTATATTGCCTGTGGGCGAGGGGAAGCGGGCACATAAAAGAGAGTGGCTACCCACCAAGTGTCTACCCATCCCTGAGCTCTTCCTCCATAATACGGAGAGGGGGGGGCACATAGACTGGCACTGAAATTGGCAGCCTACCCACCATATTTAAGTCAACGGTTTGTTACACTGACACTGCAATGAAATGTTGGCCATGAGCAAGCAAGTGGGAGTGGGGGCTCACTTACTAATCATCAAAGAGTGAGGTGTTGCTCTTTGCCCAGAGGAGAAAAACACATTAAAAAGGAGAAATAAGAATACTTTTCTCAACTGTTTTTCTCTTTGGATGAGTGTTATCTGTTGCCTTTAAATCGTAGAATTATAAGATTCCTAAAGTGCAGAAGAGGCCATTTAGCTCATTGAGTCTGCCTCAACTCTCTGACAGAGCATCTTACCCAGGCCCTTTCCCCGAACCCCATGCATTTAGCATGGCCAGTCCACCTAACCCACACTCTGGGAGGAAACTGGAGCACCCGGAGGAAACCCCCAGACAGACACAGAGAGAATGTGACAGTCACCCAAGACTGGAATTGAACCCGGATCCCTGGCTCTGTGAGTCAGCAGTGCTAGCCACTAGGCCAAGATGGGGGTCGAACATCACTCCTTTCTTCCTATTGGCTCCAGCCCTTAAATTCCCCTCCCAACCACTATCCTCACTCCCTAACCTAACCGAACCTTCTAGGCCCAAGACTCAGGCCTCAACTGCTTTGGAGATCCATGGGCCTACATTGCCCCATTCTCTTGCAGTCCCAGCAGTGGCCACTGATAGCTTCCTGGCGCTGCTGTGAGGATGGAGTAGCTCCAGAGGGACATCCTCCTCAGTGAGGAGCTGGGGTCGTACTTGGCTGCAGGGCAGGTAGGCGGGTGGGGGGCTGGTGATGATGGAGTGGGAGGTCCACACAGACTGGCCTTGAATGCCACTGCTGACTGTGGGTGTCTCTCTCCTGCCAATGTTCAACCACAACCTGGAACATAGAAGCCTGCAGTGCAGAAACAGGCCCTTCGGCCCATTGATCTGCACCAACCACAATCCCACCATGCCCTATCCCTCCACAGTTAGCTGCTAGTCCCTCTAACCTACACATCCCTGGACACTAAGGGCAATTGCTTAGCATGGCCAATCAACCTAACCCACACATCTTTGGACTGTGGGAGGAAACTGGAGGAAACCCACGCAGACACAAGGAGAATGTGCAAACTCCCACACAGACAGTGACCCAAGCTGGGAATCGAACCCTGAACCCTGGAGCTGTGAAGCAATAGTGCTAACCACTATGCTACCATGCCGCGCACAGTCACACGCTGTGTGTCAGACAGTGTCACACTGGGACAGTTCCACAAGAGAGAAAGAGAAAGACTCTCGAACACAGACAGACCTGGGTGTGCAAGTCCACAGATCCTTGGAGGTGGCAGCACAGGTGGAGAGGGTGGTGAAGAAGGCATATGGCATGTTTGCCTTTATAGGATGGGGTATAGAGTATAAAAATTGACATCTGATGTTGCAGCTGTATAGAATGTTGGTTAGGCCACATTTAGAACATAGAACATTACAGCGCAGAACAGGCCCTTTGGCCTTCGATGTTGCGCCGACCAATTAGGAAAAGCAATGACCCTCCAACCTAAACCATTCCCTTTTCGTCCATAAACTTATCTACTAACCTCTTAAACGCCACCAAACTTGGCACATCTACAACTTCAGCAGACAGGGCATTCCATACCCTTACCACCCTCTGGGTAAAGAGCCTACCTCTGATATCCGTCCTATAACTATCACCCCTTAATTTAAAGCTGTGTCCCCTCGTGCTAGCTTTCTACATCCTAGGAAAAAGGCTATCACTGTCCACTCTATCTAAACCTCTAATCATCTTATATGTTTCAATAAGGAGTACATTTGGAGTACCGCGTCCAGTTCTGGTTGCCCACTACCAGGAGGACGTGGAGGCTTTGGAGAGAGTACAGAGAAGGTTTACCAGGATGTTGCCTGGTATGGTGGATCTTAGCTATGAGGAGAGGTTGGGGTTGTTCTGCCTGGAAAGATGGAGAATGAAGAGAGACCTAATAGAGGCGTATAAAATTATGAGGGGTATGGGTAGGGTGAACAGTGGGAAACTTTTTCCCAGGTTGGAGGTGAGGAGCTCAAGGTTAGAGGGGTGAGGTTTAACTCCGATATCAGAGGGACGTTTTTTTACACAGAGGGTGGTGGGGGCCTGGAATGCGCTGCCAAGCAGGGTGGTGGAGGCAGACACGCTGGGATCGTTTAAGACTTACCTGGATGGTCACATGAGCAGACTGGGAATGGAAGGATACAGAAGAATGGTCGAGTTGGACCAATGAGCGTCGCAGGCTCGGAGGGCCGAAGGGCCTGTTTCCTGTGCTGTTACTGTTCTCTGTTCTCTTTGTCTATTCCTGAGCAGTGAGCTCACCCTCATGCCCCATGAGTTACCCAGGCTGCCACCTATGGCCGTGTATCTCTCATTCTTGTAGTTAATGCCACGCTGGAACAGCTTCACGAGAGAGAGAGGGCGAGAGAGAGGGACCACTGTATATACCTGACCCTTGAGTTTCCAAATGCTCGGCCCCTTTACAGTTCTATAGCCCAGAATGATGTTCTGGCTTTTTAGACAAGATGGACGATGAAAGAGAAATGAGTCAAAATTAATTGTAAAAATAATAATTCAAGAATAAGTCCAACCAAACTCAGTCAATAAAACACAGACACCACAATACTATGCCATGGAAAGAAAACTCTTAACTGCACAACGTAAATTCTTGGCATCATTTACACAAAAACAAGAAGAATCCTAGATCCCTCCTCAACCGCTTTGGGGGATTTCTGAAGGCTGAGGGAATAGACTTGTTCGGATTATTTATAAAACCAAATGTCCTTCCCTGTTCATTCCTCGACCATGAGGTAGCCATCCGGCTGAACACCTAAATTCACTCCTTCCCCACGTCACACGACTCTCCTGCACCGAACTCCTTTCCGAGTTAAATGCTGAAAGGTCAACCTCCTCCCCTCCTTGTGTGTTCCCTTGATCAGAATTTGATATTATTTTAAAAGGCAGTTTGTTTAATCAAACCGGTTGACTCCTCCCATCGCTCAGTTTCAGGGGTGTGAAGTGCTTACAGGGTGAAACTGATTTGATCAGCTTCAATGACAAAGAGGCCAAACTATTTTCGGACATGTCTTCTGGGCTGCTAAGTGTTCCAAGGTGGTTTGCTGGAACTGCTAAATGTTTTCCCCGTTAATGGACGCATTATTCTATATATCTGGGATAAAACACATTACCACTTTCATTGTCTCTCTTGTTAGCGAACTTTCATTGTCTTTCTTGTTAGCGAACTTTCATTGTCTCTCTTGTTCAGCAGTAACGGGCATTTGACCTCTGATCTTTGAGTAAACGTTTTCCAGAGCGGCCTTCACAACACACGACAGTGCAGAGTCACTGAGCAGAGACCGATAGCCAAGTTCCACACACATGAGGACAGCCTCAACCGGGATCTTGGGTTCATGTCACACTATCTGTAACCCCCATGACTTGCCTGGGCTTGCAAAACCTCACTAACTGTCCAATATACATCCCTTTAACCTGTGCTTAACCCTCTTTCCACTCACATTGTCTGTGCTTTTAAGACTTGATTACCTGTAAAGTCTCACATTCCAATCATTATTCTGTAAATTTGTGTCTTTATATGCCCTGTTTGTGAACAGAACTCCCACTTACCTGACGGAGGAGCATTGTTGCGAAAGCTGGTTGCTTTTGCTACCAAATAAACCTGTTGGATTTTAACCTGGAGTTGCGAGACTTCTTACTGCGTTTATCCCAGTCCAACGCTGACATCTCTACACCATCTGCTGCAGTTGGTTGGGGCTATTGACTCCCCCCTCCATAATCTTTAGTTTCACCAGGACTGATGGCCTCCTTTGTTCACTCCTTGGATGGTCTGGTATATTCCGATATCTGTTTTGCAGCAATTTTGCTTGAATGTAACCTTTTAAAATAACACTGCCTTTAAAATATTTGCAGCTCCACTCGAAACTGGCCCTGCAGTGTATCAGGTTGAATGTAATATTATGTGTATCCCATGGAATTCACCCAAATGATGGATTGGCTGCATGTTGCAGAGGCATGCCTTCCTCCCCCAAACCCCAGTATCAGTTGTCCCATTGTTACTCAAACACTTGTCCATTGAGAACATGTGGTCAGTGTTATGGCTCCAATCAGGCTATTGAGATTGGCCCATTGAAGTATGAACCCCCAGTTGATGGGCCAATCAGCAAGTCTTGTATTTAACCAGTCATATCAGATCCTCTGACACTCCTGGAGGTAGACTGCTGATTGCGAGTACTTCGTGCACTGCTGTTACAGTCGTCAGTAAAGGAGTTTTGATGAGGGGACTTCAGCCTCCAAAGACGTATTACAGTTGGCTTCTCAATCCCTTTGTAAAGGCCATTCTTCATCTGCTAGCCTCCACAATGAATGGAAGCTGGCTATTTGACTAACAAAGGCATCACCACTGAACCTAATTCTGTTCTCCACCAAGAGAGGTGGCACAGTGATTAGCACTGCTGCCTCATAGCACCAGGAACCCGGGTTCAATTCCCGGCTTGGGAATCTTTTTGTGCGGAATCTGCACATTCTCCCCATCTCTGCGTGGGTTTCCTTCAGGTGCCCTGGTTTCCTCCCACAGCCTGAAAGACGTGCTGGTTAGGGTGCATTGGCCGTGCTAAATTCTCCCTCCGTGTACCCAAAACAGGCGCCGAAGTATGATTACTAGGGAAATTTCACAGTAACTTCATTGCAGTGTTAATGTAAGCCTCCTTGTGACATTAATAAATAAACTTTAGGGTTGGGATTCTCCAGCCCCACTGCAATTAATGGAGGTTTGGCTGAGTGCCAAATTCTCCGATCTCGCTGGCAGGGGGTGTGAGACTAGAGAATCCTGGCCAGTAATTTTCCTTTTGACCAGCTCCCTATCATTGCCTCTATCTCCATCACCTTTTACCACAAGACATTCAAAATTTTAAAACCCCTCCACACGGTGGCAAAGTGGTTAGCAACTGTGGACTCAGCTCCACTTACCCGCCCGCTCACCATAACTCTTAATTCCTTTACTGTTCAAAAATTTATCTATCCAAGCCTTAAATCCAAGGTAGCCTCAACTGAGCAGGGAATTCACAATGCTATCACAGCCCTAAATCTGCTTTCCCCTTATTTTGGCTCCATGATCCCTAGTTCCAGTTTCACCCACCAGTGGGAACAACCTCTCTGCATCTATCTTATCTATTCCCTTCATAATCTTATATGCTTCTATAAGACTATGGGTGGCGCGGTAGCACAGTGGGGTTAGCGCTGCTGCTTCACAGCTCCAGGTTCGATTCCCGGCTCGGGTCACTGCCTGTGTGGAGTTTGCACATTCTCCTCGTGTCTGCGTGGGTTTCCTCTGGTTTCCTTCCACAGTCCAAAGATGTGCGGGTTAGGTTTTGGGCCATGCTAAAATTGCACTTTAGTGTCCTGAGATGCATAAGTTAGCAGGTAAAATATGTAGCGATATAAAAGTAGAGCCTGGGTGGGATTGTGGTCAGTGCAGACTCGATGGACAGAAGGGCCTCTTTCTGCACTGTTTGATTCTAAGATCGCCCCTCATTCTTCTGAATGAGTGGTTGAAAAACTATTTTTACTGAAGAGCTAGGATTTCTCAGGTCCGAGGGGCTGAACAGACCCCCCTAAGCCAGTCTGCAAATTCTATTTTTAGAGATTGTACTGGGCGTATTTCAGTGACAGAAATATTTGTGCAGTCCACGATCTGCAACTATGTGCAGGAACAATGGTTGCATTTAGCAAAGCCAGCGAGATTCCAGATGGAAAGTGGCGTGTTCTTGTTTTTTTTTAAGAAAAAAAGTGGCTTTGAATGTGAACTGAAGCGGAGCTTACGGAGGTCAGCTCAATGCACTGGGGACTGTGAGGGAAACATTGAAAACAAACTTCGAAAGATCTCTCCGGAGAGTCTTCCAACTGCTAAATTCAGCATCACGCCCTCCTATCTTAGGTTCCCAGGACTTGTGTTTAAAAGCTGGTCTTTACTGGAGCGGGAAGCACACCGAAATAGTTCCCAGTTTATGTAAATAATTCTACTCTAAAGTATTACATAACAACCAGAATCTTGTGGGGAAAGCGATCGAGCTTTCTTAATGGGAGAGAGAAAAATTGTCTATTTTCACTGGGGGCCGGCAGCCGAGGGAATTACTAAGACTGTTTGTGTTAACTCGCTGAGGGCTTTTCCCATGAAGCCGACGCTCCATTAATCATGTAGAGGGAAGCTGTAATCCCTCGGGAATTATGATTGTGGCCGCACGTAACAGGAACAGCCAGTGGACAGTTCAATAGTGAGACAGATGGAAATTTATTCTGATGTGGGGCCAGAGATTCCTCCTGCGTGACAGGCAAACACTGTCCCTATTTCCTGGTGGCTCCTGGAATGAGGGGAAAACTAAGGGAGGTTTGATGCCTGTCTACCTCCTCCCTCAGCTTTGCAGGAATCATCACTAGATTGTCATAGTTAATCCTTAGGGTTACGATGGGCTCAACGTCCGCAGGGGATTCTGCTGCTTCAGATGTAATCAATTGAGGTTGAAGAACAAGAGGCGGCATTGATGACTAGCACTGCTGCCTCACAGTGCCAGGGACCCCGGTTCGATTCTGGCCTTGAGTCATTCTCCCCTGTCTCTTTGTGGGATTGTTTTTGCTGCAGATTCGATCGGCCGAATGGCCTCTTTCTGCACAGTTGGGATTCTATGATTCCAGTCCATAAGAGGATTCAAACGTGATGCTCCTAAAAGTCTTCGTTTGGGTTGGAGGACAACTATTGCAGCCTAACGGTACTGTAGCAAAAGTCAAACCTTCGAGAGAGACAGTGGCGTAGTGGTATTGCCACTGGACTGCTAATCCAGAGATGCTCTAGTTCAAATCCCACCATGGCAATTGGTGGATATCTAATTCAATCAATAAAAACCTGGAATTAAAAGTCTAATGATGACCATGAAACCATTGTCAATACTTGGAAAAAAGCATCTGGTTCACTAATGTCCTTTAGGGAAGGAAATCTGTATCCGGTCTTGGAGCGAATGGAACCAAAGGTTATGGAGAAAAAGCAGGATGAAGCTATTGAGTTGGACAATCAACCATGATCGTATCGAATAGTGGAGCAGGCTCGAAGGGCCAAATGTCCTCCTGCTCTTCCCTTCTATGTTTCTATATGTGACTCCAGACCCACAATGGCCGAGATACTCAGGTGTATCAAACTGCATGGATGTTATTACAGGATGAAAACTGGACAGATCATCTCTCATCAAAACATCAAAACGGGCACCACAGCCGCTCAAGAAGATACTGTCTCAAGGGAAATTAGCAATAAGTGCTGCCCTAGCACTTATTGGACAGTGATAGCCTTTTTCCTAGGATGGAGAAAGCTAGCACAAGGGGACACAGCTTTAAATTAAGGGGTGATAGTTATAGGACGGATGTCAGAGGTAGGTTCTTTACCCAAAGGTTGGTTCGGGAGTGGAATGCCCTGCCTGCAGCAGTTGTGGATGCGCCAAGTTTGGTGGCGTTTAAGAGGTTAGTTGATAAGTATATGGAAGAGAAGGGAATGGTTCAGTTTGGAGGGGCATTGCTTTTTATATTGGTCGGCACAACATCGAAGGCCGAAGGGCCTGTTCTGTGCTGTAGTGTTCTATGTTCTATGTTCTAGCCCACATCCCACGAATGAAGAAAGAAATAAGTCTGATAGAAGTTAGCTTCTTGATTTCAGTTGGGGAGAGAGGACAAAAGTCTCACGTTCTTTTGGGGCTGGGGCACGAGTTATTTGACAATGGATCCAATCAGTGTATATCCAATTGTGTGTTTCACTGTACGTGTCCAATATTTTAACCTGAAGCATCATATTCAATAGGAGGCTTAATCTTCAACTTGTAAAAAGGGACTCTTTGCTTGGGGAAAGAAATCCCCGCAATTTTCCCACCTCTTCTCTGAGGCCGGTTCCACAGGAGCAGACCAAGATCTTTAATCATAGAATCATAGAACCCTACAGTGCAGAAAGAGGCCCTTTGGCCCATTGAGTCTGCACCGAACACAATCCCACCCAGGCCCTATCTTCATATCCCTATATATTATACCCGCTAATCCCTCTAACCTCCGCTACCCTGAACACTAAAGGGCAATTTCCTGGCGTGGCCAATCAACCTAACCCACACATCTTTAATACACTCAAAGGACGAGAGAGAGAGAGAGAGAGGGCAAGGAAGGGCATTGCTACAATGCCTTTCGTATCCAACTGATGATGCAAGGCACTGCTCAGCCAATGAAACTGTTTTTATAGAATCCCTACAGTGCAGAAGGAGGACATTCAACCCGTCGAGTCTGCACTGATTCTCTGACAGAGGGTGGGATCTTGCAGCCGCACACACCCCAAGACCGGAAAATCTCGCCCAAGGTCAATGGACTTTAGTATGTTCCGTGTCCCACCAGCTACGATTCCTGGGACAGGAAAATTCCGCCCAGGGTATCTTATCCAGGTCATCAACCTCGCCTTACACCTGGATAGGAAAAGGTTAGAGGGATATGGGTCAAACATGGGCAATTGGGACGAGTTGGATCGATACCATGGCTGGCATGAGCTGGTTGGGCTGAATGGCCTGTTTCTGTGCTGAATTACTCTGTGACTCAGGGGCAATTTCCCACAGCCAATCCAACTAACCCCAAGTTGAAGACAAGTTGCTGTCCCTTTTTAGGCAAATGTTCTGGGCAATGAGATACATGGTGAAATCGTCAAATTTTGATAGTCTTGCCTGAGTTGAGGAATCTGCGAGGCCTTGCCTGGAATCTTTCAGATTCACCTGTGGAGATGGACAGGGCTTTGGTTTAATGTCGATTAAAGTAAGTGCCTGTGAGTGATTGCTGCACTGAGAGGTTCAGTTTCAGTCACGCGCTTCCAGACCGGAGCTTCAGACTACAGCTCGGAGTTGCAGAGTTGAGAGGGTTCGACACTGAGGCCTGATAAATTATATTGAGCGTAAAGATAGCTCTACCTGAAAGAACCTTTCAGAATATTGACAGGCAGAGAGATTTGAACATACATGTCCACCAATCCTGAAAGTGGCAATGCAGATGGATATGGCGATTAAGAAAGCATGCAGCAAGCTTACCTTCACCGGTCAGGGCATTGAGTATAAAAATTGGTAGGTTCTATACTAATGTACAGAACATTACTTAGGTCTCATTTGGAATATTGTGTACAATTCTGGTCTCTCCACACTACCAGGGGGATGTGGATGCTTTGGAGAGGGTACAGGAAAGGTTTACCAGGATGTTGCCTGGTCTGGAGGGTATTAGCTATGAGGAGAAGTTGGAGAAACCTGGTTTGTTCTCACTGGAATGGCGGAGGTTGAGGGGTGACCTGATAGAGGTTTTACAAGATTATGAGAGGCATAGACAGAGTGGATAGTCAGATGCTCTTTCCTAGGGTAGAAAAGTCAAGTACTCGGGGATACAGGTTTGAGGTGATTGGGGAAATGTTTAGCAGAGACGTGCGAGGCAAGTTTTTTTACACAGAGGGCGGTGAATGTCTGGAATATGTTGCCCGGGGAGGTGGTGGGAGCAGGTATGACTGTGGCATTAAAAGGTCAACGAGACAAATATATGAACAGTTCGGGAACGGAAGGACATGGATTCTCTAAGTGCATACAGTTTTAGATTAGGCAGGCATCATGATCAGTACAGGCTTGAAGGGCTGAAGGGCCTGTTCCTGTGCCATACTGTTCTTTGTTCTTTAAATAATTTATTATTGTCACATGTACCGGGATACAGTGAAACGTATCATTTCTTGCACAAAGCGTAGACTTCGAAGAGGACATCGTGCGAAGGAAATGGAGAGAGTGTAGAATGTAGCATTACAATCATAGCTAGGGTGTACAGAAAGATCAACTTCATATAAACTAAGTCCATTCCAAATGTAGCAGGGAGGAAGCTGTTCTTGAGTCTATTGATACGTGTCCTTGGACATGCAACTTTTTCCCAACGACGAGGGTGGAAGAGAGAATTTAGGGGTCGTGTGGGGTTCTTAATTATGCTGGCTGCTTTGCCGAGGCAGCGAGAAGTGTAGACAGAGTCAATGAATGGGGGGTTGGTTTGCATGATGGACTAGGCTTCACTCATGACCCTTTGTAGTTACTTGCCACCATGGGCAGAGCAAGAGCCCAGACCAAACTGTGATACATCCAGAAAGGATGCTTTCCATGGCAGTATTGTTAAAGGAATCCGTCTAACTGTGGGGAACGGATGTCCCACGTGTGTAATTGAACACAACCATCCAGATACTCAATGAACCTGAGCTGGCCTTGGTACCTTTCGCTCGTGATGGAATTAATTAAGCCAAAGATACTCAACAGTGAAGGCAATCTCTCATTAAAACATGAATAAATGTGAGTCCAGACGCAGATCATGGGAATAGACAAATTCATTATCTCTGCTTGAATTGTCAAGGAAAATATTACTCGGGAATATTTCGGGAAAATAGTCAACATCTCCACATCAAATCCTTCCCTGCCAAGGAACAGTTCCCATTGAATATGAAGGGTTTATTTTACTGAGATTGATGGTGATTTGAACAGCGTTTAATATAGAACATAGAACACAGAACACAACAGGCCCTTCGGCCCTGAAGAGATTGGAGAGATACTGAATAAATATTTCTCTTCGGTATTCACGCAGGGTGATGTAAATGTAGTTATGGAGAACACTGAGGTACAGAGTAGCAAGCTGGAAGGTATCGAAGTAGATAGGGAGGATGTGCTAGATATTCTCGAGGGTTTGAAGTTGGATAAGTCCCCTGGGCCGGACGGGATTACCCTAGGATTCTCTGGGAGGCAAGAGAGGAGATTGCAGAGCCTCTGGCTCTGATCTTCAGGTCGTCGTTGGTTACGGGTGTGGTTCTGGAGGACTGGAGGATAGCGAATGTGGTCCCGGTGTTCAAGAAGGGGAAGAGAGACCTTCCAGGGAATTATAGGCCAGTGAGTCTTACTTCTGTTGTGGGCAAAGGATTGGAGAGAATTATTAGGGATAGGATTTATAGTTATTTAGAGAGAAATGAATTGATTGGGGATAGTCAGCATGGGTTTGTGAAGTGTAGGTCGTGCCTTACTAACCTTATTGAGTTTTTTGAAAAAGTGACCAAAGAGGTGGATGGGGATAAGGCGGTTGATGTGGTATATATGGACTTTAGTAAGGCGTTTGATAAGGTGGCCCATGGAAGACTTCTGCAGAAAATGCAGATGTATGGGCTAGAGGGTGATTTAGCTAATTGGGTTAGGAATTGGCTAGCAGATAGAAGACAGAGGGTGGTGGTTGATGGGAGATATTCATCGTGGAGTTCGGTGACAAGTGGTGTACCTCAGGGGTCTGTTTTGGGGGCCCCTGCTGTTTGTAATTTTTATAAATGATCTGGATGAGGGTATTGAGGGATGGATCAGTAAATTTGCAGATGATACTAAAGTTGGTGGTGGGGTAGATAGTGAAGAGGGGTGTTTTAGTTTACAGAGTGACTTGGACAAGTTGCAGAGCTGGGCCGAGAGGTGGCAAATGGAGTTTAATGTGGAAAATTGTGAGGTAATGCACTTTGGCAGGAATAATAAATGTGTAGAGTATAGGGCTAATGGTAGGATTCTTAATAGTGTTGATGAACAGAGGGATCTTGGTGTATATGTGCATAGATCCCTGAAAGTAGGCAGTCAAGTCGAGAAGGTGTTAAGAAGGCATAAGGAGTCTTAGCTTTTATTGGTAGGGGGATTGAATTTCGGAGCCGCAACGTCATGTTGCAACTGTACAAAAATCTAGTGCGGCCGCACTTGGAGTATTGTGTGCAGTTCTGGTCCCCACATTATAAGAAAGATGTGGAGGCATTGGAGAGGGTACAGAGGAGGTTTACCAGGATGTTGCCTGGTAAGGAGGGCAGGTCTTATGAAGAGAGGCTGAGGGATTTGAGGTTGTTTTCGTTAGAAAGGAGGCGGCTCAGAGGGGACCTAATCGAAACATATAAGATGATTAGAGGTTTAGATAGGGTGGACAGTGATAGCCTTTTTCCTAGGATGGAGAAAGCTAGCACGAGGGGGACACAGCTTTAAATTAAGGGGTGATAGTTATAGGACGGATATCAGAGGTAGGTTCTTTACCCAAAGGGGGGTTCGGGAGTGGAATGCCCTGCCTGCAGCAGTTGTAGATGCGCCAAGTTTGGTGGCGTTTAAGAGGTTAGTTGATAAGTATATGGAAGAGAAGGGAATGGTTTAGTTTGGAGGGGCATTGCTTTTTATATTGGTCGGCGCAACATTGAAGGCTGAAGGGTCTGTTCTGTGTTGTAATGTTCTATGTTCTATGTTCTACAAGTTGTGCCAATCATATCCCTATCTACCAGGCCTATCTATAACTCTCAATCCCATTAAATCCCATGTATTCATCCAAAAGTCTCTTAAAAGACCCTAGCGAATTTGCCTCTACCACCACTGACGGCAGCCGATTCCTCTCACTCACCACCCTCTGAGGGAAGGACTTACCCCTGACATCCCCTCTGTACTTGCTCCCCAGCACTTTAAACCTGTGTCCTCTCATAGTTTAACTTCCATTTGGTTATGGATCGATGGATGAATTCCACAAGAGGTTTCGCATCATTGACACTGAAGGTTGACACAAGACTGTCCGTAATCTATGTCATATGCCATGTACAGAGCCTATGTGACATAATGGTTGGAATTCTCCAAACAGGCCTGTGGCTGGGATTCTCCAGTCCTGCAGCAGGGAATGGAGAATTGGTTGAGTGCCAAATTCCCCATCCTCGCTGACCGCGGTGGCGAGATTAGAGAATTCGGTCAGTATCTTAACCTTTCATGGAATGATTCGGTCTCTGTTTTTAAATATTACACTTTATGAACCTTGCTATCTCTTCAAAGTATCTTAATGGTAGCCTGCTAGTTTTAGCTTACACATCCATCCTTTCACAAAGAGCGGTGAAGTGTTGGGCTAATGGGATGGTGGAAGGAGAGATGATCAAAAATTTCAAAAGCTAATTAGAGATTTGAGGGAGAAAAGTTCAGGAGAATATCATTGACTTGGGTACAATCACCACTATAGCACTAAGAATACTCAATCCTCCAAGCTTTATTACTCATGCACAAGGAGGACACACATTCTCTGTTAGGTGTTTTATCGATTCATAAAGATGTTATATTTCATTACAGCAAATGGGAAATGAGCAACTTCCTGATCCTTAATTTACATACATAGTCTACCAATCATAGTATTGCTTTTTATTCTTTCTTATCCAATAAAAAACTGTCTCTTTCTAATCCATCATTAGCATAATATGTCACCATATCTTGTTTTCGATGAGAGATCTTGTAGTTATCTTTGGTTCCAATCGCCATATAATATAGCCTCGCTCATCCCGAAACCATAAAATCTTGACTGAAGTCAACAGGTTTTCCCACACTCTGCCCTTTGCCCACTCCGAGTGTTAAAGAAACTGACACAAGGTGGGATTAGTCACTTCTTTGAATAAACAACCGCTAACCTCACTCAGGCATTGTCTGCATAGAAAGAAGGCAAATGGTCTTCATTGCCAGAGGTTTCGTGAGCAGGGATGTGTTGTTGCGATTATACAGGGCCTTGGTGAGGCCACACCGAGAGTATTGTGTACAGTTTTGGTCTCCTTTTCTGAGGAAGGATGTTCTGGCTCTGGAGGGAGTGCAGCGAAGGTTTACCAGGCTGATTCCAGGGATGGTGGGATTAACGTATGGGAGAGAGATTGACCAGGTTAGGATTGTTTTCACTGGAGTTCAGATGAATGAGATGGGATCTTATAGAGACTTATAAAATTCTAACAGGACTAGACAGGGTAGATGCAGGGAGGATGTTCCTGATGGTTGGGGGGGGGTCCAGAGCTAGGGGATCACAGCCTGAGGATTCATGGTAGGCCATTCAGAAAGAAGGTGAGGAGACATTTCTTGACCCGGTGAGCCTGTGGAATTCACTATTAGAGGAAGTAGTTGATGCCAAAACATTGAATGTATTCAACAGGCAACTGGATATAGCACTTGGGGGGAATGGGATTGAAGGTTATGGAGAGAAACTCGGATTAGGCTATTGAGTTGGACGATCAGCTATGATCGTAATGAATGACAGAGCAGGCTCGAAGGGCTGAATGGCCTCCTCCTGCTCCTATCTCTATGTTTCTATGTTTCCCTTTCCAGCCTTGCTGACAACTATCTCCAATAATTGTTGTAACTTAATTTCCACAAGCACCTCAATGACGCTGATCCATGGAGCATTAATTCAATGGGCCAAATGGTCTCCTCCTGTACTGTTGAGACCCTCTTGAATCTTTGGGCTGTATTTTCAGTTGCTGAAGAGGATTGGAATGGGCAGCATGATTTGAAATTTGTCGATCCAATGGGGGTCACAACATTCTGCTGCTTCCAAGGGAGTGTACAATTCTCAAAGGATCGTGTGGGAAATGGAGTTCAGGAAACCTGCGTGCCTCCCAATTAACAGCCTCTTAAACTCCTTAGGGAGTTGGTTAAGAGGTCTGTCTGGAATAGAATGGGATTTTCAATTGCTTCTCCAAGGGAAACTGAAGTGCCTGGTTAGATTTGATTCCGTTTGATTTATTATTGTCACATATATTAGTATACAGTGAAAAATATTGTTTCCTGCACGCTATACAGACAAACCATAGAGAAGGAAATGAGAATGTAGCGTTACAGTCATAGCTCGGGGGTCGAGAAAGATCAACTTAATGCAAGGCAGGTCCATTCAAAAGCCTGACAGCAGCAGGGAAGAAGCTGTTCTTGAGTCCGTTGGTTCTTGACCTCAGAGTTTCATACCCTTTTTCTGATGGAAGTAGGTAGAAGAGAGAATGTGTGTGGGATCCTTGGTTATGCTGGCTGCTTTGCTGAGGCAGCGGGAAGTGTAGACAGAGTCAGTAGTGGGAGGCTGGTTTGAGTGGACATCTGTCGGAATCACCGTGGGGTTAAGAGAGTTGGTTTTCATCTGTGCGTTTTTTTTTCAGGACTCAGCTAGCACTGGGTTGAGTGCTGTGTGAGAGAGCAGACAGCTTAAAGCACTGTGAATAAATTGCTGTTACACGCATACAAGCTGGTGTGTCATCTCTGCGTAGCTCCAAGATATAAAATGATGCAACAACAATGTCAGGGAGCTACTGATCATGATGAAAAGAGTGATTTTAAATCTTCTGTGTGTGCCAAATTTAAGGGATCTTGTCTCCTTACGAATAACTCCTTCCTGGTGTGATGAACATTGGGAAAAAGTTTGAACTGCAGCAAAACCCCCAAATGAAGCAAAAGCCCTTTATCACATTAGGCTTGTTCTTTTCCATAGATGATGCAAAATTAACCAAAAACTCCATCTGAAATCATTTTAAGTTTGGGATAAATGCTCCCCAAACTGTTCTTTGATTGGCTAGGGGAGCCAGATGTTAAAGCTTTGTGTTAAGGAACATACAACATAGAACCTTACAGTACAGAAAGAGGCCCTTCGGCCCACAAGTTGTGCCGATCATATCTATACTTACCAGGCCATAGAACTATCTGTAACTCCCAATCCCATTAAACCCCATGTACTCATCCAGAAGTCTCTTAAAAAACCCCAGCGAGTCGCCTCTACCACCACTGATGGCAACCGATTCCATTCTCTCACCACCCTCTGAGTGAAAAACTTACCTCTAACATCCCCTCTGTACCTGCCCCCCAGCACATTAAACCTGTGTCCTCTCGTAGCGACCATTTCAGCCCTGGGAAATAGCCTCTGAGAATCCACCCTATCTATTCCTCTCAACATCTTATAAACCTCTATCAGGTCACCTCTCAAACTTTGTCTCTCCAGGGAGAAGAGACCTAGCTCTCTCAACCTACCTTCATAAGGCATGCCCCCCTTATGAGGAGAATGTACAAACTCCACACAGAGTTTGGAGGAAAGGTTACAGTTTCTAAAATGGGAGGTGAAATAAACACATTTGATCCCAAAGTTTCTTTAGATTTTTCGAACTTGATTTCCCTCTAGTGCTGAGCAGAGCGTTCAATGGTTTGATTGTTCTGTGTTTGATCATGTGAGTCTGCTTACAATCAATGCCTGCTGTGCATGATTGGTTCAACCTTGGTGTGGGCTAGGGCAAAAAGTAGATAAAGCTTTAAGAATAAGCTGGAAGCCAGTGCCAGAAGCATGGAGTAGGCATTGTGAAGCATTGCATTAGGCACCTTAAATAAAGTTCCTGCACACGCACAGTGCCATACATCCAAGATATAGAATTTTTAGAACATACAATACTAGGCATAATCAGATTAGGATGGTAAGATACTAATAAATACCATAAGACCATAAGACATAGGAGCAGAATTAGGCCACTCGGCCCATCGAGTCTGCGTTGCCATTCAATCATGGCTGATATTTTTCTCCTTCCCATTCTCCTGCCTTTTCCCCATAATCCCTGATCCTCTTATTAATCAAGAACCCATCTATCTCCATCTTAAACACACTCAATGACCCGACCTCCACAGTCTTCTGGGGCAAAGAATTCCACAGATTCACCACTCTCCGGCTGAAGAAATTCTTCCTCATCTCTGTTTTAAAGGATCATCCTGAGGTTGTGCCCTCTGGTTCTAGTTTTTCCTACTGGTGGAAACATCCTCTCCATGTCCACTCTATCCAGGGCCTCACAGTATCCTGAAAGTTTTCAATAAGATCCCCCTTATCCTTCTAAACTCCAACGAGTACAGACCCAGAGTCCTCAACCGTTCCTCATTCGACAAGATCTTCATTCCAGGGTCATTCTTGTGAACCTCCTCTGAACTACCATAGACATTCCAGTCGCCTGTTGAGAGCTTTCATTGGCTCTCGGCTTGGAACTAAGTTCCCACTTGGAACATGGAATATTATAGTGGAAAAATGGCATCAGGAAAGAAGTGTCTGTCGACATTCAGTAAGAAGTATGGGATCATGATGAGCAGAAATTGCACGAGGATTTTACACAAGCCAATCCCTTGATGAATGGGAGCAAAAAACAGAAGCGTAGAATCCCTACGGGAGGCCATTCAGCCCATCGAGCCTGCACTGACAAAAATCCCACCCAAGCCCTATCCCTGTAACCCCATGTATTTACTCCAAGACTCCTTAGCATGAAGAGGCAATGTTTGCATGGCCAATCAGTCAACGACACTATTGCATGACCAATGGAAAAAGTTTGACACAAGAAAAGTACGCCAAAAACGTGACACCAGGAATTCAAATGCTCCAGACAGGAAGTGCATGCTGAGGTAATTAAAGTGTGAAGATTCCCAGGGATGATCGCTATAAGTGGAGCATAATAAATGGCCCTGGGATTTAGTTCTGATAATTAGTGTCTCAGTCTCTGTAATTAATGCCACCAGTTTTGGATGGTTCATTTTTTTTCCCTCCCTGCTGTTGCAGATGTCAGTTCACACCAGTGCTGTGGGTGTTGGTAGTAAATTGGGGATTGGAAAATATTTTGGCGTGTGTCAGAGGAGCAGCTGAGAGTCACAAATGTTGATTCGCCAACACAACACTACAGTTCCGGCACTCACTAATATAATTATCCCTCTTGAATGAATCCAGCCCCCGTGGCAAAACACAGAGTTATTGTCAATAGGAATTTGGTAACACGGCTTCGCAGAGTAAGAGGGATTTCAGCACTCGAAACATTTTTGGTGCATTGGCCTTGCTAAGTTGACTGTTATTGTCAGGGGGCTAGCTAGGGTAAATGCATGGGGTTATGGGGATAGGGTCTGGATAGGATTGCGGTGCAGACTCAATGGGTCGAATGGCCTCCTTCTGCACTGTAGGATTCTATGGTTCTATGAAGATTTAAGTGTATAACATTTTGATGGGTGTAGATAGAATAAATGCAAGCAGGCTTTTTCCACGAAGGCGAGGGGAGAAAAAAACTAGAGGATATGGGTTAAGGGTGAAGGGGGAAAAGTGTAAATGAAATATTGCGGGGGGGGGGTGCTTCTTCACACGGACAGCGGTGGGAGTGTGGAATGAGCTACCGGATAAAGTGGTAAACGCGGGGCCACTTTTAACATTTAAGAAAAACTTGGACAGGTTCATGGATGAGAGGGATGTGGAGGGATATGGTTCAAGTGCAGGTCAGTGGGACTAGACAAAAAATGGTTCGGCTCAGTCAAGAAAGGCCAAAAAGCCTGTTTCTGAGCTGTAATTTTCTATGGTTCTGTGATTTGTTTAGGAATCTCTATTTTAAGGACCTGTTTGTCATTTTGCTCTCCATCACAGTGGGTGCACTGGAAGAATCAATAATCCGAGTCAATAATCCGAGTTACCAATAAGTCCTCATCTCATTAGACGGGTTGAGTGATCCCCTCCAACCTCCATTTTCTAAATAGATAGAAAACTGATTGGCAGAAAAGAATTATTTGGTGCTTTTCAAATTGGCAGACTCTCACTGGGGTACGGGTCCCACACACACTGACTCTCACTGGGGTATGAATCCCACACACACTGACTCTCACTGGGGTACGGGTCCCACACACACTGACTCTCACTGGGGTATGAATCCCACACACACTGACTCTCACTGGGGTACGAATCCCACACACACTGACTCTCACTGGGGTACGGGTCCCACACACACTGACTCTCACTGGGGTACGGCTCCCACACACACTGACTCTCACTGGGGTACGGGTCCCACACACACTGACTCTCACTGGGGTACGAATCCCACACACACTGACTCTCACTGGGGTACGAATCCCACACACACTGACTCTCACTGGTGTACCACTCCCACACACACACTGACTCACTGGGGTACCACTCCCACACACACTGGGGTACGGTTCCCACACACACAGACTCTCACTGGGGTACGAATCCCACACACACTGACTCTCACTGGGGTACGAATCCCACACACACTGACTCTCACTGGGGTACGAATCCCACACACACTGACTCTCACTGGGGTACGGATCCCACACACACTGACTCTCACTGGGGTACGAATCCCACACACACTGACTCTCACTGGGGTACGAATCCCACACACACTGACTCTCACTGGGGTACGGCTCCCACACACACTGACTCTCACTGGGGTACGGCTCCCACACACACTGACTCTCACTGGGGTACGGCTCCCACACACACTGACTCTCACTGGGGTACGGCTCCCACACACACTGACTCTCACTGGGGTACGGCTCCCACACACACTGACTCTCACTGGGGTACGGCTCCCACACACACTGACTCTCACTGGGGTACGGGTCCCACACACACTGACTCTCACTGGGGTACGGGTCCCACACACACTGACTCTCACTGGGGTACGGGTCCCACACACACTGACTCTCACTGGGGTATGGGTCCCCACACACTGACTCTCACTGGGGTACGGGTCCCACACACACTGACTCTCACTGGGGTACGGCTCCCACACACACTGACCACTGGGGTACGGATCCCACACACACTGACTCTCACTGGGGTACGGATCCCACACACACTGACTCTCACTGGGTACGGATCCCACACACACTGACTCTCACTGGGGTACGGGTCCACACACACTGACTCTCACTGGGGTACGGGTCCCACACACACTGACTCTCACTGGGGTACGGGTCCCACACACACTGACTCTCACTGGGGTACGGGTCCCACACACACTGACTCTCACTGGGGTACGGGTCCCACACACACTGACTCTCACTGATTATGGCCTGTTGTGTCTTCCAGACCTTCCCAATGTTGGCAGGGGTCGGAAGGGTAATCCAGCTTATCCGGTACTGCCTTTTGGTATCTTGTATAGATCTTCCTTGTATAGGTCAGGGTCACCTTATTTGAATGCCTCAGACCTGGATAAGCGTATTTCCAGTTGGAAAACACACGGATTTGCTTCTTTGGCACACAGCCTTCTGCACAGTTACTAATATTACTAATACAGTTGCAGCTACAAGTGGTGTACCTCAAAGATCTGTTTTAGGGCCACTGCTAAAATGACCTAGATGAGGGTGTAGAGGGTTGGATTAGTAAATTTGCTGACGATACCAAAGTGGGGGGAGTTGTAGACAATGAGGATGGATGTTACAGTTTGCAGAGGGACATAAATAGGTTGCAAAGCTGGGCCGTAAGGTGGCAAATGGAATTCAATACGGATAAGTGTGAGGTGATTCACTTTGGTAGGAATAACAGGCATATGAAATATAGGGTTAATGGAAGGACCCTTAATAGTGTTGTCGAGCAGAGGGATTTTGGGGTAAAAGTACATAGCTCTTTGAAAGTTGGCACCCAGGTTGATAAAGTTGTTAAGAAGGCATACGGCGTGTTACCTTTTATTGGTAGAGGGATTGAATTTAGGAGCCATGAGGTTATGTTACAACTGTACAAAACTCTGGTGCAGCCACACTTGGAGTATTGCATACAGTTCTGGTCGCCGCATTATAAGAAAGATGTGGAAGCATTGGAAAGGGTGCAGAGGAGGTTTACCAGGATGTTACCTGGTATTGGTGGGAAGGCCTTATGAGGAAAGGCTGAGGGACCTGAGGTTATTTTCATTAGAGAGAAGAAGGTTACGCGGTGACCTAATTGAGACGTATAAGATGATCAAGGGATTGGATAGGGTGGATAGTGAGAGCCTTTTTCCTCGGATGGTGAGGACCAACACGAGGGGACATAACTTTAAATTAAGAGGTGGTAGTTATAGGACGGATGTCAGAGGCAGGTTCTTTACACAGAGGGTGGTGAGGCGTGGAATGCCCTGCCTGCAGCAGTTGTGGACTCGCCTACTTTGGGGGCATTTAAATGTTCGGTGGATAGGCATATGGATGATATTGGAATAGTTTAGGTTAGAGAGTCCACTGGCCGGCGCAACATCGAGGGCCGAAGGGCCTGTACTGCGCTGTAATGTTCTATGTTCTAATGAAGTCAGTTACTGTAGTACTCATTCAGGTGGTTTTTAAATACTGACCAGTCCACTGACTCCAAGCAGCTCTGTTGGAGATCATCCGATTTCTCAGACCCACATTGCGCGATTCTCTTTGCTGGATTCTCCTGCTTCAGTTTTTGCTTGTCAGCTGGGAACAGGAGCACAGCCTGATTTGCCAATCTTGCTGTAATCTTGGTTTTACACCCTTGAGCTTGGCCTGTGTGATGTCCCCAGCACGATGAGCAAAGGATGTTTCGTTTCGAGGTTATTTGCAGTGGCGCATATTTCATCCAGCGCAATCTTTATAGCCACATGGGGTGGGATATAAACTACCATCAGGATAACGGGGGTGAACTCTCATGGTAGGGATGATGTTTAGTGTCAGATATTCTAGATCCGGAAGTTGCCAGTGTTGCTACGTCTAGGCACCAAGAGATGTTGATTAGGAAGAAGATCCCCCACTTCCCTTACCTTGTCTGAGGGCACTGCATGGTCCATTCGGTGGATTGAGAAGCCCTCTCGGGCACAGTCTGGTGAAGCAGGAGTGAGTCACATCTCTGTGAAATGGGGCCCACAGCAATCCCTCAGCTTGTTGAATGATCGGGGATTTAGGTGGTGTGGCGACACAGGGGGACAGTAATTAGCGCTGCTGCCTTAGAGCATCAATTCCAGCCTTGGATCACCATTTGCACATTCTCCCTGTGTCTGCATGGGTTTCCTCCAGGTGCTCCAGTTACCTCCCATAGTCTGAAAGACGTGATGGTTAGATGGATTGGCCCGAACAGGCTGTAGCGATTAGGAGAATTTCACAGTAACTTCATTGCAGTGTTAGTGTAAGCCTTACTTCTGATGAATAAATAAAGTTTAGGAAAACTTTACTGGGAGGCAGATGGATGCAGTGGTGTGGAGCACTGTTGTGAGGTTATTGAACTGGTGCTGCTTCAAAATGATTAATGCTAGAAGCTCATGAGTGACCACTGTAGCTATTGCTCTCACTGGCTATCATTCTAAGTGCCCTCCAGGACCCCATAGGTGAAACACCTTCTCTGCTCCTTTCATAGATCCCTACAGTGCAGAAAGAGGCCCTTTGGCCCATCGAGTCTGCACCAAACACAATCCCATCCAGGCCCCACCTCCCATATATTAATCCCTCTAACCTACGCATCCCTGGACACTAAGGGGCAATTTCTTAGCATGGCCAATCAATCTAACCTGCACATCTTTGGACTGTGGGAGGAAACCCGGAGGAAACCCATGAAGACACGGGGAGAATGTGCAAACTCCACACAGACAGTGACCCGAGCTGGGAATCGAACCCAGGTCCCTGGAGCTGTGGAGCAGCAGTGCTAATCACTGTGCTACTGTGCCGCCCCATTAGCTGCATCTCTGAACTCAGGAGCCCTCTCTCTGCCCTGCTGCATCATTACTTCCATTCCTTTCTTTACCACAATGTAGCTTGAATGACCCACAATGTAGGCAGCCTTTCTTCCAGGCATGGGTAAGTTAGGCCTGTGAGTCACCTTCCTTCATCTCAATGAGTCAGAGATTGAGACCGGGCTTGTTCACTCACCGCGACCCCGTGAATCAGATTAAACACACCGAATATTTCACAATGAGTTATAGAAAATGCTTTATATGTTGATAGAACTCTCATCAATATCAAATGGTAAAAACAAGAGAAATATTAACACTTTGGACACAGACGGAGTGCATAGCTCATAAGAAATAGGAACAGGAGTCGGCCATCCAGCCCCTTGAGCCTGCCCCACCGTTCAATAAGATCATGGCTGATCTGAAATGGATCAGTTCCACTTTCCTGCTTTCTCCCCATAACCCTTAATTCCCTTGTCCATCAGAAATCTATCTACTTGTGACTTAAACACATTTAACGAGGTAGCCTCCAGTGCTTCAATGGGCAGAGAATTCCAAAGATTCACTACCCTCTGGGAGAAGAAGTTCTGTTCTAAATTGACTCCCCCTTATTTTGAGACTGTGCCCTCTAGTTTTTGTTTTTTTTCTGAGTGGAAAGAATCTCTCTGCCTCTGCCCTAACCAGCCCCTTCATTATCTTAAATATCTTGATAAGATCACCCCTCAGTCTTCTTAACTCCAACGAGTACAGGCCCAATCTACTCAACCTTTCCTCATAAGCTAACCCCCCTCATCTCCGGTATCAGCCTGATGAACCTTCTCTGCACTCCCTCCAAGGACAATATATCCTTCCGCAAATGCGGGGACCAAAACTGCACACAGTACCCCAGTTGCTGCCTCACCAGTGCCCTGTACGGTTGCAGCAAGACTCCCCCTGCTTTTATATTCTATCCCCCTCACGATAAAGGCCAATGTTTTATTCGCCTTCTTGGTCACCTGCTGCATCTGCAGACTGGGTTTTTGCGACTCACGCACAAGGACCCCCAGCTCCCTCTGTACAGTAGTATGTTGTAATTTTTTACTGTTTAAATAACACTCCATTTTAACGACTATTCCTTCCAAAGTGGATAACCTCGCACTCGCCAATGTTATACTCCATCTGACAGATCCTTGCCCACTCATTTCGCTCTGACAGCCAATGTTGTCAGCAATCAGCACTTCACTTCACTCACCTTTGCTTTATGTGTGAATCAGCTCAGTGGTGGCAAAAAGAACGGGAATGTGACATGTGGAAAATAGTCAACAACATGTGATGTACTTGTTTTTATCCTACAGGTGCTTTGGTCCACCTTGTTGTCTAACGAGGGGTATACACACGATGGGTCGTGAGAGGGCTGCTCTTGGATTTTTTTCGAGAGTATCCCAGTGCTTCACGTCGTTAGTGTACGCTTGACCTGGACCATTTGATGGGCAACACGACAGCTCAGTGACTATCGCTGTGCTGTGCAGATACATGGATTTGGGCCTGTGTCTGTGGGAGTTTGCGCATTCTCCCCGTGCTTGCGTGGGTTTTCTCCGGGTGCTCCAGTTTCCTCCCACATCCCAAAGATGTGCTAATTGGCAAAACAAATTCTCCCTAAATTGTCTCAAATTTGGTTTTTAATCCATAGAACTATAAACATAGACAGGGATCACGGATAGAGGTGGGGACATCGGGGTGGTGGCGCGGGCTCGTTGGGCCGAAGGGCCTGTTTCCCGTGCTGTTTCATTCTTCTTTGTTCTTTGTGTCTTGTGGGGCTGCACTTAGAACCCAGATGGAGTGCATGCAACTCCCGGAGTATGGGATTGCCCGTCTCTGCTTGGTTGCCTTTAAGAATTGCGGGGTTTAACTGAAACTAGCCTCTTAGTATGTACTTGAGCTCCCCCCACCCCTGCCCTTTTGCTTAGGGAACCGTCAGGGGTCTGACGCTGGGTCGCAAGCTGTAGCGGTGAGGAGGCAACACCGAGCTCGCTGTGGACAGGTACAGCTTACTCACGCTCTGCAATCCTGTTCGGCAACTTCAGAGAGCCTCGGGGAATCTCACAGCCTGGCAAAATGCCAAACATTAATAAAAATCAATGGACAGAAAGCAGGAGACAAATGGGTCAGTTGAACTGTCAGAGAGTGACTGGGAAGATAGAGCATGAATGAAGGTTATGGACACTGCTCCCAATCGTGGTGTCAAATACAAGAGACTAGATGCTGATACGAGGGGTAATAGACTCCTAATGATAACACATCACACGACTCAGGCAAATCTCAAGTGACTGATGACCTGCTTGATCACTTAATTAAACTATCAGTAACCAAATAGACGAAGGAATGCAAAGAAGACTAACTCATCCAAGCTTATGAATTGCATTAGCTGCTGTGGGTCTGCAGAGTATAGGCAACCCCCCCCAGCTATAATAGTTCCTCTCTTGAATTGGTGCTACAGTTTGTGATTCTCAGCTGGAAGAGTCAATAATCTCAGGCAGCTCCGCTGTCAGAAATGCTGGAAGGAGTTTTATCCCCGCACTCCAGAGAGGATGGGGTCCTCTCGGAGATCAGAATCAACTGAAAACTAGAAGTGAGGGACTGGCTTCTCCCAGTGAGAGTCAGTGTGAGTGGGAGCCGTACCCCAGTGAGAGTCAGTGTGTGTGGGACCCGTACACCAGTGAGATTCTGTGTGAGTGTGTTTGTGTGAGTGTGTGTGTGTGTGTGAGTGTGCGTGTGTGTGAGAGTGAGTGTGTGTGTGTGAGTGAGTGTGTCAAAGTGAGTGAGTGTGTGTGTGAGAGTGAGTGAGTGTGTGCGTGTGTGTGAGTGTGTGTGTGAGAGTGAGTGTGAGTGTGTGTGAGTGTGTGTGTGTGAGTGAGTGTGTGTGTGTGTGTTTGTGTGTGAGTGAGTGTGTGAGAGTGTGTGTGTGAGAGTGTGTGTGTGTGTGGGTGTGTGTGTGTGAGTGAGTGTGTGAGAGTGAGTGTGAGTGTGTGAGTGTGTGTGTGTGTGAGTGTGTGAGTGTGTTTGTGTGAGAGTGTGTGAGTGAGTGTGTGTGTGTGAGTGTGTGTGTGAGAGTGAGTGTGTGTGTTTGTGAGTGAGTGTGTGTGTGTGTGAGAGTGAGTGAGTGTGTGAGAGTGTGTGTGTGTGTGGGTGTGTGTGTGTGAGTGAGTGTGTGTGTGTGTGTGTGTGTGAGTGTGTGTGTGTGTGTGAGTGTGAGTGTGTGTGTGTGTGTGTGTGAGAGAGTGTGAGTGTGTGAGTGTGTGTGTGAGAGTGGTGTGTGTGAATGTGTGTGAGTGTGTGTGTGTGTGTGTGTGTGTGATGTGTGAGTGTGAGTGTGTGTGTGAGTGTGTGTGTGTGAGTGAGTGTGTGTGTGAGTGAGTGTGTGTGTGAGTGTGTGAGTGTGACTGTGTGTGTGTGTGTGTGTGTGAGTGTGAGTGTGTGAGTGTGTGTGTGTGAGAGTGTGTGTCTGAGTGTGTGTGTGTGTGAATGTGTGAGTGTGAGTGAGTGTGTGTGTGTGTGTGTGAATGTGTGAGTGTGAGTGTGTGTGTGTGTGTGAGTGTGTGAGTGTGAGTGTGAGTGAGTGTGAGTGGTGAGTGTGAGTGTGTGTGTGAGTGAGTGTGTGTGATTGAGTGTGATTGAGTGTGTGAGTGTGAGTGTGTGTGTGAGAGTGAGTGTGTGTGTGTGTGAGAGTGAGTGTGTGTGTGTGAGTGAGTGAGTGTGTGAATGTGTGTGAGTGTGTGTGTGAGTGAGTGTGAGTGAGTGTGAGTGTGAGTGTGTGTGAGTGTGAGTGTGAGTGTGAGAGTGAGTGAGTGTGTGAGTGAGTGTGTGAGTGTGAGTGTGTGTGTGAGAGTGAGTGTGTGTGTGTGAGAGTGAGTGTGGTGTGTGTGTGTGAGTGAGTGAGTGTGTGAGTGTGTGTGTGAGTGAGTGTGTGAGTGAGTGAGTGTGTGTGTGAGGTGTGAGTGTGTGTGTGTGAGTGTGAGTGAGTGTGTGTGTCTGAGTGAGTGTGTGTCTGAGTGAGTGTGTGTCTGAGTGAGTGTGAGTGTGTGTGTGAGTGAGTGAGTGAGTCTCCTCCTAAAACTCAACCACTTTTTGTCAAGAAATTAGTGACCTGCAGCATGTTCAATTCTGGAAATCTCTTGTCTAAACACAGAAATAAGAATAATTAAAATAATTAAAATAATCCCCTTTCAACTCTGCAATCCCTCCAACATCACTGGGAAAATCCATTTTTATTCACCATCTTTCATCAATTTAGTTTTTATTCAATAAAACATTTTGGGAGCTGGGGATTGGGTTATTTTTCACCCCGTTGAAATGAAAGGAATTTTGTCGATTTCAAACAGACCTTGGGAAATGTGAGGGTGAGTGCACGGAGTAACTCTTGGTAACAGTGGGTGGGTGGGTTGGGGGTGAGATAACTCGTGGTGTCTGTCATGTGGAGGAATATCCAACAATGTGATCAATCAGTGCTGACCAGCTCTATCTTGATCTCCAATATTCATGAGTTTGTTCTCTCCACTGACACTGCTGAATCTGAATTATTCCAGTATTTTCTGATTGTTTGGTTTGATTTATTATTGTCACACGTATCAACATACAGTGAAAAGGATTGTTTCCTGCGCGGTGTACAGATAAAGCGTACATTCACAGAGAAGGAAAGGAGAGAGAGCGCAGGATGTAGTGTTGCAGTCATAGCTCGGGTGTAGAGAAGATCAACTTAACGTAAGGTAGGTCCATTCAAAAATCTGACAGCAGCAGGGAAGAAGCTGTTCTTGAGTCATTAGGTGTGTGTTTTCAGACTTTTGTATCTTTTTCCCAAGGTGGAAGAGAGAATGTCCGGATGCATGGGCGGGGGGGGAGGAGGGATGAGTCCTTGATTATGCCGGCTGCTTTTCCGAGGCAGCGGGAAATGTAGACGGAGTCAAAGGATGGGAGTTTGAGTGATGGACTGGGCTACGTTCATAACTGTTTGTAGTTTACATAAGAACATAAGAAATAGGAGCAGGAGTAGGTCATCAAGCCCTTTGAGCCTGTCCCGTTAATCAATAAGATCTAATAGTGGTTCAGTTCCACTTACCCGCCTGCTCCCCATAACCCTTAATTCCCTTATTAGTCAGAAATCTATCTATCTGTGACTTAAACATATTTAACGAGGTGGTCTGTAGTGCTTCAATGGGCAGAGAATTCCAAAGATTCACCACCCTCTGGGAGAAGAAGTTCCTCCTCAACTCTGTTCTAAATTGACTCCCCTGTATTTTGAGGCTGTGTTCTCTAGTTTCTTCCTTCCATTCTATTTGGAAATAATCTCTCTGCTTCTACTCTGTCTAACCCTTTCATTATCTTCTATAATTATAGAAAAACTACAGCACAAACAGGCTCTTCGGCCCACAAGTTGCTCTGATCTTATCTCTACCCTTAGGCTTACTCTCAATCCTATTAATCCCACGTATGTCTCTATAAGGTCTAAGTTTCTCTGACCCAGTCAGAGCAGGAGGGATGAATGTTGTGAGCACTCGGCCTTGCTTTACTTGTGATTCACTTCAGTCACACCCGGTAGGAAACGAAACTATGTGTTCGGAATTCAGTGGGACGTGGCGACGCTGCCTATGGTCAACACTCAAGAAAATGCTTTGTGGGGGTGATTCAGATGGACTACATGTGGCCTCTGGGATGCGGGTTGCCTTGGAGTTCCAACTGTAACTGGCAGGAGAGAAACAGGGCTTTAATTATTCGGAAAGGTGGCTCTTGCTGAGGAACAGTAAACTGAGTGGAAACTGTTTTGTCCAGACATGCAAGGGTTTCTCCATGTGCTCTGTGTGTTTTGGATTATAAAGTGGAATAAATTCCGTAAGATATCAACCCCAGGGAGCGTCCCATACAATGGATGATAATCTGAAGGAAATACTTGGGTTCTGTATCTGAAACTAATTTTCGCTCTAGTTCTAAAACAAAATACAAGTCTCGTTCGAACTGAGGACCCAAGATGAGAGTTTGAATAAGTCATAACTTCTTCTTTTGAATAGATAAGATTGAAGGGTGGAGATTTTTAACATTATTCAAAGAGTTTGATAGGGAAAGGCTGCGGTGGATGCAGATGGGTCAGATTTTACCCCCTCCAATGCAGATCCCACCCCCATCCCATCCCCCCCACCAAGCACTCAGTGGTCAGGTCACTTCTCTGTCCCACATAGGGATTAAGGTTACCCAGCCCAGCCCCCACATCCTCTCCAACATTAGGGCACCCCCTCCCATTCAAAGCTTATGTTCCAAATTGACTAGAATTTAGACTTCCTCACACAATGGGACTCCCTCCCACACCCTCTAATCCACTCCGCCCCACCCTCCACCCCAACCCCCATCCACCCCTCCCCCATCCCATTGTCCCTATATTGGTCCCTATATGGGAATCTTCCACAATAGGCATAGCCTAAGGTCATGGTTATGTCATTAAGACGTTAGGATGGCGGCGCGGGCTCGTTGGGCCGAAGGGCCTGTTTCCCGTGCTGTGTTGTTCTTTGTTCTTTATTCTATCTCCTAGAAGCTCTGCCACCTGGAAAGTGCCAGTGTTCCAGGGGGCCAAGCCAGGACACTGCCCAGTCATATCCCTCACCACCCAGGGTCTATATTCACCTCCGAGCCCCTGGCGTGGTTATCATGGCGAATTTCCATTTTTTGGAAACAGCGATTCCCGCTGATATTATGGGAAGGCAATGGCCTCGAGGCATTATTAGTTTGTGCGATCAGTTTGTTTCTTGTGCTGATCATATCGATGCAACATGTTGAAGCAAAGTAAAAAAGTTTATTTCTGAGTCACAAGTAGGCTTACATTAACGCTGCAATGAAGTCACTGTGAAAATCTCCTAGCTGCCCACACTCCGGCACCCGTTCGGGTACATCGAAGGAGAATTTAGCATGGCCCACGCACCCTTTTGAATTTTGGGAGGAAACTGGAGCACACAGAGGAAACTCACACAGACATGGGGAGAATGTGCAGACTCTGCACAGACAGTGACCCAAGCTGGGAATTGAACCCTAGGGAGCAGTGCTAATCACTGTGCCACCGTGCCACACACTGCAAAGTACAAAAAACATAGCATTCACATTCCCCGTGACTCCCTGCATCATAGCAGCAACCTAGAGAACGTCCCTTCACTATGGGGAATCATACAGTGCAGAAAGAGGCCCTTCAGCCCATTCAGTCTGCACCGACCACAATCCCACCCAGGCCCTACCCCCATATATTTAACCCACTAATCCCTCTAATCTACACATCCCTGGACACGAAGGGGCAATTTCATAGGATGACCAATCCACCTAACCCGCACATCTTTGGACTGTGGGAGGAAATCCACGCAGACACAGGGAGAATGTGCAAACTCCACATAGACAGTGACCCCCAGCCGGAAATCGAATCCAGGAGCTGTGAAGCAGCAGCGCTAACCACCGCGCTACCGTGCTGGAAAACCAAACTGCCCAATATTTCTGAGCAAACAATACAGCCCCTCAGTCAACTAGTTCTTTTGATACTTTTGTACCAATCAACGTACTTTGTGTGTGTGTGTGTGTTTTTTTTGTGTGCGCGCGTTGTCACATCATTGTTCATTGATCTGTGCTGGCAGCTTTGCTGAATTATTCAGAGCGCTGTCAGGTAAACCCGGCTCGTTGCCGTGGCGATGTTGTTCCAGAACAGTTTTTTTTTCCGAAAGCTGCTCAGGAAGAGCGACGAGAATAATCTAGAGAAGCAACAAGGCTCATTGCCGTTCTGCGCGGGTTCTCGCCGAGCGTGGGCCCCAGCCTCCGGCTGCAGATGGGAATAAGGAACGGTTTTGCAGGTAAAACCCTTGCCTTTCATTCTCCTCCAGCCAACGGTTTCCCCTCCTCGTGTTTCAGCTCTGGGGCTCCGTCGGCTGAGTTCTCACCAGTTTGGACAGGTCCTGGGTTGTCAGGAAGTGCCGCAGGGCAGGATGTTCACTGGTCTCTCGCGACAAGCTCGCCGATCTTGGATACCTCATTGGAAGATGGGTGGCCGATAATGCCTCTTTGTGTAATGAAGGGATTGATGAATGAGAAGCGTTTGAGGACTCTGGGTCTGTGGAAGGGCGAAACTTGCAGAATACTGAGAGGCCTGGATGTGGGGAAGATGCTTCCATGAGCGGGAGAGACAAGGATCTGAGGGCACAGCCTCAGAGTGATCCTTTAGAAGCGAAGCGAAGAGCAGTTTTTTCAGTCCGAGAGGGTCTGTGGAATTCATTCCCACAGAGGAGGCCAGGTCGTTGTTTTAAGAACAAAAGGTCAAAGGTTCATTTATTAGTTACAAGAAAGGTTCACATTAACATTGAAATGAAGTTACTCTGAAATTCCCCTAGTCGCCACACTCTGGCGCCTGTTCAGGTACACAGAGGGAGAATTTAGCACGGCCAATGTATCTAACCAGCAGGAGGAAACCCGAGCAGACACGGGGAGAACGTGCAAACTCCACACAAGCAGTGACCCCGGTCCCTGGTGCTGTGAGGGAGCAGTAGTAACCACTGCTTTAAGACAGAGATGGATACGTTCTTGATCAATAAGGGGATGAAATGTTACGGGGAAAAGGCAGGAGAATGGCGATGAGAAACTTGTTAGCCGTGATTGAAAGACAGAGCAGAATCGATGGGCCAAATGGCCTTTTTCTGCTCCTATGATCTCATGGTCTTATGGTTTGAGGAGTGAGTTGGGACAATTCAGCCCCCAGCTGAGGTGCTTTCCATCCTCATGGACCCTGCTCTAAGGAGAAATGAAAGACATTTAAAAAAATCTGATTATCCCCAAAACTAAAACCTATTCGTTTACAGATGTTTTCACTAAAATCCCAGATGATTCTGATTAGGATGGGCCCGAAAGGAGATTTTAATGTTTTTCAGATTAATCCAGATAGGAGCTGAAGGCCTCAGGCTTCATTGACTTTATCCCTGCTATCTTGTTCAATGCGATGATTGTGAAAGTGGGGGAGTGAGGAAGAGGCAGGGGGAGGATGTTTTATGCCCAGGACTAATATTGGCTGGAATCTTATTGCCCCACCCACTTTGGGAATCGGAGCAGGCCAGAGGCAGATCGTGGAAAGGTCAGAGGACTGGTTTTTAATCCATAGATCTATAAACATGGACAGGGATCGCGTGTAGAGGTGGGAACATCGGGGTGGCGGCGCGGGCCCGTTGGGCCGAAGGGCCTGTTTCCCGTGCTGTTTTGTTCTTTGTTCTTTGACCTCGGGCAAGGCTTTATGAATTCAGGATAAAATCCCATCCATTCGCCTAGGGTGCGCACTGGTGCACAGTTCCAGCAATAAATGAACAAGTCAAATTTTATTTGGGATTTTCAAAATCTTTTCCCAGGTTTCGATGATTGTTTATGTCAGGCACATTCCAGAGATTCATTTTCTTTGACACATCACGGGAATCATAGCGGGAGAGGTGGGGGGCAGACCACAGCTGGGATTTTCCGATTTTGGGCCGAGTGCAGACGGAAAATCCCACCAATTGTTTTTTTGCCCGAGTCTAAGCATCATTCCGGCATCTTGCCTAAGCTGGGGGGGGGAATGTCAAAATGATCAAGAATGTCGGCAGTTTGCTTCTAGATCCTTCCGCCTCCTCGACATGGTGATCACTCTGGAATTCTCTGACCTTGTCCAAGGCTGGGATTTTCCGATCCCGCTGTGGTGAACAGAGATTTGGCTGTGTGCCAGATTCTCGTTACCAGCGGGACTGTGAGGTGGAGGGGAAGGGGTGGTGATAACGTGGGGGAGAGGATGTTGATTGAGATCAGAAAATTCAGGCCACAGTTTCCTGGTATCTCTTCTCTCAGCTCCTTCTCACCCCTGTGACATGTCTACCTCCTTTGCGAGATGCTCTCGCTTGGCTTCACACAGGGTGCTTCGCAAATGTGAATCATAGAATCCTACAGTGCAGAAAGAGGCCCTCCAGCCCATCGAGTCTGCACCAAACACAATCCCACCCAGGCCCTACCCTCATATTATACCCACTAATCCCCTCTAACCTACACATCTCTGGACATTAAGGGGCAATTTCTTAGCATGGCCAATCAACCTAACCCACACATCTTTGGACTGTGGGAGGAAACTGAGGGAAACTCACGCAGACACGAGGAGAATGTGCAAACTCCACACAGACAGTGACCCGAGCGGGGAATCAAACCCAGGTCCCTGGAGCTGTGAAGCAGCAGCGCTAACCCACTGTGCCACCGTGCCGCCCGCAATCTGATTGAAGATGTTCTCGATCGGTCTCCAAACATCTTCACAAGTGGCTGGAAAGCCACCCGGTGGCCTCAGGAGTTTCGATGCGACTAACCAGCGAGGCCGTTTGCTCCCTCACACTGGGTGACAGTGGTTGGCAGGGCGGGATGGCACCCGGTGCAGAGAGGAGGGTGGGGAAGGCAGAGGAATTCCTCACGAGCCTTGTCAAACTCACCTTCAACAAGTCCAGCCAATGGGTGACCAAGAGGGTCATAGAATCGTACCATAGAATCCCTACATTCCACAGAGAATTGGAGATGAGGCGGTTAATTTATGAGGAAAGATTGAGTAGATTGGGCCTGTTGGAGTTTAGAAGGCTGAGGGAGATCTTATAGAGACATATAAGATAATGAAGGGGATGGATAGGGTAGAGGGAGAGAGATTCTTCCCACTTAGAAAGGATAGCAGAACTAGAGGGCACAACCTGATGATGGACACAAATAGCACGAGGGGTCACTGGCTTAGGGTGAGGGGGGTAAGGTATAATTTGGATGCTAGAGGGAGTTTTTTCACACAGAGGATGGTGGGGGTATGGAATGCGCTGCCAAGTAAAGTGGTGGAGGCAGGTACTCTGGAGTTATTTAAGAAATACTTAGATGGGCACATGAACAGAATGGGAATGGAGGGGTATAGAAAACTGATTTAAAATAGGGATCATGAGCCTTGGGAGTCCCTGGGAAGTGTGTAAATAGTCAATGATATCGATGTATTTGTTTTTATCCTACAGGTACTTTGATCCGCTTTGTTGTCTAACGAGGGGCATACACGCGATGGGTCGTGAGAGGGCTGCTCTTGGATTTTTTTCGAGAGTATCCTAGTGTTTCATGTTGTTAGTGTATGCTTGACCTGGACCATTTGATGGGCAACACGACAGCTCAGTGACTATCGCTGTGCTGTGCAGATACATGGATTTGGGCCTGTGTCTGTGGGAGTTTGCGCATTCTCCCCGTGCTTGCGTGGGTTTTCTCCGGGTGCTCCGGTTTCCTCCCACATCCCAAAGATGTGCTCTTAGGCTAATTGGCAAAACAAATTCTCCCTAAATTGTCTCAAATTTGGTTTTTAATCCATAGATCTATAAACATGGACAGGGATCGCGGATAGAGGTGGGAACATTGGGGTGGTGGCGCGGGCTCGTTGGGCCGAAGGGCCTGTTTCCCGTGCTGTTTTGTTCTTTGTTCTTTGTTTATGAAGGCTAATCCACCTAACCTGCTCATCATTTGGACTGTTTGAGGAAACCGGAGCACCCGAAGGAAACCCACGCAGGCACGAGGAGAACGTACAAACTCCGCACAGACAGTGACCCGAGCCGGGATTCGAACTCGAGTCTCCGGTGCTGTGAGGCAGCCGTGCGAACGACTGTGCCACTGGGTCATCCAGTCTGAGCGTCTGCTTCTCTAGCACATCTACACTCATGACTGGGTGTCCCTGGAGTGCGGTATCCACCATCATCATTAGGCCTTTCACACTCATTGGGCATCAGAGGATCTGGAGTGCGTTACTGGCTGATCCTTTAATCAAACTTTGATTTGATATTTTAAGGTTCATTTCTGCTCTGTTTTTGTCGAGGGCGGTTCCCCGATAAGGGCTTGCCCACCTCGCTTTGCTCTTCAGTTTGGTTAATTTAATTTAACTGGTTTTCCTAAAGAAAAATAGTAGGGTGGAATGGACTTTGAGATAGAGAAGGGAGGAGGGAGAGAGGGAGGAGGGAGGAGGGGGAAGAGGAGGGAGACAGGGAGGAGGAGGAGGAGAGAGAGAGAGAGAGAAAGGAGGGAGAGAGGGAGGATGAAGAAGAGAGGAGATGAGGGAGGAGGAGAGAGGATGAGGGAGGAGTAGGGAAGGAGGGAGGGAGGAGTAGGGAAGGAGTAGGGAGGGAGGGAGGGACAAGAAGGGAGAGAGAGAAGAGAAGGGAGAGAGGGTGGAAAAGGGAGAGAGGAAGGAGGAGGAGGAGAAGGAGGAGAGGGAGGAGGAGGGAGGAGGAGGGAGGAGGAAGGAGAGTTAGAAAAGCAAGGAGAGAGGGAGGTGATATGGTTATCTGTTGAAAGGGTATGGATAGGATGCAGAGGGAGAACACTCCCGAGTTCTGTCACTCTACGAATGATGACGGTATCTATACCATGGACAGGAGTCACTCGGTACACAGGGAGAGAGCTCGAATTGTGATTGGATAATGAGATTGTAAGCAAAGACCTCTGGGAGAAAATGGAGGTTGGAGATGGGACAGAGGTTCAACTTTCCAAATGACAATTGTGAACTAAATCCATTCTCTTTCCCCCTCCCCAGGGTATACCGTGAATGATGTGACAAGGCTTATCTACTCATGAAAACCCCGCTTGTTTTAAAAAGGTACAGTGTTAATGTCCAGATTTTTCAAACACTGGGGCAGTTCTGTTGTTTTCTACTGCTTACAGACCAAGTATGCATAGAATATTTCTATGAAGGAGATTGTGAATGGTTCAGAGAACAAGGCTGTGTGATACCAACACAAGACAGATATCAGAATATGAGAACTTCCTGTTAAACAAACTTTTACATTTGTTAAAATAAACTCAAACACTGGGACAGCTGGTCAGTGGGAACAGTCTCTTAACCAAGGGATGGGAGTCTAAAACTCGAGGGCATAGGTTTCTGGTGAGAGGGGAGAGATACAAATGGGTCCAGAGGGACAATTTTTTACTCCAACAATAGTGATTTGATTTATTATTGTCACATGTATTAGTATACAGTGAAAAGTATTATTATTTGTGTGCTATACAGACAAAGCATACCATTCATAGAGGAGGAAATGAGAGAGTGCAGAATGTAGTATTACAGTCATAGCTAGGATGTAGAGAAAGGTCAACTTAATGCAAGGTAGGTCAATTCAAAAGTCTGACGGCAGAGGGAAGAAGCTGTTCTTGAATTGGTTGGTACAGGACCTCAGACTTTGCATCTTCTTCCCCATGGAAGAAGATGGGGGAGAGAATGCCTGGGGTGAGGTAGGGGGGAGAGGTCCTTAATTATGCTGGCTGCTTTGCTGAGGCAGCAGGAAGTGTGGACAGAACCAATAGATGGGAGGCTGGTTTGCGTGAAGGATTGGGTTACATTCACAACCTTTTGAGGCAGTAGTAGAGGTGGGTACAATTTTGTCATTTATAAAGCATTTAACAGTTACATGGATAAGTTGGGCATTCGTTAATATTACCCGTATTACAGTTATAATATTATAGGTCAGTGTGTGAGGAACTGTATAATACGGGTCTGTGTTTGAGGAACTGTATAATATTATAGGTCCGTGTGTGAGAAACTGTATAATATTATAGGTCCGTGTGCGAGGAACTGTATAACATTATAGATCAGTGTGCGAGGAACTGTATAATATTATAGGTCTGTGTGCGAGGAACTGTATAATATTATAGGTCCGTGTGCGAGGAACTGTATAACATTATAGGTCCGTGTGTGAGGAACTGTATAACATTATAGGTCCGTGTGTGAGGAACTGTATAACATTATAGATCAGTGTGCGAGGAACTGTATAATATTATAGGTCCGTGTGTGAGGAACTGTACAATATTATAGGTCCGAGTGCGAGGAACTGTATAATATTATAGGTCCGAGTGCGAGGAACTGTATAATATTATAGGTCCGAGTGCGAGGAACTGTATAATATTATGGGTCTGTGTTTGAGGAACTGTATAATATTATGGGTCAGTGTGTGAGGAACTGTATAATATTATGGGTCAGTGTGTGAGGAACAGTATAATATTATGGGTCAGTGTGTGAGGAACAGTGTAATATTATAGGTCAGTGTGTGAGGAACTGTATAATATTATGGGTCAGTGTGCGAGGAACTGTATAATATTATGGGTCCGTGTGCGAGGAACTGTATAATATTATAGGTCCGTGTGCGAGGAACTGTGTAATATTATGGGTCTGTGTTTGAGGAACAGTGTAATATTATGGGTCAGTGTGTGAGGAACTGTATAATATTATGGGTCCGTGTGTGAGGAACTGTATAATATTATAGATCAGTGTGCGAGGAACTGTATAATATTATAGGTCCGTGTGTGAGGAACTGTATAATATTATAGGTCCGAGTGCGAGGAACTGTATAATACTATAGGTCCGAGTGCGAGAAACTGTATAATATTATAGGTCCGAGTGTGAGGAACTGTATAATACGGGTCTGTGTTTGAGGAACTGTATAATATTATGGGTCAGTGTGTGAGGAACTGTATAATATTATGGGTCAGTGTGTGAGGAACAGTATAATATTATGGGTCAGTGTGTGAGGAACAGTGTAATATTATAGGTCAGTGTGTGAGGAACTGTATAATATTATGGGTCAGTGTGCGAGGAACTGTATAATATTATGGGTCCGTGTGCGAGGAACTGTATAATATTATAGGTCCGTGTGCGAGGAACTGTGTAATATTATGGGTCTGTGTTTGAGGAACAGTGTAATATTATGGGTCCGTGTGTGAGGAACTATATAATATTATGGGTCAGTGTGTGAGGAACTGTATAATATTATGGGTCAGTGTGTGAGGAACTGTATAATATTATGGGTCAGTGTGTGAGGAACTGTATAATATTATGGGTCAGTGTGTGAGGAACAGTGTAATATTATGGGTCAGTGTGTGAATAACTGTATAATACTATGGCTCAGTGTGTGAAGGTGTGTATAATATTACAGGTCTGTGTGTGAGGAACTGAACGTACATAATATGTATAGCACTGCTGCCTCACAACACCAGGATCCGGGTTCGATTGCTGGATTGGATCACTGTCTGCATGGAGTTTGCACATTCTCCCCATGTTTGCATGGGATTCCTCTGGGTGTCCTGTATCCTGCTGCTCTCCAAAGACGTGTGGGTTAGGTGAATTGGCCATGCTAAATTGCTCTTAGTTACAGGGAGACTAGGTGGGGTAAATGCATAAGGTTATGGGGACAGGGTATCGATGGGGTTATGGTGTTGATTTGCCTCCTTCTGCACAATAGGATGCCATGACTTACAGAATATTATGCGGTTCCATAACAGAGAAAACTAACAGAGAAAAAACAAAGTGTCTATATGGACAATGTAGTTCATTTTCCAACAAATACCCATGTTATCTGATCATGTTGCATGTGGAAGGCTATTTGGACCTTTTGCAATTTATCTATTTACTTTTCTTTGAGATGTATTCCGATGCAAATAAAAACCGCCCAATAATCCTGGGCAAACATTTTTTTTGGTGCAGTTGCAGAGAGTGGGAAATCCACTCAGCACAGGGAAGGAAAAAGCTGTCATGATACAGTGGCGACATTGTTAAAGTATTTCACACCCGGACATAGGTTGTCGTTAGATTCCTCCTGCCAACCTTCACTTTGTCCCTGAGGTGTCAAAGAATTGGCCCTTTACTCGGTGCGTGCTTTGCCAAGCATGCAATTCCACTCTCTGAGTCAGCAGGGCTGTTTATTGTGCTGATAGTTCAGCAGTATGTGTTTGGATAAGTGCTACTGTTTACATTCCTCGTGACTGTATTGGCATGGATTTGGAGGTTCATGTGACTGTGCAGGATGTTATATGCTGATCTCACAGGTTAGTGAGGAATACAGGGCTCAAAATTTGTTACTTTATTTATTAGTGACACAAGTACGGCTTACGTTAACACTGCAATGAAATTACTGTGATAAATCCCTTGTCGTCACACACTGGTGCCTGTACAGGTACACTGAGGGAGAATTTTAATGCTAAATGCACAGTGACCAGCACAGTTGCCTCACAGTGCCAGGAACCCGGATTTGATTCCAGGCCACGTTACAAACACACTTTCTTCTGCCATCAAGTCCTGAGGTGGGATTTGAACCCGGAGTTTCTGGCTCAGAAGCAGGGATGCTAACCCTACAAGACCTTCCCAGAAGGATAAAAGTATTGACAATAGAGAAACGGGAATACAGATCCGAATTGGTGTTGTATACCTTCAAATGGAATGTCAGTAAAAGTAGGGAATACTGGCCCAACTGTTTATTCTTGTTGGGAAGTTAGACCCCCATGATCGTAACGGTTGAATAAATTGTGGCACAGCAAAGCCCCCATATGGACAGGCTTGAGAAGAAGGAGTCTGTGCTCATTTCTAACTCTGATCCAACACAGCTTGACGTCTAATTTTAACAGGTTAACAGGTTATAGAGAAGACCATTTAACAAGTGAACCAAGCACTATTTCTGGAGAAATAAGATTAAGACATTTGGAAATTATTGCTAAACCTGTATCTAACCCTTGATTAGACAACACATAGAGAACATTGTGTACAGAACAGGTCCTAAAAATAGGATATAGAGACACCGCAGAGGATTCACAAGGATGATCCCAGATATTTGTGAGTTTACATATCAGGAAAGGATTAATTGACTGGATATATAACTTAGGTGTGGCCTCAGAGAGGTCGTTCGAATGGGGAAAGGTTTCGATGGAGTGAGCATCGAGAGAATATTTCCTCATGTGGGGAAGCTAGAAGTTCTCAATATAAGAAATCCAATTCAGGAGAAACTTCTTTATCCAGAGAGTGGTGAGACTTAGATAAGCATCTGAAACATCACAGAGTACAACGACCAAGTGATGGAAATTGGGATTGGAAGTGATAGGTGCTTGATAGTCTGTACAGACACGATAGGCCAAAGGGCCTCTTTCTGTGCTGTAAAACTTCATCTATGACTAACTCACTCCCATAGGAAGTGCTTGAAGCGAACAATATAGGTAGAATCATAGAATCCTACAGGGCAAAAGGAAGCCATTCAGCCCATTGAGTCTGTACTGACCACAATCCCCTTTAGACCCTATCCCCAAAATCTCATGTATTTATCCTAGCTAATCCGTCTGACATTAAGTTTAGCATGGCCAATCAACCTAACCCGCACATCTTTGGACTGTGGGAGGAAACTGGAGCACCTGGAAGAAACCCACGCAGACATGGGGAGAATGTGCAAACTCCACACACACAGTGACCTAAGCTGGGAATCGAACCTGGATCCCTGGCGCTGTGAGGCAGCAGTATCACCTGTATTTAAGATGTATTTAAGGAGAAGCTAGCCATGTGAATGAGGGAAGGGAATTGAAGGGAGGACGGCACGGTAGCACAGTGGTTAACACTGCTGCTTCACAGCTCCAGGGATCTGGGTTCACTTCCCAGTTCGGGTCACTGTCTGTGTGGAGTTTGCACATTCTCCTCGTTTCTGCGTGGGTTTCCTCTGGGTGCTCCGGTTTCCTCCCACAGCCCACAACCTAACGGGTTAGGTTGATTGGCCATGCTAAGAAATTGCCCTGAGATGCGTAGTTAGAGGGATTAGTGGGTAAATATGTAGGGATGTGGGAGTAGGACCTGGGTGGGTGCAGACTCGATGGGCTGAATGGCCTCTTTCTGCACTGTAGGGTTTCTATGATTGAAAGTCACAATGGTTAATTTAGTATAGCAATCTTCCATTTATTGCAGCTCATGAAAGAGTTGTCTCAGACTCACTAACTGAACCCAGGCTGGTGGAAGGGGTCCAGTCACTGAGACCGACATGTTCCTGGCAATGTAACAAGTATTTACTTCTCACTTGTTTACCACCTCTGAAAGCACTTGTGGCTGGCGCTGAGGGACTATGAACGAGGGAGAGGTGTCCACTCCTTCAGGTTTCAACTTCTCCAGATCATTCTTCCTGCAGCTCTGAAGACTGAGTTGCAATGTAGACACAATCCAGTTCCTCCATACTAAACTGTTCTCAAAAAAGAGGCAGCACAGCGATTAGCATTGCTGCCTCACAGCACTAGGCACCCGGGTACAATTCCAACATTGCATAACTGTCTGTGTGGAGTCTGCACAGTCTCCCCATGTCTGCGTGGATTTCCTCCGGGTGCTCCAGTTTCCTTTCACTGTCCAAAGATGTGCAGGTTAGGTGGATTGGCCATGATAAATTGCCCCTTAGTGTCCAAAGATGTGCAGGTTAGATGGATTGGCCATGCTAAATTGCCCCTTAGTGTCCAAAGATGTGCAGGTTAGATGGATTGGCCGTGCTAAATTGTTCCTTAGTGTAAAAAGATGTACAGGTTAGTAAAATAAAATAAATAAAGTATATTTATTATCACAAGTAAAGCTCACATGAACACTATAATGAAGTTACCGTGAAATTCCCCTAGTTGCCACAGTCCGGCACCTGTTCAGATTAATACACCTAACTGGCACGTCTTTCAGAATGTGAGAGCAAACCGGAGCAAACCCACACAGACACTGGGAAAATGTCCAACTCCAGGAATTGAACCCAGGATCCTGCACTGTGAAGCAGCAGTGCTAACCACTGTGCTACCGTGCCACCCTACCTTACATACCATGCCAGGTGGATTGGCCATGCTAAATTGCCCCTTAGTAAATGTACAAAGTTACAGGGAATCGGGCAGAGAAATAGTCCTGTTGAGAGTAGCCTTGTGTAAGACATTCTTTCAGTGAGTTGGTACAGACTTAATGGGCCGAATGGCCTCTGTCTGCACTGTTGGGATTCTATGAATTCTTGATGTCCTTCTGCTCCTTCAGTAAGTCTTTTGTTGCCCTTGACATGCTTGTCATCTGATACTCTATTTCTCTTGGGATGTTAAGTCCATTAAAGATAGAATATAGCTGGAGTTGGGTGAGTCTAGATGCTAATTTTAATTGGGAGTAGGATTGGCACATGGTGGAGGCTCTGGGTGGAGGGATGGGGGGGGTGGATTTCATTCAGATCTCATTAAAGAAATAATCCTGAGCAGATTTCAACATTATATTTGGTGAATGGTTTATCTGTTGGATTGTGCGGTGGGGGAAGGTCACAATGTTTTTTTTCAACAGAGAGGTACATTTGTTCTGGTTTCCTTCAAGCGTTTTTGTTTATTAGTTATGAAAATATTGGAAATGGGAAAGAAAGACTGTTCGACCGGGTGAGGTGATTGGAAGTAGAGAGTCAAGGATGGCACCGTGGTTGGCACAGCTGCCTCTCGGCGCCAGGGACCCGGGTTCAATTCGGGTGACTGTGTGAAGTTTTTGCCATGCAAAATTGCCCCTTGGTGTCCAAAGATGTGAGGGTTAGGTGGACTATCCATGGTAAATACATGGAGTAACTGGGATATGGCAGGGGATTGGGCTATGGCAGCGAGTGGGCAGCACAGTGGGTTAGCACTGCTGCTTCACACCTTCAGGGACCTGGGTTCGATTCCTGGTTCGGGTCACTGCCTGTGTGGAGTTTGCACATTCTCCTCGTGTCTGTGTGGGTTTCCTCTGCGTACTCCGGTTTCCTCCCACAGCCCAAAGATGTGCGGGTTAGGTTGATTGGCCATGCTAAAATTGCCCCTTAGTGTCCTGAGATGCTTAGGTTAGAGGGATTAGTGGGTAAAATATATAGGGATAAAGAACATAGAACAATACAGCACAAACAGGCCCTTCGGCCCACGAGTTGCGCCGATCACATCTACCAATCCACAGACCTATCTATAACCCCCTATCCTATTCTTTTCCATATACTCATCCAGAAGTCTCTTAAAAGACCTCAGTGAGTTTGCCTCAACAACCTCCGACGGCAGTCGGTTCCATTCACTCACCACCCTCTGAGTGAAAAACCTACCCTGACATCTCCTTTGTATTTGCTTCCCTGCACCTTAAATCTGTGTCCTCTCGTAGTGACCATTTCAGCTCGGGGAAATAATCTGAGAGTCCACCCTATCTATTCCTCTCAACATCTTATAAACCTCTATCAGTTCACCTCTCAACCTACATCTCTCCAGTGAGAAGAGTCCCAGCTCCCTCAACCTATCTTCATAAGGCCTGCCTCCCAATCCAGGCAGCATCCTTGTAAATCTCCTCTGAACTCTCTCAATAGCCTCTACATTCTTCCTATAATGAGGCGACCAGAACTGTGCACAATACTCCAACTGGGGTCTGACAAGAGTCTTATAGAGCTGCATCATTACCTCCTGACTCCTAAACTCTATTCCTCGACTAATGAAGACCAGTACACCGTACGCCTTCTTGACCATTTCCTCCACCTGCGAGGCCGATTTAAGATATGGGGATAGGGCCTGGGTGGAATTGTGATCGATGCAGACTCGATGGGTTGAAGGGCCTCTTTCTGCACTGTGTAGGGTTTGAAGATTCTACATATGCTGCTCTTTCAGCGAGTCAGTTCAGACTTGATGGACAGAATGACCTCCTCCTGCACAGTATGGGGTCTATGGTCAGGTGACAAAGGCTCCAGAGGTATATCCAATAAGCAGCCCTTTCAGTGTATGTGAGTAAGTATTCTGCACATCTTAATTGGGAAGTTCATCTTTCAGTCACAGAAGCTCTTTCACAACCAGGGAGAGATGTGTAAGAGCTGCGTTAGCCCCAATACTTATAGTTTACACCCTCCACGGGCAAAATGGCAAATGCCAACTGGGAATCAACCACTGAAATCCTCTGTCCTCATTCAAAAAACAGTACAGCACAGGCCCTTCGGCCCTCCAAGCCTGTGCCAGCACACGATGCCTTTCTAAACTAAAGACCTTTTACCTCCAAAATGCTCTATTCCCTGACTGTTCGTATATCTGTTAAATTGCCTCTTAAACATTGCTAATGTATCTGCTTCTAGTGGGTGGCACAGTAGCATAGTGGGTTAGCACTGCTGCTTCACATCCCCAGGGACCTGGGTTCGATTCCCCACTCGGGTCACTGACTGTGTGGTGTTTGCACATTCTCCTTGTGCCTGCGTGGGTTTTCTTCAGGTGCTCTGGTTTCCTCCCACAATCCAAAGGGTTAGGTTGATTGGCCATGAAAAGAAATTGCCCCTTAGTGTCCTGGGATGCGTAGATTAGAGGATTAGTAGGTCAAATATGTAGGGATATGGGGGCAGGGCCTGGGTGGGATTGTGGTTGGTACAGACTCGAAGGGCCTCTTTCTGCACTGTTGCGTTCTATGATTCTAACATCTCCTCTGGCAGCATATTCCAGCCACTTACCACCCTCTGAGAAAAAAAAACTTGCCTCTCACATCTCCTTTAAACTTTCCCTCTTTTACATTAAACCTATGTTCCTCCTCCCCACCCCGAAACTCTGACCATCTATTGTATCCACGTCTCTCATAACTTCTAACAGGCCGGGATTTGTCGCGGAAAGTGAAGGGAGTTTTGGCCAGAATGTTCCATTCTCCGTCCTTGCTTGCGACAGGGAGGGGGGGGGCGTTGGTTGGGTCTGGATGAGATCGCTGTGTCTCTGGGGATATCCCTATACGGCCTCCACTTTCTGCGCCCATCCCCAGACAGGGTAAAGCGAAGAGAGTATCAGATATTGAGCCGAGCTCCCAGCACTTCCCTTCACTCTGGAGTCGAATCGGAGTGGACTTGGCACGTTAACTCTCTATTCCTCTTTTCTCTGATGCTGTTGAGTTTTAATTTCTGAGTTCCAGCTGCCGCAGTATTTTGTATTTACAACCCTTTGTTGTGCTTTCCAAGCGTGTGACTCACCATCACATCAGATGATGTCATCTGACTCTGGATCCTGTTGGGATCCCGTCGCGAAAAGAACTCAAAAGCAGTCACGTTTTGCAAGGAGTCACTCTGTTAACTCTCCGCTAACCTCTCGCCATTTGTGCTCCCTTCAAATTAACCCAAAATGCAGTCAGGGCCAGAATTCTCCAGCCTTGCCCACGGCTGGGATTCTCCAGCCCCGCTGCACGGATTGGAGTCTTGGCTGAGCGCCAAATTCTTGCTTCCTGCTGGCAGCGAGGCAGACGTCATCAGTGAATTTCGGTCCAAATGTCAAGTTCCCGACTGAAAACTGGCATTGTTTCTTGCCAGAGGGGCAGCCAACTTTTCTCTCCGGATCTTCTGACGCTTTTGCCAAAAAAAAAAGCAAGGAGAGGGTTTCATTATCGTCCAGGCATGGGGAGAACGCGTAGCCTTCGCACAGAGAGTGACCGGGAATCGAAACCAGGTCTCCGGTTCTATGAGGCAGCAGTGTTAACCTCTGTGCCACAGTATAGCCACCTGTGACAGCGTGACCCCCTTAAGGGATGATCAATTACGATTCCTATTAGTGTGGAGCATGCAAATCTTGATTTATAGAGTGGCAGAACGTGGGTCTGGGAAGGAGAAGCCCTCATTGAAAAGTAGGGAGAGAGATAAGAATTCTATCAGGGTTAGGTTGCTGTCATTTAATAAATAATTGACGTAAAGATTCCCTGTCCTATTGCCTCGCTCCTCAATACTCTCAATCACATTTTTTGGCCATCTAAATACCTTTCTCGGTTTAATCACCTCTGATTGTCCCTGTCTACCTGCGAAATCATTGCCCTCCGCGAGCCATCATGTGCTGATGCCTCTCTGATACGATAGGTCATTGGCAGTGTGCCGAGGAGTTCGGCAAAAATGCAAGACCGGTATTTTGGAAATGACACATCCTCAGGCGATCTCACGTCAACCTTGGAGGATAAAGTGCCAGATTGTGGTTTAAGCTGTAAATGTCCATATTGATTCATTGAGCAGTTAATGGGTGTCAGCAGAGGTAGTGATGCGAGGTAGGTTAACAATAATTCAAGCCTTAGCTCTTTCTCTCTCTCTCTCCCTGGGGAGTAGAAGGTAACACACTGTGGTTCGCTGGTCAGGCTTCACACAGTACAAGGCCTGACCCTGACCAGGACTTGTTGTGGTGTTAACCCCTGTCAATCTGACTCTCTATCTCTCCATCTGATGGGAATCACTGACTTGAGACAAGACAAGATCAGTAGAAATAAGCAAAATACGACAGAAATAAGAATGGACAAAGCTCTGGTGTGGCCGCACTTGGAGTATTGTGTACAGTTCTGGTCGCCGCATTATAAGAAAGATGTGGAGGCATTGGAGAAGGTGCAGAGGAGGTTTACCAGGATGTTGCCTGGTATGGTGGGAAGGTCTTATGAGGAAAGGCTGAGGGTCTTGAGGTTATTTTCGTTAAGAAGTGACCTAATTGAGGCATACAAGATGATCAGAGGGTTAGATAGGGTGGACAGTGAGAGCCTTTTTTCTCGGATGAACTTGGCTAACACGAGGGGACATAGCTTTAAATTAAGGGGTGGTAATTATAGGACAGATGTCAGAGGTGGGTTATTTACTCAGAGGGTAGTAAGGGCGTGGAATGCCCTGCCTACAGCAGTTGTGGACTCGCCAACTTTAAGGGTGTTCAAATGGTCAGTGGATAGGCATATGGATAGCATTGGAATAGTTTAGGTTAGAGGGTCATTAGGTTGGTTCCACTGGTCGGCGCAACATCGAGGGCCAAAGGGCCTGTACTGCACTGTAATGTTCTATGTTCTGGAAAATACACGGCAGTGCTGGCAAGCTTCTGTGGAAAAAGAAATAGAGCTAACCTCTCGAGTCGAATATGATTCTCTTTTAGAACCCAAACTTCTGTGTCACTGGAAACATTGGGTGGGATTTTCCGGCCACCCCAAATCCTGCCCGAGGTCAACGAACCCCCTTTGCATGTTCTGTGTCCCATCCGTTACGATTCCCGTGAGACGGGGAAATTCCACCCTTTATCCCTGCTTCCCTCTCCAACAAAGCTGCTGGACTTTCCTGATAGTTTCCATTTTGAGTTTTGGTGGAAAATTGATCAGGACAAAGGGAATTTGAATGGAACCCTGTACCATCCAGCGAATTTGTATTCAAATTGAAAGTTTGACCTGTCAGTTGGATACTTGTTGCTGATATCGATTTGATTTGATGGATTTGAGTTGATTTATTATTGTCGCATGCATAGTGAAAAGTATTGTTTAATGCGTGCTATACAGACAAAGCATACTCTTCGTACGTAGGGGAGAAGGAAAGCAGAGAGTGCAGAATGTAGCGTTACAGTCATAGCCAGGGTATAGAGAAAGATCAACTTAATGCGAAGTAGGTCCATTCAAAAGTCTGGTGGCAGCAGAGAAGAAGCAATTAGTGGAGAAGTCGCTTCTAATGATTTCCCATCTCGAAGATCATTTGAATTATTAGCACGGCCTTTATAGTAGAAGTTCTTGATGGATTCTTCAGCTTCACACGCCCCACTGCCAACAGAGAATTTGGTGTTTAGCCAAATCTCCATTCAATGCAGCGGGACTGGAAAATCCCAGCCGAGGACGAGATCAGAGATATTCCATCCTTGGGATATTCATCTCAAGGGGTCAAGGAGGTCACCTGAGATGGTCCACTTTAGTAGCTCAGCAACCTGATTTTTTTTTAAATAAATAAGAAACCTTCTCAGTAGATATTCCACACCTCGCTTGGCAAAAATGATAGAAGATTGTCTGGTTTACTTTACTCACTTGAATATTATTTTGATATCTCTGTCCACGTTTGGCAGAATTATTCTTCCTTTTAATGGGATGTGGGTATTTGTTGCTTGGGTTTCCTCTGGTTGCTTCGAGAGTATCCTAGTGCTTCACGTCGTTAGTGTATGCTTGACCTGGACCATTTGGTGGGCAACACGGCAGCTCAGTGACTATCGCTGTGCTGTGCAGATACATGGATTTGGGCCTGTGTCTGCGGGAGCTTGCACATTCTCCCTGTGATTGCGTGGGTTTTCTCTGGGTGCTCCGGTTTCCTTCCACACACCAAAAACGTGCTCTTAGGCTGATTGGTGCAACAAATTGTCCCTAAATTAGTCTTCCTTCAATCTGGTTATGGTTCTTTTATTGTGGAGTCCAATAGGCATAGACACTCAAAATGTTAAAATGGCGGCGCGGGCTTATTGGGCTGAAGGGTCTGTTTCCTGTGCTGTGTTGTTCTTTGTTCCTCCCACAGAACAAAAGAGGTGCCTGTTAGGTGCGTTAGCCATGCTAAATTGCCCTTAGTTCCAAGAGGAATACCACTGTAAGAGTGTGGGGTTAAGGGATGGAGTCTGGGTGTAATTGTTGTCAGTGTAGACTTGATGGACTGAATGGCCTCCTTTTGTACTGGAGGGATTCTATGTCACCATTGCTGAAATGAGCTTTTTGTATTCTGGGTTTATTAATTGCATTCAAATTCTAGCAGCTGCCAAATGGGATTTGAATCAACTTCCTCCATCCATGTAACTGGTCTCTGGATTACTAGAACAAAGAACAAAAAGAAACAGCACGGGAAACAGGCCCTTCGGCCCAAAGAGTCCACGCTGCCACCCCGATGTTCCCACCTCTACCTGTGATCCCTGTCCATGTTTATAGAACTATGGATTAAAAACCAAATTTAAGACAATTTAGGGGAAATTTGTTTTGCCAATTAGCCTAAGAGCACATCTTTGGGATGTGGGAGGAAACCGGAGCACCCGGAGAAAACCCACGCAAGCACAGGGAGAATGCGCAAACTCCCACAGACACAGGCCCAATCCATGTATCTGCACAGCACAGCGATAGTCACTGAGCTGTCGTGTTGCCCATCAAATGGTCCAGGTCAAGTGTACACTAACGACGTGAAGCACTAGGATACTCTCGAAAAAAAAATCCAAAAGCAGCCCTCTCACGACCCATCGCGTGTATGCCCCTCGTTAGACAACAAGGTGGACCAAAGCACCTGTAGGATAAAACAAATACATCAATATCATCGAATCATAGATGATATTAGTCATACTAGTCATAGAATCTTAGAATCCCTACAGTACAGAGAGAGGCCATTCAGCCCATTGAGTCTGTAATAACCACAATCCCACCCAGGCCCATTCCCATAATCCCACACATTAGCTTCTTGATCCTAGGGTCAATTTAACATGATCGAACCACCTTATCCACACGTCTTTGGAATGTCGGAGGAAACCGGAGCACCTGGAGGAAACCCACGCAGTCACGGGGAGAATGTGCAACCTCCACACAGTCAGTGATGCGAGACCAGAATTGAACCCAGGTCCCTGGCGCTGTGAGGCAGCCGTGCTAACCACTGTGCCACCATAAGGTCCAGTGACATTACTACTGTTCTCCCATTTTCTCCTGTCAAGTGTCGCGTTGGATGGCAAATTCAAGGAAGTTCAAAGGAGGCAACGTGTCTCTGAGTACATTCACCCCCCCCCACCCCCTCAGTGGGCAACCCGAGCAACCTGGAGTGCCCCAGGGATCTGTTCCAAGACCCTTGCTGTTTGTCATTTTCATAAATGACCTGGATGAGGAAGTGGAGGGATGGGTTAGTAAGTTTGCCGATGATACAAAGGTCGGTGGTGTTGTGGATAGTCTGGAGGGATGTCTGAAGTTGCAGCGAGACATAGATAGGATGCAAGACTGGGCGGAGAAGTGGCAGATGGACTTCAATGCGGATAAATGTGTGGTGGTCCATTTTGGCAGGACCAATGGGATGAAGCAGTATAATATCAAGGGTAGGAGTCTTGGCAGTGTTGAGGAGCAGAAGGATCTTGGGGATTGGGTCCACAGGTCTCTAAAATCTGTCCCGCAAGTGGAGGATGTGGTCAAGAAGGCATATGGTGTACTGGCCTTCATTAATCGAGGGGTTGAGTTTAAGAGTCGGGAGGTAATGATGCAGCTCTGTAAGACTCTTGTCAGACCCCACTTGGAGTATTATGCGCTGTTCAGTACTGTCGTCAGCATGGTTTTGTCAAGGGCAGGTCGTGCCTTACGAGCCTAGTTGAGTTCTTCGAAAATGTGACTGAACGCATTGGCAGTGTTGAGGAGCAGAAGGATCTCGGGGTCCGGGTCCATAGGACTCTTAAATTGGCCTTGCAGGTGGAGGAAGTGGTCAAGAAGGCGTATGGTGTACTGGCCTTCATTAATCAAGGAATAGAGTTTAGGAGTCAGGAGGTAATGATGCAGCTCTATAAGACTCTTGTCAGACCCCAGTTGGAGTATTGTGCGCAGTTCTGGTCGCCTCATTATAGGAAGGATGTAGAGGCTATTGAGAGAGTTCAGAGGAGATTTACAAGGATGCTGCCTGGATTGGGAGGCAGGCCTTATGAAGATAGGTTGAGGGAGCTGGGACTCTTCTCACTGGAGAGATGTAGGTTGAGAGGCGACCTGATAGAGGTTTATAAAATGTTGAGAGGAATAGATAGGGTGGACTCTCAGAGACTATTTCCCCGAACTGAAATGGTCACTACGAGAGGGCACAGATTTAAGGTGCAGGGAAGCAAATACAAAGGAAATGTTAGGGGTAGGTTTTTCACTCAGAGGGTGGCGAGTGAATGGAACCGACTGCCGTCAAATGTTGTTGAGGCAAACTCACTGGGGTCTTTTAAGAGACTTCTGGATGAGTATATGGAAAAGAATAGGATAGGGGGTTATAGATAGGTCTATGGATTGGTAGATGTGATCGGCGCAACTCGTGGGCCGAAGGGCCTGTTTGTGCTAAATTGTTCTATGTTCTGGTTGCCTCACTATAGGAAGGATGTGGAAGCTATAGTTCAGAGGAGATTTACAAGGATGCTGCCTGAATTGGGGGGCAGGCCTTATGAAGATAGGTTGAGGGAGCTAGGACTCTTCTCCCTGGAGAGACGAAGGTTGAGAGGTGACCTGATAGAGGTTTATAAGATGTTGAGAGGAATAGATAGGGGGGATTCTCGGAGGCTATTTCCCAGGGCTGAAATGGTCGCTACGAAAGGCCACAGGTTTAAGGTGCTGGGGGGCAAGTACAGAGGAGATATTAGAACATAGAACATTACAGCACAGAACAGGCCCTTCGGCCTTCAATGTTGCGCCGACCAATATAAAAAGCAATGCCCCTCCAAACTAAACCATTCCCTTCTCTTCCATATACTTATCAACTAACCTCTTAAACGCCATCAAACTTGGCGCATCTACAACTGCTGCAGGCAGGACATTCCACTCCCGAACCACCCTTTGGGTAAAGAATTAGAGGTAAGTTTTTCCACTCAGAGGGTGGTGAGTGAATGGAATCGGCTGCCGTCAGTGGTGGTAGAGGCGAACTCACTGGGGTCTTTTAAGAGACTTCTGGATGAGTACATGGGATTTAATGGTGTTGGTAGTTACAGATAGTTCTATGGCCTGGTAGGTATAGATATGATCGGCACAACTTGTGGGCCGAAGGGCCTGTTTGTGCTGTAGTGTTCTATGTTCTATGTTCTATGTTAACCCTGCACTCCCCTCCCCTGCCATTCGGCCCATCGAGTCTGGAATCTAACTGGACCGCTTTCTGTGACTGAATCTCTCAGTCCCGATTTTTGCCTTGACAGAGGGAAGGAAACCAAAGACATCACACCCCCGCAGAAAGACATTTTACTGACACAGCTGAGATCTTGTGAATCTTAAAAGCGGAGCCAGGTCCATCAGGAAACACATCTTCACACCAATGGCTGTGGGAGTCTGGATCTCACTCCCTCGAAAAAGCTGTTGTGATGGTTGAAGCTTTGGGTTTAATAGCGTCCTGTAGGGTGAAAATATCAAGGAATAATAACATTCGAAATAGGAGCAGGAGTCGGCCATCCAGCCCCTCGAGCCTGCCCCGCCATTCAATAAGATCATAGCTGATCTGAAGTGGATCAGTTCCACTTTCCCGCTTTCTCCTCATAACCCTTAATTCCCTTGTCTATCAGAAATCTATCTACCTGTGACTTAAATATATTCAGCGAGGAAGCCTCCACCACTTCAAGCAGAAAATTCCAGAGATTCACCACCGTTTGCGTGAAGAAGTTCCTCCTCAACTCCGTTTGAAACTTTTTGAAAACTAAAAGGAGATTTACAAGGATGTTGCCTGGATTGGGAGGCAGGCCTTATGAAGACAGGTTGAGGGAGCTGGGACTCTTCTCACTGGAGAGACGTAGGTTGAGAGGCGACCTGATAGAGGTTTATAAGATGTTGAGAGGTATAGATAGGGTGGATTCTCGGAGGCTATTTCCCAGGGCTGAAATGGTCTCTACGAGAGGTTTAAGGTGCTGGGGAGCAAGTACAGAGGAGATGTCAGGAGTAAGTTTTTCAATCAGAGGGTGGTGAGTGAATGGAATCGGCTGCTGTTGGTGGTGGTGGAGGCGAACTCGCTGGGGTCTTTTAAAAGACTTCTGGACGAGTACATGGGATTAAATGGAATTGAGAGTTACAGATAGTTCTATGGCCTGGTAGGTATGGATATGATCGGCACAACTTGTGGGCCAAAGGGCCTGTTTGTGTTGTAGTGTTCTGTGTTCTAAACTGGACCCCCACCCCCCTTATTTTGAGGCTGTGCCCTTTAGTTCTGGTTTCCTTTCTAAGTGGAAAGAGTCTCTCTACCTCTACCCTATCTAGCCCCTTCTGGATGTGGAGGGAAATGGGCGCAGATGGACACAGATGGACACAGGTGGGCTCAGATGGACGAACTGGATGACAGAACATTCTTGAAAGTCTGCACGATCTGTCCCAGTGTTCACACAGGAGGAAAATGACAACTTGTGGAGCAGCCCATCAACTTGTTCAAGAAGGAATTGGGTTCATTTTGACATGGATTTGAGTAAAGTTGAGCAGCTTGTGGACTGGGTTCACCTCCCCTCCACTGGACCTAGCAACCAGAGCACTGCTTAGTGAGAAGACAGGCATGGAAGGAGCTTTGTAATGTGAGGGGAGGGATGGGTTTAGAATTTGAGTGAGCTTGATGTGTGAAAGTCGTAGAGCAATTGGAGCATTGCAGGACAGCTGCAAAGCATCTGTAGATGCGTGAATCTTTCTATTCATCAATGGGATGTGGATGTCGCTGGCAAGATCCAGCACACTATCTGAGAAGCCTCTATGTCAAACAAATATGACAAGTCATAGCTCTGATGACACCAAGAGGAGTTTCCCTGGCATCCTGTTCCATTTCTCCCTCGGTCAATACCACCAAGGATCGATTAACTGGTAAATCCCCTAACCTACCATCTGTGGGATCTTGCTGTGTAAAAATTGGCTGTACTTAGCCAGGACTTCAATACTTCACTTGGATATCAGAAGACTATGGTGACCATTTTGGGGATTTTCTTATTCCTTCCTTAGGGCGGCACGGTAGCACGATGGTTAGCACTGCTGCTTCACAGCTCCAGGGTCTTGGGTTCGATTCCTGGCTTGGGTCACTGTCTGTGTGGAGTTTGCACATTCTCCTCGTGTCTGTGTGGGTTTCCTGCAAGTACTCCCACAGTCCAAAGATGTGTGGGTTAGGTTGATTGGCCATGCTAAAAATTGCCCCTTAGTGTCCCTGGATGTGTAGGTTAGAGGGATTAGTGGGTATAATATGTAGAGATATGGAGGTAGGGCCTGGGTAGGATTATGTTTGGCGCAGATTCGATGGGCTGAAGGGCCTCTTTCTGTACTGTAGGGTTCTATGATTCCAATTGTTTCAGACTGTTGTCTCTCTCGAAAGCTGATAAAATATTTTGGATTATTTACTGTAGTTGTGGAAGCCTCATTCTCTCTGTTAGGTCCCATTCACAACTGATACACTCCTGTCCACCTAACCTCAACTGGTCACTTCCCTCACACTTCAGTCTCTTTCCCGCTCCCCCAAAGGATTCATCCTGGTTATTTTTTCCTTCTATTCCGGGATTTTTATTTATTTGTTCATGGGATGTGTCGTGGGCTGAGTCAGCACTTATTGCCCATCCCTGAGAGGCAGCCACATTGCTGTGGGACTGGAGTCACATGTAAGCCAGACCAAGTAAGGACGTTAGTGAAGCAGATTTTTTTTATGGCAGTGGTTTTATGGTCATCATTAGATTTTTAATTCTAGCTTTTTACTGAATTCAAATTTCGCCATCTGCTGTGGTGGGACTCGAACTGGGGCTCTTTCGACTAGTACCCTGGTTCTTTGGATTACTAGCTCAATGACAATACCACTACACCATTACCACAGATGGGTTGTTGTCCATCACTAACTGCCCTTGAACTGTTGGTTTGTTTTGTTAGTCACGCATCAACAACAGTTGTGGACTCGTCAAGTTTAAGGGCGTTCAAATGGGCAGTGGATAGGCATATGGATAGCATTGGAATAGTTTAGGTTAGAGGGTCATAAGACCCAGTGGTTCCATTGGTTGGCGCAACATCGAGGGCCAAAAGGCCTGTACTGCTCTGTAATGTTCTAACACTATCGTGTGTCAGATGTAGGCTGGACCAGAAAGGATTTCCTTCTCTAGAGAGATATCGGTGAACCAGATGGGTTTTTAAATCAATTGATGATAGTTTTACAGTCACCATTACTGAAACTATAGAATATAGAACAAAGAACAATACAGCACAAACAGGCCCTTCGGCCCATGAGTTGCGCCGATCACATCCACCAAACCGCAGACCTATCTATAACCCCCTATCCTATTCTTTTCCATATACTCATCCAGAAGTCTCTCAAAAGACCCCAGTGAGTTTGCCTCAACAACCTCCGATGGCAGTCGGTTCCATTCACTCACCAGCCTCTGAGTGAAAAACCTACCCCTGACATCTCCTTTGTATTTGCTTCCCTGCACCTTAAATCTGTGTCCTCTCGTAGTGACCATTTCAGCTCGGGGAAATAGTCTCTGAGAGTCCACCCTATCTATTCCTCTCAACATTTTATAAACCTCTATCAGGTCGCCTCTCAACCTACATCTCTCCAGTGAGAAGAGTCCCAGCTCCCTCAACCTATCTTCATAAGGCCTGCCTCCCAATCCAGGCAGCATCCTTGTAAATCTCCTCTGAACTCTCTCAATAGCCTCTACATCCTTCCTATAATGAGGCGACCAGAACTGCGCACAATACTCCAACTGGGGTCTGACAAGAGTCTTATAGAGCTGCATCATTACCTCCTGACTCCTAAACTCTATTCCTCGATTAATGAAGGCCAGTACACCGTACGCCTTCTTGACCACTTCCTCCACCTGCGAGGCCGATTTAAGAGTCCTATGGACCCGGACCCCGAGATCCTTCTGCTCTACAACACAGCTAAGACTCCTACCCCTTATATTGTACTCCTTCATCCCATTATTCCTGCCAAAATGGACCACTACACATTTATCTGCGTTGAAGTCCATCTGCCACTTCTCCGCCCAGTCTTGCATCCTGTCTATGTCCCGCTGCAACTTTTGGCATCCCTCCAGACCATCCACAACACCACCGACGTTTATATCTATCTTTGACTATCTTTCAATTTCACCATCTGTGGTGGGATTCAAACCATTGCCCTCAGACAATCAGCCCAGGCCTCTGGATTACTAGCCTAGTGATGTTCCCACTACAGATTCCCAGCAATTTCTTCAGTCTGACCATGAATCCTTAAGGACAGCACGCCGGCTGCCTCACAGCACCAGGGATCCGGGTTCTATTCTGGCCTTGGTTCGCTGCCTACGTGGAGTTTACACATTCTTCCCGTTTCTGCGAGGGTTTCTTCCGGGGTGCTTCAATTTCCTTCCACACTCCAAAGATGTGCAGAGTAAGTGGATTGGCAGGCTAAATTGACCCTTTGTGGCAGGGGATTAGCAGGGTAAACATGTGGAGTTATGGGAATCGGGCCAGAGTGGGATTGTGGTCTGTGCAGACTCGATGGGCCGAATGGCCTCCTTCTGCACTGTAGGGGATTCTACAATGGTTCTGAAGCTGTTGCTCTGGAAGGCATGAGCTCTCGACTTTGTCGATCTACTGTGATCTCCCCCGAGAAATATGTAGGTTAGGCAGGTTGACCATAGTCTTTGTGTGGTGATAGGGTGATAGCGGGGGTGGGGAATGCTCTTTCATAGAGTCGATGTAGTCTTGATGGGCCGAATGGCCTCTTTCTGCACTGGAAGGAGTCTGTCGCTCCGTGGAGCTAAGTTTCAATCCCTTGGAGTGACAGAGGGCAAATCGGGGAGTCCCATGGCTCTGCGCCAGCATTGCAGACAAATGGATATTAAATTTGAATTACCGACCATATGTTACAGTAAAATTCATCAACTTTCACTCCAGTAGAAGTCTGGTAGCTAACTATGGTGTCATGTGACACAGAATTATCCAATAGGAATCACTGACCAGCTGCAAGTATATCCCCAGAGACCCTGCTTAACTCAAAAGTGTTGATTTTAGCAAACTTCTCGCTCGCAAGATAGCGAAATGTATTCCACACATGTGTACATTCACTTAACTAATATCCACCGTAATTCAGTACCCGCAGTCTGCACACTGCTTCTCAGCTCAGAATTTTCCCAACAACAGCACAAAAAAGTTAAAATTGAAAGCAAAATAATGCTGGGACTCTGAAACGAGATCAGAAAATGTTGGAAAAATCTCAGCAGATCCAGCAGCATCGTAGAATCCTGACAGTGCAGTAGGAGGCCATTCGACCCATCGTGGTCTGCACTGACTGTTTGACTGAGTATCTTACCCAAGCCCTCCCCTCCCGCCCTATCCCTGTATCCCAAGCACATTTAGCATGGCCAATCTACCTATCCTGCAAATCTTTGGACACTAAGGGACAATTTAGTATGGCCAAACCACCTAACCTGCAATCTTTGAACACTAAGGGGCAATTTAGCATGGCCAATCCACCTACCTTGTACATCTTTGAACACTAAGGGGCAAATAAGGTGGGTATAGACGGATATGGGTTAAATGCAGGCAATTGGGACTAGCTTAAGCATTAACAAGAAGGGTGGCATGGACAAGTTGGGCTGAAGGTCCTGTTTCCATGCTGTAAACTTCTTTGACTAATTTAGTAAGGCCAAGGTATCTAACCCGCACATCTTTGAAACGTGGGTGATAACCAGAGCACCCGAAGGAAATCCAGTTGGACATCATCACACAGACAGTGATCCAAACCTGGAATCAAACCTGGGTCCCTGGTGCTGTGAGTGTGCTCACCATGGTTCCACCATTTTGCCTCTCTGTGGAGAGAGAAACAGAATTAACCTCTCAAGTCTGTGGTGACTCTTCATCTTCCTGTCCAATCCAGTTCTGAAGAAGGGTTTTATGAACTCAAACCGTTAACTCAGGGTGGAATTCCCCCATGGCCCACAGGTCAGTTTAGTGGCGGGGGGAGGATTTGGTTGGAGTGTGGAAATCAGTTGCAGGCGGGGATGGATATCCCGTGGTGTCCCTCCACTGGTATTCGCCATGGGAAATCCGCTGGAGGCCGGAATGAAACTGATTTGCATCTCACAGCCGGGATGCAGATGAAGGCGAGACCGGAATCTTGCACCCCATCCCAATCTCCCATGATGCTGGCAGGAAAACGTCCCAGTATGAAACACACCTGGGGCGTACAGACATTGGAGCTTACCTGACCAATGCCTGCAGCTGCCTCCGGAGTTCAGGGATGAACTCTTCTGGCAATCCTGAACCCCGGAATCGTAGAATCCCTACAGTGCAGAAGGAGATCATTTGGTCCATTGAGTTTGCACTGACTCTCTGAAAGAGTATCTTACCCAGACCAACCATCCCCACTGTGTATTTACCATGGTCAATCCACCTAACCTGCACATCCTTGGACAATATTTGGATTTTTATAGTAACTTCATTGAAGTGTTAATGCAAGCCAACTTGTAAAACTGATAAAAGTTAAACTAAAAACTAAGAGGCAATTTAGCATGGCCAATCCACCTAACCCACAAATCTTTGGACACTAAGGGACAATTTAGCCCAGCAAATCCACCTAATGTCTTTGGACTGTGAGAGGAAACCGGAGCACCCGGAAGAGCACTGTGTTGGCACGTGGAGAACGTGTAAACTCCACACAGACAGTGGCCCATGGTGTGAACTGAATCCAAATCCCTGGTGCTGTGAGGCAGCAGTGCTAACCACTGTGCCATATCTACAGGTGAATCTTTCAATTTTGGTGTTCTGGAGTGGGTCCATCTCCCAGTCTCAGAATGTTCCTGGAGACCCACTTGCACTTTCAGGAGGTCAATCTTCAGCAGTGGATCGATGACATGGGGCTCCTTTCCAATATGGCGCCCAGATACAATGACAGGCCCGACCTCCCATAGTGCAAAACATCCGTTTGCACAATTAATGAGGTCGGGGCTGGAAGATATGCTGTGGGATTTTACAGCATCGTTCAAGCAAGACTGGAAATTCCTGCCAGAGGTCAGCAGGCTGCAGTTCTGATGCCCGTCCCTCGCCTGCTCAGATTCCAAGGAGGGCAGGGTGGTAGAATTCCAGTGACCTCCACATTCCTGTCACGCCACAGGACTTAGCCCCAGGTAGAAGAACTGTGCCCTCTGCTTCTCTCTCCACAGAGACTGCCAGACAATGAGTCTTTCTAATAATTAGGGGTTTTACCAGAAAATGGTTAAGGTAAATACACTGTGCAGATGATAATTGATTCCACATGCCCAACGCTTCAGTCTACAGTGTTTTTTTTCTATTTACTAATTGGAAGAACAGTTAGTCACAGTTGAATTTCCCATTACTATATATGGTTATGAAGCATTGGACAAACACTGATCTAGAATTTACTGTTGCGTCTAAGCCAGTCACACGCCTTCAACTGACAGCTTCATGGAAGGAATCCATCAAAGTAATGGCCTTTCCACAGAATCCCTACAATGCAGAGTGAGGCCATTCGGCCCATCTCTGACTCTCTGGACAATCATCTGTTATAAATTAAGATGAATAATGAGGCTGGATAACAATGGCCTTCTGGGGTCCAGAACGTAAAACAATACAGCACAAACGGGCCCTTTGGCCCACGGGTTGCGCCGATCACATCTACCAATCCACAGACCTATCTATAACCGCCTATCCCATTTGTTTCCATATATTCATCCAGAAGTCTTTTAAAAGACCCCAGCGAGTTCGCCTCTACCACCTCCGACGGCAGCCAATTCCATTCACTCACCACCCTCTGAGTGAAAAACTTACCCCTAACATCCCCTCTGTATTTGCTCCCCTGCACCTTAAATCTGTGTCCTCTCGTAGTGACCATTTCAGCTCGGGGAAATAGTCTCTGACAGTCCACCCTATCTATCCCTCTCAACATTTTATAAACCTCTATCAGGTCGCCTCTCAACCTACGTCTCTCCAGTGAGAAGAGTCCCAGCTCCCTCAACCTATCTTCATAAGACCTGCCTCCCAATCCAGGCAGCATCCTTGTAAATCTCCTCTGCACCCTTTCAATAGCCTCTACATCCTTCCTATAGTGAGGCGACCAGAACTGCGCACAATACTCCAAGTCTGTTGCCCACTCAGAGTGCTAAAGAGCCTCTGCTAGGGCTCTCACCTGAGGTCCTCAGGCATGAAGCCTGTGCAATGGTGGCATCACACCCAACCCCCTTCGCCCCCGTGGTTCCAGTAAATGGGCCTTATTAATGCAAATCATTTCCATTACCCGATGCTGGCCACTAGCGGAAGCAATCTCACCAGCGAGGAAAACACTGGACACCAAGAAGTCTTATGACACCAGGTTAAAGTCCACCTGGTTTATTTGATAGTAACCGGCACAAGCTTTCGGAACACTTCTCCTTCATCAGGTGAGTGGACATCCAGCATCTCCACGTCACCCGACCTGGCCCAGCTCCCTGCATGTTGTTTCAATCTACCGATCCCACCTCACCACCCAGCAGCTGGTAGAGTTAAATCCCGAGTTTCAGGTCATAATTGAATCCCCGATCCTTTTATGTTTTCCCAATTAACCCTGTGACTTTCTAAGTGTTGACGATGCAGAATAATGAGGTGTTTCTCGGTGAGTAATGATCGTGGAGTGGTTTCCTGGCCAGATCCAGACTGGAGTCACAACTGCTGTCGTGTTAACGGATGACTCATTGAGTAATTGTCAGTGGAATTCTGATCTTGAACTCTGGAATTTAGTAAATACCAATGCTCAAATCAACGTGCTTGCTTACAAACCCGTATCATGCAGACACATGAACCTAACAACCCATTGTCATATACTGGAGCTAGCCTTATTACCAGTTCGAATCCCATTCCAGATGGTCCCAAAGTTCTGGACTGGCTTTTCGACTTGCTGTTGGGGTTCCTAGTGGGTAGCATCCCCGTCCATTCTTAGGCGTCTTCGGAGCTAATAAAACCCTCCAGCTGTGTCGGACTAAACAGCAGCATAGTGGTTAGCACTGCTGCCTCACAATGCCAGAGAGTCACATTCAATTCGGGCTTTGGGTCATTGTGTGGAGTTTGCACATTCTCCCTGCGTCTGCATGGGTTTCCTCCGGGTGATCCAGTTTCCTCCCACAGTCCAAGATGTGTCGGTTAGGTGGATTGGCCATGCTAAAATTGACCCTTAGTGTCCTGAGATGTGTAGGTTAGGTGGATTGGCCGTGTTAAGTTGGCCCTTAGTGTCCAAAGATGTGCAGGTTAGGTGGATTGGCCATGCTAAATTGTCCCTTAGTATCCAAAGATCTGCAGGTTAGGTAGATTGACCATTGCTAAGTTGCCTCTTAATTCAAAGATGCGTAGGTTAGGTGGATTGGCCATGGTAAATGTGTGGGCTTATGGAAATGGTGTGGGCCTCAGTAACATGTAGTTTCAGAGTGTTGGTGCAGACTCAATGGGCTGAATGTCCTCTGTCTGCACTGTAGGGATTTTATGAAATATAGAGCTCAATAACAGACAGTATGAGGCTATTTACCGTGTGGAAGCCTGCTGGACTTCTCTGTGGCTTTATGCTGTTCGAACTGTGTCAGTGTAACCACATTGTCAGATATTCATCGCGAAAGGAATGGATTATCGAAGCTGACATGAAACTCAGTAAGAATAACATTACACTGTCTTCTCCCCAAATCCATTATCGATGGTGAAATATAATAGGCTTCATATTGACATAAAGCAATTGTTCTGAAAGATTTTTGGATTAAGTTCTGTCTGGTAAGCAATGGAGGTTGAGACTGATACCTTTGCAAAAGTTACACTGCCTTATTCTCACTTCTTGGCTTCATTCCTCTTTCTTTTCCCTCTCAGTTTCTTTGTATTTTTCCTTTTTTTCAGTTCATCCCTCTGTTTCACTCTATATTCTCTATCTCTCCCTTTTCCTTTTCAACTCTTCCCTGTGTTGGGATGTTGGGACATGGTGGGTGTCGGAGGGGTAGGGTGCTCCAGGAGATTAACGCACTCGCTAGACACAATCAAACTGAGGGATACTTACTCTGAGATGAATTGGAGGACACCTCGGGATTGGCTTCAATGGTGGTGGTGATGGTGGCGGGGGGAGGTGGTTGAAGTTCAAAAACGGGCATGGTGCCTGTCTCATTAATACCCTCAAAAAAAACTCCCCTCTTCACCCCCAAACCCCCTCTCCAATAAATTCACATATTCCTCACACAACCAAACCCCAAATGTCAACTGGAATTGTGTAGTTAAAAGTTCACATCTTCTGTCACAGCAACTAAGAAGGAAATTGCGTCTATATAGTACCTTTTATAACCTCAGGACAACCCAATAGCACAGTGGGTTAGCCTCACAGCGCCAAGGAGCCGGGTTAGATTCCTGGCTTGGGTCACTGTCTGTGTGGAGTTTGCATGTTCTCCCCAACTCCTGCTCCTACGTCTTACGGCACAGCAGCTAGTACTGCTCCCAGGGACACGGATTCAATTCCGATCCCAAGTTACTGCCTGAGTGGAGTTTACACATTCTCCCTGTGCCTGCATGGGTTTCCTCCGGGTGCTCTGATTTCCTTCCACAGTCCAAAGATGTGCAGGTTAAGTTAATTGGCTAAGCTAAATTGACCCTTCATTGTTAGGGGGATTAGCAGGATAAACACGTAGGGTTATGGAGATAGGGATTGTGGTTTGGTGCAGATTTGATGGGCTGAATGGCGATTCTACGATTGGATTCAAGGGGGAACAAGTTCAAGATGAATGAGAGAAAGTTTAAGGGAGATGTGTGGGGTAAGTTTTTTTCCGCGCAGAGTGCGATTGGTGCCCGGAACAGGCTGCCAGGGGAGGTGCTGGAAGCAGGAACATTAGTAACATTTAAGAGGCATCTGGATGGGAACATGAATAGGGAGGGAACAGAGGGATACGGAGCGAGTAAGGGCAGCTTTTTCATTTAATTCAAGCATCACGATCAGTGCAGGCTTACACGGCCAAAGGGCCTGTTCCTGTGCTGTACTGTTCTTTGTCCTTTCTTTTATAAAGCAGCCTCTAACTGTTGTTTGCCCGGGAGAAGTCACTTGGAGGATGGTCTTGCTTTCCATATAGTCAATTGGGGTATTGTTGACAACTGACGTCGATATTTGTCAGCCTGTGGCCTTGTCTCGGGTTTGTTTTCACGACGGGAAACACTCTCTCACGCAAGGGCCATTAGGCACAGTGGGAAGCAGTCACCTAGGGAGGCAGTGGATTACCTTCACTGTGGCTCCTCCGACCTTTTCACCCCTCTGACTTGACCTGGCCCCTCTTGGGGTTATACTGTCACCGGCGGAGCTCACTGGGTCAAAACACCTCAGCCTTTCTCCCCCCCCCTCCCCCCGCTATGGCATCGTAAAGAAACAGTTCACGAACGATATTCATTATCTTTGCCTTTCATGAATTTGCATGCTGTACAATGCCCTTGGGCAATTCTTCAGTACATCTTTGTAATTACAAAGAACAGTCATTCGAAGCTTTCGAACACACACAGCAATCAGTGGCTTGGTTTTTCACTAGATGTTCATTAGTAATGAACCACACCGTGTGGACGGATCTTGTCAAACAATCAGCAGGTGATCAGATAGGGAATGGGGTAGCACAGTGGGTTAGTACTGCTGCCTCACAGCGCCAGGGAAATGGGTTCGATTTCTGGCTCAGGTCACTGTCTGTGTGGAGTCTGCATATTCTCCCCATGTCTGCGTGGGTTTCCTCTGGGTGTTCTGACACAGTCCAAAAGATGTGCTGGTTAGGCGCATTGACCCGAACAGTATGTCAGCTGACGAAGAGGAGAACCTCGAAAGTTTGTGAGTTTACTATCAAATAAATCAGTTGGACTTAAAACCTGATATTGTCAGACTTCTCACTGTGTTTACCCCAGTCCAATGCCGGTATCTTTACGTCACCCTATCTAACCCTCTGATTATCTTGTATGCCTCAATTAGGTCACCTCTTAACCTTCTTCTCTCTAATGAAAATAACTTCAAGTCCCTCAGCCTTTCCTCATAAGACCTTCCTACCATACCAGACAACATCCTGGTAAACCTCCTCTGCACCCTTTCCAATGCCTCCACATCTTTCTTATAATGTGGAGACCAGAACTGTACGCAATACTCCAAGTGTGGCCGCACCAGAGTTTTGTACAGTTGCAACATGACGTCTCGGCTCCGAAATTGAATCCCTCTACCAATAAAAGCTAACACACTGTACTCCTCCTTAACAACCTCATCAACTTGAGAACCAACTTTCAGGGATCTACGCACCTGTACACCGAGATCTCTCTGCCCATCTACACTACTAAGAGTCCTACCATTAGCCCTATATTCTGCACACATATTACTCTTACCAAAGTGAATCACCTCACACTTTTCCACATTAAACTCCATTTGCCACCTCTTGGCACAGCTCTGCAACTTATCTATGTCCTTCTGCAAACTGTAACGTCCATCCTCACTGTCTACAACTCCTCTGACTTTGGTGTCGTCAGCAAATTTACTAACCCATCCCTCTGTACCTTCATTCAGGTCATTTATAAAAATAACAAACAGCAGTGGCCCCAAAACAGATCCCTGAGGTACACTTGAGTACTCGTAGGACCTTTGAGTGTACACTTCCTGCCTGCTGAAGCTTTTAAGGCAACCAGAATTCCTCAGAGTTTGGGTCAATTCCTGGTGGACAATGGCCTTGAGCAAAGCTGTCTATGAGCGTACCATCCTGTCTCCAGAGGGTGTAAAGACGGTTTGTGTGTAACAATAGCACATTGACTCTGTACAGCAGTTGGACCTGGGGCCAGAGAAGAAGATTGTAGCTGACCTGGAAGTATTTGTGTTGCGCTGGGGATTGGTAATAAGTTATGCAGGTGATTAGTTTTCTGAAGCTTGGACGCTGGAAGCATGTTTTGTCTGCATGCTTTCCAGTGACCATTCTCAGCCACTTTCGAAAAGTGGCCGTCGGACTTTGCTGTCCATCCCTGGTATGTCATATCTTCCTGCAACATGCACTAACTAAGTGTGAGATGGGAGAAGTGTGAAGACCCCGATGATCTCTGCATTGCGGAGCTGGGCTGTGAGACCTACTCACTGCTGTGCCATCGGGACTGACCCTGGTACACCAGAGGCTGCCCCGTGAAGAAAACGTGATGCCATGCCTGTTTTGGAAATTGTGGAATTGGAAATTTTGTGAAATGCTTAATTGTCAGCTGGGAATGATTAACACGGCTGCAGGAAGTTCAGCAGGAAAGCTGTTAGCTGGGAAGCACCGTCAGTCCCATTACAGTTCCTCCAGATTGAGGAAGAATTGAGCAGTAACAGTGCAGTGACGCTCAGCACAGACGTTAACTCAAAGGGCAGTGTGGAAGATGCTGACTATGAGACGTTATCTGTAACGATTTTCACAACCCCGAGCACGTCCCAAAATGCTTTGCACTTTTTTGTGTTGTGCACGTTTTTGTGTGGTCCAATTTGTGCATAGCAAGATCCCACAAGCAGCAATTTACTCGCAAAGATCTACGATAATGCTTAGTAAGTTTGCAAATGATACTAAATTAGGTGGTATCGTTGATAGCAAAGAAAGTTACAGGGGGATTTTGATCAGTTTGAGAAGTGGGCCAAGGATTAGCAAATGGATTTCAATATCAATAAGTGTGAGTTGTTGCATTTTGGTAAGTCAAACCTGGATAGGATTTATACAGTGAGTGGTCGGGCCTGGGGAGTGTTAAGGAATAGAGGAAGCTAGGGGTACAAGTACATGGTTCATTAAAGTGGCATCACAGCTAGATAGGGCAGTGGAGAAGACGTACAACAGGCTGACCTTCATCGGTCAGGGCACTGGAGTTGGGACATTATATTCCAGTTGTATAAATCATTGGTGAGGCCGCATTTGGAGTATTGTGTACAGTTTTAGTCACCCAATTATAGGAAAGACAGTGATAAACGGGAAAGAGTGTAGGGAAGATTCACGAGGATGTCACAGGACAAGTGTGAGGGTGACCTTATTGAAGTGGATAAAAACATTGATAGGATGAACGCACACATTCTCTTTTCCAGGATAGAGGAATTGAAAACTAGAGGGCAGAGGTGAGAAGGAAAGGATTTAAAAGAGATTCTTCATGCAGCGGATATGGAATGTGCTGTTGGGGAAAGTGGTTGAGGCGGGTACAATAGTAATATTTAAAAAGCATTTGCATCAGTACAAGGATGGGAAATATGTGCAATTGGACTAGCTGGGAGGATGCCATGGTTGGCATGGGCTAGTTGGGCCGAATGGCCTGTTTCTGAGCCCTACGACTCTAATAATAGTATTCAGGATGCCTTAACATCAGTATCTTGTCTACGTGTTCACTTGGCAACCTAATAAAATAGCTTCACAGTTCCAGCCCTGTGCAGCATGTGTCAATAGATGCGAAACAGCTGTTCTCATGTTCTATGAGAATAGTGCAAAGCCTCACAAATCCACAGGATCTGTGGTTCCACCCACTCCCCGACAGAATGTTGGCCTTTATGTCAATGGGGATGTTTCACAAGGGAGAAGGAAGTCATTGATCTAATTCTACGCAGGCTTGGGAAGATTTCCTTTCACAATTCCATTTTAGCCACTGCATCTCACGGAAGAGATAATATCCTTGGAGGGAGCACAATGTGGCTTCACCAGAATGACACCAAGGCCTAGAGAATGTCAACCCGGCTCTCATTCTCTTACAACATTCAATAGGTGTTCAAAATGTCAAAAGGATACAGAGAAACTTATCACACTTGGTTACCAATTGGACAAGGGAACAGACAGCAGCCTAAAATCGTAGTTCAGGATTGGAATGAGGAGGTCCCTATCAGAGGTCATTGGGAAATCTTTCCTGGAAAAGCTATGGATGGTGGGACTTTTAGGATAATTGGTTGTTTTGGGGTTATGTGTACTAAGGGTTAGTAAATGGAATGGACCAGCCAGGATCTAAACAAATGAAGGTGGAGGCTAAAGGGGCTGAATGGCCTCTTACTACTCATTTACACAGCCCCTGCAGGCTTCAGTAGTGTTCGTTGGTGCACAGCGATTGACCTCAGTGTCTTTGGACAAGGAGGAGTTGCCACTCCAGGTTGCTGTCCAGTAATTGCTGACATATTGGGTGGAGATTGGGTGTGGACACTTTGAGTGTGTTGGTAATCTCCTCCAGCAGTGAAAGCCAGCCCACACTCATTGGAGAAAGAATGGCCTCTTTGAGGCAGTTTCAGAAAGTTTGGGTGTGGGAATCTGTCTCATGACGGGTGAGGAGGGGGAGACCATCAAAAGCATCACTCGGACAAATATAGATTGATTAAGAAAAGCTGGATTTGTTAATGGCAAATCGTGTTCGACCAACTTACCCTGGTGAGGTAAGAGAGAGAGGGCAGATAATAGCGATAGGTTGATGTAGTATATTTAGACTTCCAGGAGACATTTGGTAAAGTATCACATTACAGGCTGGCCAGTGGAGGAACAGCAGTAACACGGACAGGAGGATAACTCAGGGACAGGAAACAGAGAATTCTGTGAAGGCTGGATTTGCATGCACTCGGCATAAAGTTTGCAGATGACTCAAAACTTTTGTGACAGTGATAAACTTCAACAGGACATAGAGAGAATTGGCTGAGTGGGTGGGCAAGTGGCAGATACAGTTTAATGAGGAAAAGGATGAAGCAATTCATTCTGGGAGGAAAAACAAGGCGAAGCAATAAAATTGGGGTTGAGGGGTATTGGGGGAGTGGCATGGGATACAGGGTGCAGGAGTAAGGAGATCTGGGACATAAGTCATTGTGTGTAGCAGGTTGAGATAAAGTTAATAAGGCACACGGGGTCTTGTGTTTTATAAATAGGGACACAAAGTACAAAGGCAAGGAAGTTCTGTTCATACTTCACAAAACATTAGTTTGACCTGATCTGGAATATTGTGTCCAGTTCTGGGAACCACAGCGCAGTGGTTGGCACTACTGCCTCACAGCCAGGGACCTGGGTTCAACCCCGGCTTTGGATGACTGTGTGGAGTCTGCATGTTCTCCATGTATCTGCTTGGGTTTCCTCTGGGTGCTCTGGTTTCCTCTCACAGACTGAAAGATGTGCTGATTAGGTGGATTGGCTGTGGTAAACTGACCCTTAGTGAGCAAAGATGTGCTGATTAGGTGGATTGGCCGTGGTAAACTGACCCTTAGTGAGCAAAGATGTGCGGGTTAGGTGGATTGGCCGTGGTAAACTGACCCTTAGTGAGCAAAGATGTGCGGGTTAGGTGGATTGGCCATGGTAAGTGTTCTAGATTGGGACTGGTCCCCTTAGCGAAAGGGAGATTAAGAGGAGATTTAATGGAGGTGTCCTCAGTCACAAGAGGTTGAGACAGAGCAATAAGGAGAAACTCTTCCTGTTGGCGGCTGAATCAGGAAGGAGAAAACACTCCTTTAATTGGGATTGGTAAAGAAGCACCAAGGGTGTGAGGGAAAATATGTTACTCAGTGAATGGTAATGCCCTGGAATGCACTGTGTAAGAGTGTGGTGAAGGGTGCGGTGAGGGCAGGTTCAACTGAGGCATTCCAAAGAGAATTGGGCAATTGTCTGAGGAAAGAGGATTTGAAGGGTTATTGGGAAAGGGTGGAGGAGAGGGACTCGATGAGTGCAGAGACCCAGGAGGGACATGACGGGCTGAATGGCCACTTCCTGTGCTTATAGAGAAAGTAGGAGCAGAAGTGGGGTATTAAGCATCTCAAGCCTACTTCTTGCTGTTTGTTGGACCTTGACTGTGCATAAATTGGCTGCATTATATATCACAGCAACTGCAATTTAAAAGGTCACTTTTCCGTGAAGTTCTTTGAAGCCATGAATCACACCATAGGATTAGGAATTCTCTTAAGGCAGGAGAGTCATCATAGTCTACAGCTCAGGATCGCTGTCACAATGCTGTTTGTTGGAGGTGGCTCCGAATTAAACTCTTCACCTTTGCTTTACTGAAGACAATGGAAGCTATACCTCATAGTCAGGAAACCCAGTCAGATTCTTGTCCCAGTGACAGAGAGAACCAACCTCTGGATGCCAAAATTACACGGAAACGAACCCATGAAACAGCCTCTCTGATTCCTATCCTTTAACAGGCGAGAAAGCTTTGATTTGATTTATTATTGTCACATGTATTAATATATATATATACAATGAAAAGTATTGTTCCTTGCATGTGATACAGACAAAGCATACTGTTCGTAGAGAAGGAAATGAGAGAGTGCAGAATGTAGTGTTGCAGTCATAGCTCAGGTGTAGAGAAAGATCAACTTAATGCAAGGTAGGTCCATTCAAAAGTCTGATGGCAAAAAGCTGTTCTTGAGTCGGTTGGTACGTGATCTTTTGTATCTTTTTTCAACAGAAGAAGGTGGAAGAGAGAATGTCCAGAGTCTATGAGATCCTTAATTATATTGGCTACTTTTATGAGGCAGTGGGAGATGTAGACAGTCAATAGATGGGAGATTGGCTTGCGTGAAGGACTGGGCTTTGTTTAGGACCCTTTTGTAGTTTCTTGCGGTCTTGGACAGGGCAGGAGTCATACCAAGCTGTGTTTCGCCCTTAGTTAAAAGATGTGCTGATTAGGTGGGCATCAAGAGGGCAGCACGATGGCACAGTGGTTAGCACTGCTGCCTCACAGTGGCAGAGTTCAATTGGATCCGATTCCCAGCCTGGGTCACTGTCTCTGCAGAGTCAGCATGTTCTCTTCGTGTCTGCGTGGGTTTCCTCCCACAGTCTGAAAGACATGCTGGTTAGGGTGCATTGGCCGTGCTAAATTCTCCCTCAGTATGCCCGAACAGGCGCAGGAATGTGGCGACTAGGGGAGTTTCACAGTAACTTCATTGCAGCGTTAATGCTTGTGACTAATAAAATAAACTACAGACGCTGATCCTTTGCTCACTCTGGGGTCTCCCACACCTTGTGAAAAAAAGACTTGAGGGGATGTTATGGTCCGCAGGGCAATAACACTGTGGAGGAATTTGACTGTCTCTTGCATTGATTATTGTTCCGAAATCATTGCCTGCAATTAGGCTGACAATTGGGAGTTTATTTAGGGATGAACATTGACGTGGTTGAACGGATGCAGAGAGAGAGGGACAGGAAAGGCAGAAGACCTCCTCGTGAACATCTCCTGGGTTTGGCCAAACTTGCCACCAACAGGTCCAGGCAGGGGGCAACCCAGGGGGTCATCTGACCTGAAGTCTGCCCTCTATCACATTCGCGGCCCAGTGTCCCTGGAGAGGGAGCACACAGTGTGCGTGGGCACTGTCGATGCCCTCCATGCTCGCTGGGCACCGCGGGGGCTGGGATGTATTACATTTAATCACATTTTTAATTTGATGTCTTGAGCTTCCTTTTTGTCTTTTGTTTCAGATGGCTCCTGTCCTTTTTTGGGGCAGGGGGTGCCCCTTACAATTTTCCCCTCAGTTGAATTGTTTAGTCAGGAAGATTGACATGTTGAGCAGGAGTTTCCAGCTGTGGGTGAGAAGGACCCTCGTGTGCCTCCATGTGAGCTATGAAATGCCACCAATCTGCGTTAATAACCGCTGCATTGAGAGTGGTCGGGGTGTGGAATAGACTGTGATAGTGGAGTTGGAACATAGAACACTACAGCACAAACAGGCCCTTCGGCCCACAAGTTGCGCCGATCACATCTATACCTACCAAGCCATAGACCTACCTATAACCCCCAATCCCATTAGATCCCATATACTCATCCAGAAGTCTTTTAAAAGACCCCAGCGAGTTTGCCTCTACCACCACCGACAGCAGCCGATTCCATTCACTCACCACCCTCTGAGTGAAAAACTTACCCCTAACATCTCCTTTGTATTTGCTTCCCTGAACCTTAAATCTGTGTCCTCTCTTAGCGACCATTTCAGCCCGGGGAAATAGCCTCTGAGAATCCACCCTATCTACTCCTCTCAACATTTTATAAACCTCTATCAGGTCAATAAATCTCTATCAACTTTCAAGCGGTTACTGGATAGGCACATGGAGCACTCTAGAATGATAGGGAGCGGGATAGCTTGATCTTGGGAGTGGACATAGCTTGGCGCAACATTGAGGGCTGAAGGGCCTGTACTGTGCTGTAATGTTTCTGTATCGATAGTAGTCATGATGTGGAGATACTGGCATTGGACTGGGGTAAACATAGTAAGAAGTCTGACAACACCAGGTTTAAGTCCAACCGATTTATTTGATAGTAAACTCGCAAGCTTTCGAGGCTATCACTTTGTTGAGTGAATGAGGTGTTCTGGTCTCAGCACATAGAACATAGAACAATACAGCACAGAACAGGCCCTTCGGCCTTCGATGTTGTGCCGACCAAAATAAAAAGCAATGCCCTCCAAACTAAACCATTCCCTTCTCTTCCATATACTTATCAATTAACCTCTTAAACGCCACCAAACTTGGCGCATCTACAACAGAAAGCATATAGTCTAGCAAACAGTCTACAAAAGCAACAGTCTACAACAGAAAACATATAACAGCACAGACAGATTCACATTCTAATCAGTAATCTGTAAACTGCCTGTGCTGTTATATGCTCTGCCTGAGACCAGAACAACTCATTCACCTGACGAATAGGGGAACCTCGAAAGCTTGCGAGTTTACTGTCAAATAAATCCTTTGGACTTAAACCTGGTGTGGTCAGACTTCTTGCTATATACACCAGTGAACTGTGAAAACTAGTTTTATATTCAGCACTGACTCGTTTATTTCCAAATGATACACTAACACATCACCAAATCCCTGCCTCTCCTGATGCCACTGGCTTGCGGAATTAAGAACTGCATCAATTCTGGCTCCCTTTCGCCACTCCCTCTGTGCTGAGGAGGGGTGTTTTTTTTTGGAGCCCCTACTGAGAATGAAGTCTGGCTTGGGCGTGATGTTCCTGTCATCGCCTGGATGCAGGGAGAGTGGGGAGAAGGATTGAGGCGAAGTTGAGCTGCTAAGCAGGAGCTTGACGTGCTGTTGCATTGGGTGGGGGTGTGTGTGTTGATTAGGATCACTCACACACACACACACACTTTCCCTCTAACGCTGCAGGAAGGAGCGAACTGGACTCCAGCTGATTCTCACAGGAGTAACTCTGCTGCTCGGAGCCCTTCTCTTCCAGCCTCCCCACTCTTTCTGAAGGTGAGTGTGCTGTGGCTAACTTGCCAAGGACTTCTTCCCGACTTTTGTTGGGGTGAAGTTAGGATTCCCTGCAGGGGGGGGGGGGAAGCTCGCCTTTTCCCAGTTCTTTGCTTTAAGTGCATCCTCTTTGTGTTGCATTAATTTGGCCCCAAATGCTCCTTTCTAATCCTAAAGCTCTGCTGAACTTTTAAATGTCTTTCCCTCCGCCTGATTTTTTAAAAAATAGTTGCTGCTTCGGGTGGTAAAGTTTTTAAACCAGTTGTCTTAAATAGTTGGATTCCGCTTTGAAAAGCGACACTGCAGTGAGAGAGAGAGGGGAGGAATGGGGTACTTTTTTTCCCCGAACCGTTACTTCTTAAGCGAGTCCAAACCGAGAAATTACTGTTCAGGGGAGGGGGGGGAATAAGTTTTATTTTTCTGAGGTGGACTAAAATCTTCCCCCCTTCCCCAATAACTAAAAGATTCAGGTCTGGAAAGTAGCTCAGAGTTGGAAATAATTCAAAACAAGCTTGTTCACTGAACGTTAAGAACGTTCCTTTTTTGTTTTAACAGTGTGTGGAGTTCTTTGTAACAAGACTCCAAAAATTTTTTTGATTTAAAAATTCCCCAACTCTTCATACCAGCCCCCCCTCAGTGCCTTCCCTTCACTGAGCCTTTAAAAAATCCACAGGAAACTGGAGTTTAAAGGTAGAGGGATACAGACACAAAATCTGCTGTTAATCATTGTGGCTCCTGGGAGCAGGGCTGTGTAGTTCCTGGCTTGAGAACTCTGTATTGAAAGAAGTGAATGTACAGCTGGTAGAGGCAATAAACAGAATGGATCTCTCAGTCACCAGTGAAATTCATTCTGGTTCGGGGCTCCTTGCCTGTTTTCTGTAATGGAACTCGTCCTAGACTTTAATAAATCCCCCCCTCCCATTTCTCTTGCTTGGAACCCCCCTGTGTCTGTGTGGGTTTCCTCCGGGTGCTCTGGTTTCCTCCCCCCCGCCCCAGTGTAGGTTAGATGCATTGGCCGTGCTAAATCGCCCCTTCGTTTTAAGCTTGTTTATTGGTAGGACTTATATTAACACTGCAGTGAAGTTATGGTGAAAATCCCCTAGTCACCATGCTCCGGTGCCTGTTTGGGTACATTGAGGAAGAATTTAGCATGGCCAATGCACCCTAACCAGCATTTCTTTTGGTTTGTGGATGTCTGAAGGTGTGTAGGCTAGGTGGATTGATTGTGGTAACAGGAATAGGACAGAAAGGAAGGCCTGTGGAAAATGCTCTCTTGGAGTGTCAGTACAGACTTGATGGATCGAATGGCCTCCTTCTGCATTGCTGGAATTCTATAGTTCTGCTGTCAAGCCAGGAACCGCTGTGTTATCATCCCTGAGATGCCTCTCCTCTACTCTCCCTCCCTCCGTCCTCTTCCTCAATGAGGCAGTTTATCTGGTCTTTGTGGGATCTTGCTGTCTCAAATTTGCTGCCCTGTTTCCTGCACTTCAGGTCACACTTGGAATGATCTTGATTTGATTTTGATTACTTATTTTCACATGTATACAGTGTAAAGTATTGTTTCTTGCCTGTTATACAAAGCATGCTGTTCATAGAGAAAGAAATGAGAGTGTGCAGAGTGTAGTGTTACTATCATAACTAGGGTGTAGAGAAAGATCAACTTAATGCAAGGAAAGTCCAATCAAAAGTCTGCCAACAGCAGAGAAGAAGCTGTTCTTGAGTCGCTTGGTACATGACCTCAGACTTTGGTATCTTTTTTCCAACAGAAGAAGGTGGAAGAGAGAATGTTGAGGATGTTTGGGATCCTTAATTCTGCTGGCTGCTTTGCCGAGGCAGCGGGAAGTGTAGGCAGAGTCAATGGATGGGAGGCTGGTTTGTGTGATGGAATGGGCTACATTCACGATTTGTTTGGAGTTTATTGTGGTCTTGGGCAGAGCAGGAGCCCAGACCAAGCTGTGATACAACCAGAAAGATGCTTTCTATGGTGCATCTGTACAAGTTGGTGAGAGTCATAGCTGATGTGCCAAATTTCCTTCGCCTTCTGAGAACGTTGGTGGGCTTTCTTAACTATCGCGTTGACATGGGGAGACCAGGATAGGTTGTTGGTGATCTGGGCACCTAACTAAATGTGTTGAAGTTGAAGGCACTATGTAAATGCAACAGGGGATGTGGTCCCCAGGGGACGATTTGTGGCAGAGGCGTTGTGGGAAGTGAGGCAGGGCTTTGAATGAATGGGAAGGGCCATTTGTTACGGGACGTATTATAGAACACTCTCCCAAGCAGGATGCTGGAAGTGGAATAAAGCTGCAGGACTATGGAGATAGAATGGGGTTGAGTGGATTGCCAGATGGAGGGCTGGCTTCGACTCTATGGACTGAATGACCTCTTTATTTCTTGAGTGAGTTGTGCTGAGAGAGGCTTGCCCCCACATTTTATGGATTTTTCCATTTATTTTGACAGTATTTATTTATGGCAAGACAATGAAGTTAATCATTAATGGGGACAACGTAACATTGCTGCTGATGGTGTGTTGGCTCGCTGTGTTGCAAGCTATAGTTCACAGTACAGAAAACAGGCTGATAAGACAAAAAGGCTAAACACTGTGGATGCTGGAAACCTGAAATTAAAGAGAGAGAAGGGCTCAGCAGGTCTGACAACATCTGCAGAGAAAGGAACTTTTGAGGCTGTGGGACCTTTCTACAGATCACTTGGCCCCTCTGACCAGATGATGTTTTTGGACTGGTTAAACTAAATGAAACACATTCATTCCTACAAAGCAGAAGTAGGCCATTCAGCCCATCAAGTCTGCACCAACCCACCCTTTTTTTTAAATCTTACTCAGGTCCTATCCCTGTAACCGCACTGATTCCCCCTAACCTCTACATCTTTAGACACTAATGGGCAATTTATTATGATTCAGAACAAAGAACAGTAACAGCACAGGAAACAGGCCCTTCGGCCCTCTGAGCCTGCGTCACTCATTGGTCCAACTCGACCATTCATTTGTATCCCTCCATTCCTAGTCTGTTCATGTGACTATCCAGATAAGTCTTAAGCAATCCCAGCGTGTCCGCCTCCACCACCCTGCTTGGCAGCGCATTCCAGGCCCCCACCATCCTCTGTGTAAAAAAACGTCCCTCTGATATTGGAGTTAAACCTTGCCCCTCTCACCTTGAACTTGTGACCCCCATGTTTGTCACTTCCAACCTGGGAAAAAGCTTCCCACTGTGCACCCTATCTATACCCTTCATAATTTTATTTACCTCTATTAGGTCTCCCCTCATTGTCTGTCTTTCCAGGGAGAACAACCCCAGTCTATCCAATCTCTCCTCATAGCTAAGACTCTCCATACCAGGCAACATCCTGGTAAACCTTCTCTGCACCCTCTCCAAAGCCTCCACATCCTTCTGGTAGTGTGGCGACCAGAACCGGATGCAGTATTCCAAATGTGGCCTAACCAACGTTCTATACAGCTGTATCATCAGATGCCAATTTTTATACTCTATACCCTGTCTTATAAAAACAAGCATGCACAATCCATCTAATCTGATATCTTTGGATACTAAGGAACAATTTAGCATGGCCAATCCACTTAACCTGCACATCTTTGACATGTGGGAGGATACCTGAGCACTGGAAGGAAACCCACACAGACATGGGAAGAACGTGCAAACTCCATACAGACAGTGACCCAAGCCAGGAGTTGAACTCGGGTCCCTGGAGGTGTGAGGCAGCATTGCTAACCCACTGAATGAAAAGAGCAGCCCCCTTGAAAGAGATACGGCATCAAACAAAAATGAATTGCAAAGGAAATGTAAAACATTTAGTCCAAATATGATTAAATAGGTCGATAAAACAGACTAGGCGGTGCTCTACAGGCGTGGAAGCAGCTTGCATTTATGGTCTACATGAACCACTTTCCACTCTAATTGCCCCTACACCCTCGTGTAAGCATTCAGTCTGCCCTTTTTAATACATCCATTCCATCTGTCTGTAGATTTTATGTCCCCACTGTAATAAGTTCCCTGTTAAATTCTCTTTCCTTTTGGGTGATTTATAACCACTCTTTCTCCACATCCTGTCAAATACTTTCATCATTTTAATTGCCACAATGAGGCCTTCTGTTAAGAATTTTTTCTTTAAAGAAATTTCTTCATTTAATGTCATAGAATCCCTACAGTGCAGAAGGAGGCCATTTGGCCCATTGAGTCTGCACCAACAACATTCCCACTCAAGCTTTAACCTTGTTACCCCACATATTTACCCCGTTAATCAATGCATCTTGGGGCCCTTAGTGCCCCATGTACCCAACCCCACATGTCTTTGGACTGTGGGAGGAAACAGGAGCACCTGGGGGAAATAGACATGGAGAGAATCTGCAAACTCCACACAGACAGTGACCCAAGGCCGGAATTGAACCCGGGTCCCTGGCGTTGTGAGGCAGTAGTGCTAATCACCATAGCACCGTGCTGCCCCAAAATAGACACTGTTACCATGCTGTCATAGAACACTACAGCACAAACAGGCCCTTCAGCCCACAAGTTGCACCAATCATATCCATACCTACTATCTATAACACTCAATCTCATTAAATCTCATATACTCATCCAGAAATCTCTTAAAAGACCCCAACGAGTTTACCTCCACCACACCGATGGCAGCCGACTCCAACTCACCCACCACCCTCTGAGTGAAAAACTTACCCCTAACATCTCCTCTGTATTCACTCCCCAGCACCTTAAACCTGTGTCGTCTCGTAGCAACATTTCATGGTCACGTAACTTGACAGTTCCCCATTGGGGAATCGAACCCCGGTTGCCCGCGTGACAAGTGGTGATACTAACCTCTACACTAACGAGGAATTTGCCCATCAAAATGTGGCATGGCAAGCGTTAGTTGTCCACCCCTAACTGTCCTTCAACTAAGTGCCTCACTCAGATATTTAAGAGTCAACTACATGGCTGTAGGTCTGAAGTCACACGTAGGCCAGTCTGGGTAAGGGCACCAGAAGTTTATAAAATGATGAGGGGATTGATAGAGTGGAAGTGCAGAAAATATTCCCTCAGGTGGATGTAGCTGTTACTAGGGGTGTAACTATAGGGTTCATGGTGGGAGATATAGGAGGGATGTCCGAGGTAGATTCTTCACTCAGAGAGTGGTTGGGGTGTGGAATGCACTGCCTGCTGTGATAGTGGAGTCGGACACTTCAGGAACTTTCAAGAGGTTATTGGATAGGCACACGGAGCACTCCAGAATGATAGGGAATAGGATAGCTTGATCTTGGGTTTGAACGTAGCTCAGCACAATCAAAGGACCTGTACTGTTCTATATTCCTTCTCTAAAGGACATTAGTGAACCAGATGGGTTTTTAATGACAATTTATGCCATCTTTTAAACTTTTAATTCCAGACTACTTTCTATTAAATCCATCTGCCATAGTGGGATTTGAACACTGGTCCCCAGAGCATTAGTAATCTTGTCTACTGAAACTATCACTTTGCAACTGTCTCCCCATCTGCTCAGGCTTTTCCTGGTACTTGCATCATTTCATTTTTTGTTTTTAATCATCCTTTCTGCATGTTCTCAGGCGTTAAAATGTTTTTGGTAGTAAGGTGCAAAAGAGAGATGACTGCGGATGCTGGAATCAGAAAGAGAAACAGAAAATACTGGGAGACTCTTTGTCACTCTGAGGAAGGGTCATCCAGACTCAACGCTGGCAGTATTCTTTCTCCATAGATTCTGGGATTTTGCAGCACTCTCTGTTTTCCTTGCGTGGCTACCCCTGTCCTGTAAAATGTACGTAATAAAGGTGTTCTTTATAAGTGGGCTAATGGAGATTCCATCACCAACAGGGGGGCTGTAATTCTGTGATTGGAATAGCCTCGTGTTCATTGCTAGTGAGGCTCTGTGCTCAGAGTTACCCATTTGTGAGTCATTTGTCCTTCCACTAGTTATCAGCTGGGATTAACATGGTCTCTCAATAGCTGAGTGCAGAATTTGCAGTGGCTGAACTCAACTGGCGATGCGTACTGAGAGCTTCAATTGACTTGGAAGATTGGGGCGGCACGGTGGTTAGCACTGCTGCCTCTCAGCGCCAGAGACCAGGGTTCGATTCCCGGCTTGGGTGGGTGAGTGTGTGGTTTGCCCATTTGCCCTCCCTTGTCTGTGTTGGGTTTCAGTCCAAAGATGGATTGGCCAAGCTAACTTGTCCCTTAGTGTCAGGGGGCTAGCTAGGGTAAAGTGCATGGTGTTATGGGGGTGGGTGGGATTGTAGCCAAACTTGATGGGCCGGATGGCCTCTGTGTAGGAATTAAGGTCAATTCGCTTGCCAGGACCTCTTTACAGCCTACTCTTTTAAGCACACTTTCAGCTTACTCCCGTAATGCCTTTTTTGGCTCAAAAATAGTTTTGCTTGATAAATCTGCTGTGTAGCATGCAGGGGACCGATGAGTGTATGTCGAGTTTTTAAGCATTCCCTGTCCAACCCCATTAGATTGGAAAATGTGGCGAGCTGCCATCTTCTGGAACAGAATTGGGGGTGGGATATAACTTGTGGCCTTGCCAATGTGTTTGGCTAATTATACAGGCTAAGGGGTAAATTAGAGGGGTAGCTCCTTTTAAAAATAGAGGTTGGGGGGGGGTGGGGGGAAGACACTGCCTGGAACAGAAGCCCCAAGAATGATTTATTAAAAAAGGGTTGTGGTTACTCCGTCCTTCGAAGCCAAAAGGGACAGTAGCTTTATTGCCGGGCTCTGTGCTGTCAGTGTGAAGGGCTTCTGGCGACTGAGTTCCCAGCCAGTTTCTACTTTGACCCCCCGGCTGTCTGCCTTCGAACAGGATTGCCTGCCTGTCCAAACAAGCTCTCGGAAACTGGACGGTTGTGAATCAGTCCTTTCAATTTACTGCGTTGGAGAATGCAGAGAGGGGTTGACCGAATGCAGATGATGTAGCTGAGCGGTGCGACAATCTCATTCTCTATGTTTTGTGTAACAGTGGATTCGTGCTTAGTTTTTGACCTTAAGCTAAGTTTAAATTAATGTCACAAGTAGGCTTAGATTAACACTGCAATGAAGTTACTGTGAAAATTTCCCCAGTCATGGTAGCACAGTGGTTAGCACTGCTGTTTCACAGCTCCTAGGGTCCTGGGCTTGATTCCTGGCTCGGCTCGCTGTCTGTGTAGAGTTCGTACGTTCTCCTCGTGTCTGTGTGGGTTTCCTCCAGGTGCTCCAGTTTCCTCCCACAGTCCAAAGCTGAGCAGGTTAGGGGCTAAAATTGCCCCTTAGTGTACTAGCATGCTTAGGTTAGAGGGATTAGTGGGTAAAATATGTAGGGATATGGGGGTAGGGCCTGGGTGGGATTATGATCGGTGCAGACTCGATGGGCTGAAGGGTCTCTTTCTGTATTGGTGGGTTCTATGATTCTATGAACCTGTTTGGCTACGTTTAGGGAGAACTTAGCACCTAATCAGCATGTCTTTCAGAATTTGGGGAAAAAACCAGAGTACCTGGAGGAAACCCACGCAGACACGGGGAGAATGTGCAAAATCCACACGGGGAGTGACCTAAGCCAGGAATTGAACCCCAGTCCCTAGTGCTTTGAGGCAGTAGTGCTAACTAACCACTGTGCCACCCCTGGTAAGGGGTGAGAAGCTGAGTCCTCCGGTATCTCTCTGTCTCCACTCCCACAAGCATGGAAAGAAAATGTTGAGGAATCCATCAGGTCGGGGGTTTGGGGATGGAAAGTTCGACGTATGATTAGTGTCTGAGGACCCTGGGTCTGTACTCGATGGAGTTCAGAAGGATGAGGGGGATCTGATCGAAACTTAAGGAACGCCGAAAGGCCTGGATAGAAGGGATGTGGGGAAGATGTTTCCGTTAATAGGACACTCTGGGATCCGAGGGCACAGCCTCAGAGTGAGGAGATGATCCTTTAGAACTGATTTGAGGAGGAATTTTTTTCAGCCAGTGAATCTGTGGAACTCTTTGCCACAAAGGCTGTGTAGGCCGGGTCATTGAGTGTCTTTAAGACAGAGATAGATAGGTTCTTGATTGTTTATGGGATTAAAGATTACAGGGAAGAGGCAGGAGAATAGAGGTGAGAAACTTATCAGCCATGATTGCATAGCAGAGCAGACTTGATGGGTTGAATGGCCTGATTCTGTTCCTATGGCTTATGAATCCAGATGATACGCAGCAATGCGTATTATCCACTGCTCAACCGACCCTTAGTTAAGGATCTGCCATTCAGTAGTCAGAGTTACCTCTACAAATTGAACTGAGAAGCCTCGTAGAATCTCTGCTTACTGGTTGCGATCAACACATTAAAGGGTTAACTTCACGGGGGTCGCTAATGACTCATGATCTCGCTGGTCATGAGATTAGCACTACCGCCTCACGGCATCAGGTTCAATTCCTGGCTCGGCTCACTGTCTGTGTGGGGTTTGCACATTCTCCCCATGTCTGCGCGGGTTTCCTCCGGTTGCTCCAATTTCCTTTCGCTGCGAGGGTAAGGGATAGGCGGGAAAGCTGTATCCTTGACCTTTTTATCCCATGCTCATGGCTAAACAGGCTGCACACTGGAATTGGAATGATTTGCCAACTAGATAGAATTATTTTCCAACTAAACCCCCTCAGAGGGGAGCTATACCCCGAATCATTAACATTCTTGCTAACGCTAAGATCATTCTCCGCAGCCTGGCTAATTGCGAAGCTGACTGATTGTCAGGGGTATTTCTGTGAGGAATGTCACGGGGAGATTACTCGGCGATAAAATGGGATCAGCGGACTTTCAGAGCGATGTAAATTTATCTCTTCTACGTTTTAACCAGGAGCCAGGAACAAATCCCTCCCTTCTCGTTTGAAGCATTGTTCCAAACATTTAGTTTAACAACAAGCCAACAAGTCTGAAAGTGCTGGTTACTGTCCAAGCCAGTTTTCACTGAGTCTGAGCCATGAGGTAATATCCTACAGCCTTCACTCCTACACTTTACAGATGTAACTGGCACTTGAGTTTCTCATCTCACTGAGCTTAGCGTGAGGCCTTCTGAAAATCTGAAATCCGGCTGAAAAATAGCAGTGGTTCACAAAGAATCAAAGCTTTCATGTCCAGGAGGAGGCTATTCGGCCCATCATCTCAGTGCTACTAGCCCATTCTCTCGAGCACCCTGAAGCGAATCTCGTCGCCTCGCTTCTGTTACGTAACCTGGTATCTTCGCAATGGTTGACAGTTCCTTCCCTTTGAAAGATGTAGTGTTTCCCACAGTATCCCTTGGTGCTACTATCACCAGAGTTGACACTTGTGACTATCAGACCCTTGTGGGTGAAAGTGTGGGAGTATCGCTTGAGCAACATTTAAAAAGACATGGGGCAGAAGTAGGCCATTTGGCCCATCGAGTCTGCTCTGCCATTCAATGAAGTCAGATCCCACGTGGAGCACTGTGCGCAGTTCTGGTCCTATTTCTCGTTGGGCCGAAGGGCCTGTTTCCCACGCTGTTTTTGTTCTTATGTTCTTGTCTGATAGACAAGGGAATTAAGGGTTATGGGGAGAAAGCGGGAAAGTGGAACTGATCCCCTTCAGATCAGCCATGATCTTATTGAATGGCGGGGCAGGCTCGAGGGGCTGGATGGTTGACTCCTAAGTAAGAAGTCTGACAACACCAGGTTTAAGTCCAACCAGTTTATTTGATAGTAAACTCAGAAGCTTTCGGGGTTTGCCCCTTTGTCTGTCGATTGGGGAATTCTGGCCTCAGACAGAGATATAACAGCACAGACAGTTTACAGATTACTGATTACTAATTAGAATGCGAATCTTTACACCAAACCTACTATTCAAGGCTTAAAGTGGCTAACAATGTGAGTGGAGAGAGGGTTAAGCACAGGTTAGAGAGATGTGTATTGTCTCCAGACAGCACAGTAAGTGAGGTTGTGCAAACCCAGGCAAGTCATGGGAGTTACAGATAGTGTGACATTAACCCAAGATCCCGGTTGAGACCGTCCTCATGTGTACGGAGCTTGGCTACCAGTCTCTGCTCAGCGACTCTGCGCTGTCGTGTGTCGTGAAGGCCCCCTTGAAGAACGCTTACCCGAAGATCAGAGGATAAATGCCCATGACGGCTGAAGTGTTCGCCAACAGGAAGGGAACAGCTTTACGTTACCAAGACTGTGGGCCGAGTGCTGGAAAATGGGATTGAGATCATTGGGTGGATTATCTTTGACGGGAGCAGATGCGATGGGCTGAAGGGCCTTTTCGTTGTGCTGTGGACCTCTCTGAATGTGATTACTTTTGGAATTGACTCCCAGGGATTATGATCCAGAAAAAAGATCAGTTAGGAGTCAATTGTCCCCCGTCCAAACCGCAGGCTGTCACTGGGGGCCGATGAGTTAGTGACTTCTCCCAGGCACTGAGGAATCGCTGGCTCACTTTGTTTCCTGCCTAACAGTGCAAACCCCAGCACTGGAGGAAGAAAAACTGGAGCTAAGTCTCATTTCTCTTATTCCGAACGTATGGATCAGTTCTCAGTCCCAATTTATTCTTTCTATTGTGAGGGGAAAAATGTAGCGTGGTGTATCTGAGGTTTGGAATGGTTTTGGACATTGTTGACTAGCTCTTTTTGTTTTAAAGCCTCAAGTTTATTAACGTCACAAATAGGCTGACATTAACGCTGCAATGAACTTAGTGAAAATCCCCTTGTTGCCACGCTCCGGCACCTGTTCGGGTACACTGAGGGAGAATTTAGCACGGCCAGTACACCGAATCAGCACATCTTTCGGATTGTGGGAGGAAACCAGAGCATCTAGAGGAAACCCATGCAGACACGGGGAGAATGCGCAGACAGTGACCCAAGCCGGGAATCCAACCCTGCAGTGCAGTGAGGCAGCAGTGCTAACCGCTGTGCCACCAGTCTGCTCCAATCGGTCCAGTGGGAATATTCCGTTTGTCTGCCTTGTGAAGAGAACCAGGAAACTTTGCATTTATCTGGAGCATTGCATGACCTCAGCTGGTGAAGTACCTTTAGAAGTGCAGTTATTTTTGTAACGTGAAGAAATATGGTAGTCAATTTGTGCACAGCAAGCCCCCACAAGTAGCAGCCTGTTATTGAGTGAGAGTCTAATGGAATGATGGAACCACAGAATAGAATCCCTGCAATGCAGAAGGAGGCCATTCAGCCCATCAAGTCTGCACCAGCTCTCAAAAAGAGCATAGTACACAGACCAAAACCCCACTCTATTCCCATAACTCTGTGCATTCAGCATAGCTAATCCACCTAATCTTTGAATACCGAAGAGGAATTTAGCACGTCCATTCCACCGAACCTGCACATCTTTGAAGTGTGGGAGAAAACCGGAGCACCCGGAGGAAACCCATGCAGACATGGGGAGAACATGCAACCTCCACACAGACAGTGACCTGAGGGCGGAATTGAACCAGGGTCCCTGGTGCTGTGAGGCAGCAGCGCTAACCAGCGTGCTGCCCCATTATTTTGATTGAGGGATAAATATTGACTTCGAGACTGGGCAAACATCTCCGCTCTCCGAAATAGCATCTGGGAATCCTTCACGTCCAGCTGCTCAAGCGCTTTGTACAGAGCAGCCTTCCTTCAGTGTGACGCTGAAGAGTTTTGAATAGCTATTGTTTCTGGGAGTGGATCTTGAAACTACCACCCCTGGGCTCGTGATGCCAGTTTGGCACCCACTAATACCATGGCTGATGCTCATTGAACGTGTGCCTGACACTTAACTGACCGTGGGGATGGCGAGTATACAATAACTGACCCAATTGATCGTCATAATTCCCAGTGACAATTGGGAATTTCTTTACTCAGAAGGTAGTAAGGGCGTGGAATGCCCTGCCTGCAGCAGTTGTGGACTTGCCAACTTTAAGGGTATTCAAATGATCAGTGGATATGGATAACATTGGAATAGGTTAGGTTAGAGAGTCATACAATTGATTCCATCGGTCGGCGCAACATCGAGGGCCGAAGGGCCTGTACTGCGCTGTAATGTTCTGTGAATGGGTACATTCTCTAATCTCTATTGGGGCACCCCTTCCACCCCCCAATCCAGCTGGCATGCTGAGACCAGGTGGAGGCTCTCCACCTGTTGCCTTACAATCTGCTAACCTTCCCTCCCCGCCCCCTCACCGCCTGTAGAACAGTGAAGACTTGTTGGTTCAAAGGCTGGCGAAATGGGATATTGGAACCAATACTTCCCCCGGGAAATGGATCCCAGAGATAACCACTTGACAACTGTTTACCTTTCGGAATCATCCAACCAAGTGGGTTTGAGAATCTGCCACAAACAAACAGGAATTCTCATTGAGAATCATGAAACCATTTCTCAGTGAGACGCATGCCTCAAATGTGGAGTTGTAAAACTCTGGGTATCGATAGTTTGGTGTTTGCTTGGACCGTTCTGGTACTTGCTCTTTTTCTCTCTCAAATATTGACCTTGTATTTTAAAACGGGGGTGTCAATCTCGCTGTGCCTGCTGGAATACACCAGATGCTACTGTACAGCAAGGGCAAACACTAGTTTTAAAGTTTATTTGTTTTCAAAATGAGGAAGAGTCAGTTTAGAACAGAGTTGAGGAGGAAATTCTTCTGAGCGTAGTGAATCTCTGCCCATCGAAGTGGTGGGGGCTCCCTCGCTGAATATATTTAAGTCAGGGGCAAATAGGTTTCTGATAGACAAGGGAGTTAAGGGTTATGGGGAGCAGGCGGGAAAGTGGGACTGATCCACTTCAGATCAGCCGTGATCTTATTGAACGGCGGGGCAGGCTCGAGGGGCTGGATGGCCGACTCCTGCTCCTATTTCTTATGTTGTGTCACATTAACACTGCAGTGAAGTTAATGAAAATCCCCCAGTCACCAAACTCCGGTGCCTGTTCGGATACACTGAGGGAGAATTTGTCACGGCCAATATACCTAACCAGCACGTCTTTCGGACTATGGGGGGGAAGCCGGAGGAAACCCATGCAGACACGGGGAGAATGTGCAGTCTCCACACAGACAGTGACCCGCGGCCAGAATTAAACCTGGGTCTCTGGCGCTGTGAGGCAGCAGTGCTAACCACTGTGCCACCCATCTGCTCTGCCAGCGTCTGTGCTTATACTTGCTACCAAGAATAGCACAGGAAACAGGCCCTTTGGCCCTACAAGCCCGTGCTGCCCATTTTAACACTCAGTGAGTGCCTTATTCAAGTCTTTCATTGATCGTCAACATTTTTTGTCTACCTCTAGTGGAACTCCATAATAAAGGGGGTGGAAATTTAGGGAATTATATGTACCCAGATTAAGGGAGATCTAATTCAGGGACAATTTATTGACATCGATCAGCCTAAGAGCACGTTTTTGGGATGTGGGAGGAAACCGGAGCACCCGGAGAAAACCCACGCAAGCACAGGGAGAATGCGCAAACTCCCACAGACACAGGCCCAAATCCATGTATCTGCACAGCAAACAGTGATAGTCACTGAGCTGTCGTGTTGCCTGTCAGCTGGTCCAGTTTAAGCGTACACTAACGACGTGAAGCACCAGGCAACTCTCGAAGCAACGTCCAAGAGCGACCCTCGCACGACCCACCAAGTCTTTACCCAGAGGGTGGTTCGGGAGTGGAATGCCCTGCCTGCGGCAGTTGTAGATGCGCCAAGTTTGGTGGCGTTTAAGAGGTTAGTTGATAATTTTATGGAAGAGAAGGGAATGGTTTAGTTTGGAGGGTCATTGCTTTTTTCATAATTGGTCGGCGCAACATCGAAGGCCGAAGGGCCTGTTCTGCGCTGTAATGTTCTATGTTCTATGAGTCAGTCGGATACACTCGGTGGCACAGGCTGACCAACTGAGAGGGCATTGAGCTAAAGCGCTGAGGGCTTTTCCTATAGGGGAGTAAGTGTGCCTAAGGGAACCCCCCCCCTCTCCAATGGTAGTACTGTTCTGTTCAAACACTTTTATTTGTCTCAGACAAACCTCTAGAATTCCCCTTCCTCAGAGTACATAGAACATCTTATATTATATTATTATTATATTATTACAGGAAGAATGAAAAGTGTACTTCTTTTCTAAATGTTTCCACAGCGCTGAGATGCAGAGGGATCTGGGTGTCAGAGTGCCGAAAAGATTAGTATGCAGCAAGTAATTATGAAAGCGAATATCGTTTACCGCGAGGGGAATTGAATCCAAAAATAAGGGAGGTTATGTTCCAGATGTACGGAGCGCTTGAGACCACATCTGGAGCGTTGTGTGCAATATTGGCTTCCTTTATTTAACGAGATGTGTAAGTATGTTAGAAGCTGTTCGGTTTACCAGATTGATACCAGGTTTGGGTGTGTTGTCTGATGAGGAAAGGCTGGGCTTGTAACTGCTGGAGTTTACAAAAGTAAAGGGTGTCTCGATTGAAGCATACAAGATCCTGAGGGCTACAGACAGGGTGGACTTGAAGAAGATCTGTCCTCTCATCTGAGACTCCCAAACTAGCGCCACTGTTTAAAAATTTACCCCTTTGAGACAGAGATGAGAAGGAATTTTCTGAGGGTGGTGAGTCTCTGCAACTCTCTTCCTGAGAAGGCATTGGAAGCATTTTTAAGGCAAATTAGATTCTTGATTAACGCGGGCTGAAAGGTTATTTGGGGGCAGCGGGAATGTGGGGTTCAAGTTACAACCTGATCAGCCGTGATTTTATTGAGTAGTGGAGCAGGCTCGAGGGTCCAAGTGTATGCTTGACCTGGACCATTTGACGGGCAACACAACAGCTCAGTGACTATCGCTGTGCTGTGCAGATACGTGGATTTGGGCCTGTGTCTGTGGGAGTTTGCACATTCTCCCCGTGCTTGCGTGGGTTTTCTCCAGGTGATCCGGTTTCCTCCCACATCCCAAAGATGTGCTCTTAGGCTAATTGGCAAAACAAATTCTCCCTAAATTGTCTCAAATTTGGTTTCAATGCATAGATCTATAAACATGGACAGGGATCACGGGTAGAAGTGGGAACATCGAGGTGGCGGCACGGGCTTGTTGGGCCGAAGGGCCTGTTTCCCATGCTGTTTTATTCTTTGATTCCTCCTCCTCCTCATTTGTAGTTTTAAAGTTTATTTATTAGTGCCTCAAATTGGCTTACATTAACACTGCAATGAAGTTACTGTGAAAATCCCCCAGTTGCCACACTCCGGCGCCTGTTTGGGTACAGAGAGGGAGAATTTAGCATGGTCAATGCACCCTAACGAGCACATCTTTTGGAGCATCCCGAGAAAACCCATGCAGTCACAGGGACAATGTGCAAACTCCACACGGACGGTTACCCAAGCTGGGAATCAAACCTGGATCCCTGGCGCTGTGAGCCAGCAGTGCTAACCACTGTGTGTACATATGTGCAGATAACAATGTCCTCTCCCTTTCAATCCCCCTCTCCTGTATGTTCTGTACAAGAAGGATGTGGAAGCTATTGAGAGGGTGCAGAGGAGATTTACAAGGATGTTGCCTGGATTGGGGGGCATGCCTTATGAGGATAGGTTGAGGGAGCTCGGTCTCTTCTCCCTGGAGAGACAAAGGTTGAGAGGTGACCTGATAGAGGTTTATAAGATGTTGAGAAGGTGGATTCTTGGATGCTATTTCCCAGGGCTGAAATGGTTGCTATAAGGGGCCACAGGAGCTGGGGAGTAGGTACAGAGGAGATGTCAGGGGTAATTTTTTTACTCAGGGTATGGTGAGTGAGTGGAATCGGCTGCCGTTGGTGGTGGAGGCGAACTGGGGTCTTTTAAAAGACTTCTGGATGAGTACATGGGATTTAATGGGATTGAGGGTTAAAGATAGGCCTGGTAGTTAGGGATATGATTGGTGCAACTTGTGGGCCGAAGGGCCTGTTTGTGCTGTAGTGTTCGATGATCTATTCTGACTCTGAACGATGATTCCTCTGTCTGTGGGGATTCTGTGATGGCGTTGGCACTGCCCCAGGGCACACGCAATAGTCTGACCGCTGCTTCAATCCTTCGTGGTGAGTTTGGAGGCGCACTCCCAGGGGGTCTGACCAGACTTTACATACCACTGACCGAAGCAGCTGGCTGGCAATGAAGTGAGCAAGTGGCGTCTGGCTCCCACAGCTGGAACACAGCTGGCAGGCGCCTGCTAGGCAACATCCAGTTGTAATTTCTGGAGCTGTGATTTGCCTCGGTGATGCGGAACGTGTCAGGGGCTGAATGGAAGACAGCAGCTGTGCGGGGAATGAGAGGTAAGGATCGAGGTGTGCAATAGGCTTGTGGCTCTCGTAGCCACTTGTAGATTGCACTGAGCTTGGATTGATACAGGGCTGTGCTGATAAGTACTTTTAAAATGTTTTCTATGTTGAGAGGTAAGAAAGTCAGCCATCAATTCATGCATAGCCAGCTCCCACAAACAGCAGTGGGAAAATGGGATTTAATGGGATTGAGAGTTATAGATGGACCTGGTAGGTAGGGATATGATCGACGCAACTTGTGGGCTGAAGGGCCTATTTGTGCTGTAGTGTTCTGGATCACGTGGAAGGAGAGTGACACAGTGGTTAGCACTGCTGCCTCACGGTGCTGGGGATCAGGGTTCGATTCCCAGTCTCGGGTCACTGTCTATGTGAAGTTTGCACGTTCTCCCCGTGTCTGCGTGGGTTTCCTCCAGGTGCTCCGGTTTCTTCCCACAGTCCAAAGATGTTCTGGTTTCTTCCCAGAGTCCAAAGATGTTCTGGTTTCGGGGGGGGGGGGGGAATTGGGCCGTGCTAAATTGACCCTAGTGTTAAGCTGGGGGCTTAAGCAGGGTAAGTATGTGGGGTTACAAGATAGGGTCTGCTTGGGATTGTGGTCAGCACAGACTCGATGGGCTGAATGGCCTCCTTCTGCACAGTCGAGATTCTATGATGCAATGATCATTTTAGTGAGGATTGAACATTGGCCAAGATACAACAACAAGTTGCATTTATATAGTGCTCTTAATGTAGTAAAACATTCCAAAGGAGAACTATCGAATGAAATGTGACACTGAGTCACATAAGGAGGCATTTTTGTCAGTGTAGATGTGGAGAGGATGTTTCCACTAGTGGGAGAGACTAGAACTCGAGGGCACAACCTCTGAGTGAAGGGACACTTCTTTAAACCTGAGATGAGGGGGTATTTCCTCAAAATGAGGGTGGTGAGTCTGTGGAACTCATTGCCACAGAGGGCCAGGTTATTGAAAAAAAAGTTTATTTGTTGGTCACAAGTAAGGCTTACATTAACACTGCAATGAACATAGAACATAGAACATTACAGCACAGAATAGGCCCTTCGGCCTTCGATGTTGCGCCGACCAATATAAAAAGCAATGCCCCTCCAAACTAAACATTCCCTTCTCTTCCATATACTTATCAACTAACCTCTTAAACGCCACCAAACTTGGCGCATCTACAACTGCTGCAGGCAGGGCATTCCACTCCCGAACCACCCTTTGGGTAAAGAACCTACCTCTGATATCCGTCCTATAACTATCACCCCTTAATTTAAAGCTGTGTCCCCTCGTGCTAGCTTTCTCCATCCTAGGAAAAAGGCTATCACTGTCCACCCTATCTAAACCTCTAATCATCTTATATGTTTCAATAAGGTCCCCTCTTAGCCGCCTCCTTTCTAACGAAAACAACCTCAAATCCCTCAGCCTCTCTTCTTAAGACCTGCCCTCCATACCAGGCAACATCCTGGTAAACCTCCTCTGTACCCTCTCCAATGCCTCCACATCTTTCTTATAATGTGGGGACCAGAACTGCACACAATACTCCAAGTGCGGCCGCACTAGAGTTTTGTACAGTTGCAACATGACGTTGCGGCTCCGAAATTCAATCCCCCTACCAATAAAAGCTAAGACTCCATATGCCTTCTTAACAACCTTCTCGACTTGACTGCCTACTTTCAGGGATCTATGCACATACACACCAAGATCCTTCTGTTCATCAAGACTACTAAGAATCCTACCATTAGCCCTATACTCTACACATTTATTATTCCTGCCATAGTGCATTACCTCACACTTTTCCACATTAAACTCCATTTGCCACATCTCGGCCCAGCTCTGCAACTTGTCCAAGTCTCTCTGCAAACTATAACACCCCTCTTCACTATCTACCACTCCACCGACTTTAGTGTCATCTGCAAATTTACTAATCCATCCCTCAATACCCTCATCCAGATCATTTATAAAAATTACAAACAGCAGGGGCCCCAAAACAGACCCCTGAGGTACACCACTTGTCACCGAACTCCACGATGAATATCTCCCATCAACCACCACCCTCTGTCTTCTATCTGCTAGCCAATTCCTAATCCAATTAGCTAAATCACCCTCTATCCCATACATCTGCATTTTCTGCAGAAGTCTTCCATGGGCCACCTTATCAAACGCCTTACTAAAGTCCATATATACCACATCAACCGCCTTACCCCCATCCACCTCTTTGGTCACTTTTTCAAAAAACTCAATGAGGTTAGTAAGGCACGGCCTACCCTTCACAAAACCATGCTGACTATCCCCAATCAATTCATTTCTCTCTAAATAACTATAAATCCTATCCCTAATAATTCTCTCCAATACTTTGCCCACCACAGAAGTAAGACTCACTGGCCTATAATTCCCTGGAAGGTCTCTCTTCCCCTTCTTGAACAATGGGACCACATTCGCTATCCTCCAGTCCTCCGGAACCACACCCGTAACCAACGAGGACCTGAAGATCAGAGCCAGAGGCTCTGCAATCTCCTCTCTTGCCTCCCAGAGAATCCTAGGGTAAATCCCGTCCAGCCCAGGGGAATTATCCAACTTCAAGCCCTCGAGAATATCTGGCACATCCTCCCTATCTACTTCGATACTTTCCAGTTTGCAGTTTCCAGTTTGAAGTTCCTGTGAAACTCTCCTATTCGCCACACTCTGGCACCTGTTTGGGTCAATGCACCCTAACCAGCACGTCTTTCAGACTGTGGGAGGAAACTGGAGGAAACCCACGCAGACACTGGGAGAATGTGCAAACTCCACACAGACAGTGACCCAAGCTTGGAATGGAACCCGGATCTCTGGCACTGTGAGGCAGCAGTGCTAACCACTGTACCACCCAATGAAGCAATTGTAAACAGTAGCAGTAACCCGTCTATTTTTGACTTGGTGGCAAACTCCAAATTTAAAACTCCTGTAATCCTTCCACCAATAATCACTCAGCACGCAAAACTATACACCAGATAATAAAAGGAAGGAAGTAGGGAAGCTCTGAGATCTGCCCTCTGGGAAAACAAGATTTTACACCTTCTCTATTTATAAATACAAGTTCAGCCTAATTCCTAAATGCACTCTGTTTTATTTGATACTCCACTTGTGGTTTTTCTCTCTAATAGAGATGATTAAATGTTGGGAATAGCTTTTCCTAATGCCTATTCATGTGCTGTTGCACTTTGCAGTGTAATTGCCTTGTCACTCGTGTTTGGTCTGTTTCATGGACGGGTTTTGCCATGTGGCTAGTCAGGTTTTGCCGGTTTTCTATTCGCCCCGGAGTGTAGTCGAGATTGGCTGGAGAAAAGCTTCCGTCAAAAAAGATTTGATTGTCAAAGGTGCGCTGGGAGGATCTCTCCCCTCGTGCCAAATCCTGGGAGAGGTTTGTGTAACAGGGAGGGACAGGTATGTGTGCCCGCAATGAATAGACACCTCTTCCAACCACTTGCAGTGGATTCATTCTCTGGTGAGTCGCAGTAGGAACTCACCTTCTCACAACTTTTTTATCCATTTCTGGGACATGGGTGTCGCTGGCTGGGCCAGCATTTCTTGCCCGTCCCTAGTTGCCCCTTGAGAAGACGGTGGTGAGCTGCCTTGTTGAATCGCTGCAGTCCATGGTGTTGACCTATAATGCCGTTAGGGAAGGAGTTCCAGGATTTTGCCCCAGCGACTGCGAAGGGATGGCCGATATATTTCCAAGTCAGGATGGTGAGTGACTTGGAGGGGACGTTGCAGCTGGTGTTGTTCTCAAGTAGCTGTTGCCCTTGTCCTTCTAGATGCAAGTGTTTCAAGGAAGGTGCTGCCTAAGGATTTTTGGCGCCGTGTGTCTTGTAGATAGCTATCATGCGGTGGTGTTGGTGGTGGAGGGAGTGGATGTGATGCCAATCAACTGGCCCATAATTCAGATTTGAGCAGAGGTTGATTAATTGTTCTGGGACTGGATTGCACTCCAGGGCCCATCCATAGTATAGCCAGTTTGGAGCTCCGAATGGATTCTATATTTACCCTCAGCAAACGCGGGCAGCAGGGGATTCCTGGTCAAAACCCCCACCCTTCTACCCACTGCGTGGCATGTCCTCCTTTGATATCCATCATTGAGAAATAGGGCAGATCTAAAGGAGATGTTTCCACTTGTGGGGAATTCCAAACTGGGTCCATTCTATCACATCACCTCCTCTGTGCCTACACGTGTGTGAGACAGACAGAGCAAATACGCCTGTCCTCTTGACTGTTGTGATGTGGAGATGCCGGTGTTGGACTGGGGTAAACACAGTAAGAAGTCTCACAACACCAGGTTAAAGTCCAACAGGTTTATTTGGCAGCAAACGCCACAAGCTTTCAGAACGCTATTCCTTCGTCAGGTGAGTTCTGCTCACAAATAGGCATACAAAGACACACACTCAGTTTACAGATTACTGATTAAAATGCTCTGTCTGAGGCCAGAACTCTCCATTCACCTGACGAAGGGGCAAACCCTGAAAGTTTGCGAGTTTACTATCAAATAAATGGGTTGGACTTTAACCTGGTGTTGTCAGGTCTTTTACTGTGTTTACCCCAGTCCAACGCCGGCATCTTCACATCTTAAGCAGAGATTGGCAAGAATGTGGATCTTGGTAACACGTGGAGCGATTGAAGTGAATGTTACAGATATAGTAAATGAAAGTTGAGATAAGTTGATGAGGGAGAAGATTCTGGAATGATATATTGGTTAGATGCTAAATTGGGGAGGAGAAGCAGGGTAAGCAGAGACCACGACAGCTCATTGACTATCACTGTGCTGTGCAGATACATGGAATTGTGTCTGTGGGAGTTTGCGCATTCTCCCCGTGCTTGCGTGGGTTTTCTCCGGGAGCTCCAGTTTCCTCCCACACCCCAAAAATGTGCTCTTAGGCTAATTGGCAGAACAAATTCTCCCTAAATTGTCTCAAATTTGGTTTCAATCCATAGATCTATAAATGTAGACAGGGATCATGGGTAGAGGTGGGAACATCGGAGTGGCGGCGCGGGCTCGTTGGGCCGAAGGGCCTGTTTCCCGTGCTGTTTTGTTCTTTGACCAGTTGAGCCTGTTTCTTTGCAAATGAGCTCTGGGAACGGGCCCAGTTTTGAATAATGCAGCACCTTATTCAGAGCTGTGTTGCGAGCGTGCACAGTCAACAATGGTGTGCTCATCATCTGCCTCAATCCCCGAGGGGACAAACCCATCCCTGAGCGTACGAATCCTGTAAAGCGTGCAGACACGTATCCACAACAGAGTCATCCTTAAATACCTGTGGACAAATAGTCTGCCAGGATCGACCAACTAATCCCAATCCTCTACCCACACCTAAAGCAAACCCATAAGTGTTTCTCCAGCTAGCAATTCCTGGAGCGGATTATGAGTCAGTTGCCGGGGGTTATAGCTTCAGATAAACCATCCCACTTCCAAGCCTGGCTGACCAGGAATCTCTCCTGCTTTTGCTACCAGCCATTCACATGCTTGGAAGAATTTGCAATTGAATTAGATTTGTTTAATTATGGTCACATGAATTGGGATACAGTGAAAAGTGTTGTTTCTTGCGCACTGTACAGACAAAGTATGCCGCTCATAGAGTATGAAGGAAAGAAGGTGCAGAATGTATTCATTGTTAGGGTCAGAGAAAAACTTGATATTTGATAGGACCATTCAAAAGTCTGATGGCAGCAAGGAAGAAACTCTTCTTGTGTCGATTGGTACATGACATTTGTAACTTTTTTTCATCGGAAGAGAGAACGTCTGGGGTGCATGGGATCCATAATTATCTCAGAACCATAAAACCCTACAGCGCAGAAAGAGGCTCTTCAGCCCATTGAGTCTGCACCGAAGACAATCCCACCCAGGCCCTACCCCCGCATCTCTTCATATTATACCCACTAATCCCTCTAATCTACACACCCCTGGACATTGAAGGGCAATTTCATAGCATGGCCAATCAACCTAACCCGCACATCTTTGGGAGGAAACTGGAGCATCCGGAGGAAACCCATACAGACACGAGGAGAATGTGCAAAATCCACAAAGACAGTGACCCGAGCCGGGAATCGAACCCAGCTCCCTGGCGCTGTGAAGCAGCAGTGCTAACCACTGTGCTACTGTGCCACCCACGGTATTATGCTGGTTGCTTTTCCAAGGCAGCAGGAGGTGTAATCAATAGGTGGGAGGTTGGTTTGAGTGGGCTGGGCTACGTTCACTTTTGTAGTTCCTTGCAGTCTTGGGCAGAGCAGGAGCCCATACTAAGTTGTGATACAACCAGAAAGAATGCTTTCTGTGGGACATCTGTAAAAGTTGGTGGGTTGTGGCGGATGTACCAAGGTTAAAAGATGAGTTGCAGAGAGTGAAATTTGCAAGCCATTTCCTCACGTTGGGGGGGGATCAAATGGTAAATTTGGTTACTTTTCTTCACTTGATGCAGAACTGGGCAAATAACCCACTCTAAGAGGGCACGCACTTTCTGTCACAGTTACTGCTTCACTGAATCATCTGGTTTAGTGCTCCCAGCTTTACCTGTACCACGATTAATATCCATGTTTATGTGCTGTGAAACACCCAGCGTTTCTCCCTATAATTGGCTCCTATCTCATTTCGATATTGCGGTTGATTTGATTGCAATATCTTCGAAATGATGTGTTAATTGGAGCTGTTAGAATTCTGTGCGCTGATCCCATGGCAACATTTAGCCCTGTTCTGCTTTGCAGCCTCTTATTAATTTATTTATGGCGGAAGCAGCGATGATTAGAGTTGAAGGTCGATCCGTCACGTTCAAACGTGATTGCAATTAATTTTTGGCCGCAGGAAATTCAGATTCCTGCCTGCAGAAACTAGGGTAACTAACTCATCGAGATTTCCCTGAGGCTTGAGATTAACATCTAGCCTTGGGGTGGGGAGGGAACCATGTTGGAAGACTTTTTTTTTTGATTTTTATTAAAATATTTGACACGGAATGGGTGCGGAGATGCTGGGAGATTCAGAAATTGTTTGATGGGTAGCGAGAAATCGTAAAGTTTATTTATTAGTCACAAGTAGTCATGATGTGGAGACTGGGGTAAGCGCAGTAAGAAATCTCACAATACCAAATTAAAGACCAGATTTATTTGGTAACACGAGTTTTTGAAGTGCAGCTCCTTCATCTGGCACTCACCTGATTGAGAGTTCAGAAAACTCGTGATACCACGTTGGACTTTAACCTGCCGTAGTCACAAGTGAGGCTTACGTTAACCCTGCAGTGAAGTTACTGTGAAAATCCCCTAGTCCCCACATTCCTGTTGGGGTACACTGAGGGAGAATTTAGCACCCTAACCAGCGTGTCTTTCGGATTGAGGGGGGAAATTGGAGCACTTGGAGGAAACCCATGCAGACACGGCGAGAATGTGCAGACTCCGCTCAGTCACCCGACTCGAGAATCGAATCTGGGTCCCTAACACTGTGAGGCAGCAGTGCTAACCACTGTGACACCCGCATTAATCACTCAGACAAGGCCAACTCGATCTCCTGAGCCGCCTTTGCCACTCATTTTGATCGTGGTTGATCATCAAACTTGACCCGTTCCTTAAACCCTGGTGCTATATCCAACTCCCTCTTCAAAACATCCCATGTTTTGGCCTCAGCTGCTTTCTGTGGTAGTGAATTCCACAAGCTGACCACTCTCTAGGTGAAGAAATTTCTTCTTGTCTCAGACCTAAAAGGTTTAGTAAATGGTGACCCCTGGTTCTAGATATCACTGCCAAAGGGAGCATGCTTCTTGCATCTGAATCTCTCTGGTCCTGTTAGAACCTTATGGGTTTCTGTAAGAATCCCCCACCATCCATGGAAGCCTTGGCAAGTTCCTGAAGCACATCTTGTAGAATGTACATGGTACCCGCTGCTGGTACTGTGGGTGGTGGAGGGAGTGGATATTCACTTGGAGTATTGTGCGCAGTTCTGGTTGCCTCATTACAGGAACGATGTGGAAGCTATTGAGAATGTGCAGAGGAGCTTTACAAGGATGCTGCCTGGATTGGGGGGCATGCCTTAGGTTGAGGGAGCTCGGTCTCTTCTCCCTGGAGAGATGAAGGTTGAGAGGCGACCTGATAGAGGTTTATAAAACGTTGAGAGGTATAGATAGCGTGGATTCTCAGAGGCTATTTCCCAGGGCTGAAATGGTCGCTACGAGAGGACACAGTTTAAGATGCTGGGCAGCAAGTACAGAGGAGATGTTAGGGATAAGTTTTTCACTCAGAGGGTGGTGAGTGAATGGAATCGGCTGCCGTTGGTGGTGGTAGAGGCGAACTCGCTGGGGTCTTCTAAGAGACTTCCGGATAAGTCTGTGGAATTTAATGGGATTGAGAGTTACAGATAGTTCTATGGCCTGGTAGTTACTAATATGATCGGCGCAACTTGTGGGCCGAAGGGTCTATTTGAGCTGTAGCGTTCTGTGTTCTATGTTTGTGGATATGATACCAATCAGTGCTGCTTTGTCCTGGATGGTGTCAAGCTTCTTCTTGAGTGTTGTTGGAGCTACACTTGTGCGGGCAAGTGGGAAATATTCCATCACATCCGTGAGTTGCAAGAGGCTTTGAGGAGTTGGGAGATGAAGTTACTCGCAAAATTCCCAGTCTCTGCTTTGTTCTTTATATGGCTGATCCTGTTAAGTTTCTCGATCATTCCCAGGATGTTGAGGTTGGGAGAGGTCCAGCAAGATCTGGTTAACGTTCTGACTCCGGGCCGATGTATATTGCGAATATTACTAATCTCGAGTGACCATTCTGAAAAGAGAGAATCTAAACATTTCCTCGTGGCATTGTCATCTCTAAACTGTCCACAAGAACCAGGGAGGCAGCAAATTGTGTTCTGGAATGCAGTGTCTGAAAGGACGGTCCCTTTCAGAAGAGAATTGGTGTAATACTTGAAAAATAATATGTTGCAGCGCAATGGGGAAAAATCTGGGGCCAGTTGGATAGCTCCTTCAAAGGGCTAACACAGACACAATGGGCTGAATTGTCCCTTGATATCATTCTAGGATTTTGAACCCCCATTCGCCCAAATGACTGGACAGTGAAGGTTTGATGTGATAATCTGGACTGTTCTTAGTAAACAAAAACCCTTGTGGGGCAAATTAACGCCATACAATCCCCACAATGCAAAGGGAGGCCATTTGGCCCATTGAGAGACTCTCTGAAAGAGCATCTTCCTTAGGCCTGCCCCTTCTGCCCAATTCTGTAACCCCGTGCATTTATCATGGCCAATCCACCTAACCTGCACATCTCTGGACACCAAGGGACAATTTAGCACGTCCAATCCATCTAATCTACACATCTTTGGACACTAAGGAACAATTTAGTATGGCCAATCCATCTAACCTGTACATCTTTGGACATTAAGGGGCAATTTAGCATAGCCGATCCCCCTATTCTTTGGAGTGTGGAAGGAAATCAGAGCATCTGGAGGAAATGCACACAGATGTGGGGAGAACGTGCAGACTCCAAACAGCCACCCAATGCTGGAACTGAACCCGGGTCCCTGGCGCTGTAAGACAGCTGTTTTAACCATCGCGCTTCCTCCTTATAGACTCTGGGGAAAGAAATGTTTAATCTGCTTTAAAATAGCAGCAGAGATCCATCTCTGGAAAATCTATCTTCCAAAACAGAGAGCTGGTTGAATTAAAGAGCCTCAGCCACATTGCACTTAATGGTCAAAATACGTAGAAGGATGGAATTAATCTCTGGGGTTTTTCTACTGAGTCTTGGCTGGGGTTCAAGTTCAGCATTGGCAACAAATTTTGTCTGAGTTACGTAATTTTGGGCTGTGATGCACTAAATTGGTAATGTTGTGAGGGGAGCCAGCCGGGAAGGATTGTCTGGCTGCAGTGGGAGTGTTCTGAGGTTGAGTGTAGGATGTGCCATTAGTTAGACTTTATCCTGCTCTCAATTACTTGCGCCGTGGTTGGGTGAAAGTGCGAGGCAATAGTGAAGGATAAGCAGGTCCACCAGACAAAGGCAGACGCCAGTAGGTGAGGATTTCAGGATTCGAAAATAAACCGAGGAAGAGGGATGAATTCATCAAAGCAGAAGGGAAATTGAGAGGGACAAATTGGATTAGCAGAGGAAATTAGAGGCAGTACAAAAACAAATGTAAAAATTACTCTTACAATCCCTGACCGTATGCAGAAATTGGGTCAAAGATTTAAATGCCTCCTTTTCAAAATGGATTATGCTGTATTTCTGATTCTCATATTGTGTAACAGTTTGCTTAATTGCCAGGCATGGCTTTCTATGCGGCAATTGTGTACACAGCAGCGAGATTATCGTAAATAAATGTCGGCAGGTTAGTGACCATTTGTTCGAAGCAATTCAGCCCAAGTTCTAAAAATCTGTAACTCGTGGCATACTGCGTTACTGTCTGAGATCATTGGATAATATTTACATTAGTAAGTGTGCAGTAAAGTTAAAGATGACTTCAACAATGAACAATTTATTATTGATACAGTGTACATGCAAGAGAAGGTTCAGACGGAATTAGAATCATAGAAAGCTCGACAGTGCAAAAGGAGGCCATTCAGCCCATTGAACTTGCACCAATGGCAATCCCACCCAAGCCTTATCCCTGTAACCCCACATATTTACCCACTAACACCAAGGGTCAACTTGACATGATCAATCCACATAACGCACACGCTTTTGGACACTAAGGCTGGAATTTTAATATCCCGGAATTGGTGCAGGCGAGGGGCTAACCGTAGAAAGGTCCGTTGACCTTGGGTGGGATTTTGCGGTTTCAGGACGAGTGAGGCTGGGAAATCCCACCCCTAAGGGTCAATTTAGCATGGCCGTTACATCTGAGCAGCGCATCTTTGGGGTGAGAGGAAACCGGAGGAAACCCACACAGACATGGGGAGAATGTGCAAAATTCACACAGACAGTCACCTGAGGCTGGGATCGAACCCGGGTCCCTGGCACTGTGAGGCAGCAGTGCCAACCACTGTGCCACCCCAGATAGGCTAATGTGCAAGCCTACACTCCTCCCCATCGCAGAAAGTGTGCCTTTGCTCTCCATTCAGTCTAATCTAATCACATGGCCCGCAAAGACCCCTTAAAGGGACCATGTTACCACCAAGGTTTGTGTGTTAATATATCGGGGAGGAGGTGGCTTAGTGATATTATCACTCACCTATTCATCCAGAAACTTAGCTAATGTACTGGGCACCTGGGTTCGAATCTCGCCATGATGGAATGTGAATTCAATAAATAATATCTGGAATTAAGGAGCTCGTGATGAATCTCGTCGGAATAACCCATCTGGTTCGCTAATGCCCTTTTAGGGAAGGAAATCTGCCATCCTTACCAGGCCTACCCGTGACTCTCAGCTGTCCTCTGAAATGTCCCCCTGTGTTGTTCAGGCATTTCAAGAAAGCAGCTGACCGCCCCCCCCCATCTTCTCGAGAGATGGGCAATAAATGCTGGCCCAGCGGCGATGCCTGTGTCCCACGAATGAATTAAAAAAAAATAAGATTCAGCCCAGTATTGGGGCTGAGTAGAAGCAGACTTGCTCTGCGTCTCGCTGTCCTTTCTGTGCTGAGGAAGAATGTGTCCTCGAACATGGAACTCGGAGTGTGCAGGAGAAAGCTCTAGGCTGCTGTCAAGAACAGAATTCTGAGATTCTGCAACCAATTTAACATCATGGCAGAGGAACTTGGCAACTCATCAGCAGAAGCAGTTGAGGGCGTAATTCTGATTTATTTGCAGCAGGCTTTCACCATTAGGCTGGTTTTTTTTTAAAAAGGACACTTTCATCAGCAAGCAATTTTGCTTCGTGTTTACAATGACTAAACACCAGGGGGACAGCTGAAATGCTTGTGGGTGACTTCATTATGGCAAGAATTACAAAAACACTCTCTCCCAACGAGATCCCAGTCAGTTCCTTATGAAGGCTGTTCCTGTTTGGATTACGATTTTTAGCACTGATGGTTTGTTTAAAGTGTCTGTAATGAGATTTAAAGAACTAGCCGAACAAATTCGGAGCAAGAGGAGTCCATTCAGTCCCTGGTTTTCAGGTCAGCACAACAAAGAGATACAGGGGTAGGTCATTCAGCGCCTACACCACCATTGTGCATCTTAAGTATCCCACTTTCTCTCCATATCCCTTGATCCCTGGAGCCGTGTCCAGCTCCCTCTTGAACATATCTGGCCCCCAACAGCTTTCTGTGGTCGAGAATTTCACAAGTTCACAACTCTGAGTTGAAGACGTTCTTCCCCAGTTCTGAATGGTTTATCCCTTATTCTTAGACTGTGAATCCTAGTTCTGGACTTTCCAAGTATCAGGAACATTCTTCCCTTATCCAGCCTGTCCAGTCCCATCAGGATTTTATACGTTTCTATGAGATCCCCTTTCATTCTTCTAAATCCCAGTGAGTACAAGACCAGTCGATCCCATCTCTCTTCACCTGTCAGTCCTGCCATTCCAGGAATCAGTCTGGTGAACCTTCTCTGGACTCGCTCAATAGCAAGAGAGTCCCTCTTAGACAGGGAGACCAAAACTACACACAGTACTCAAAATAGACCTCACCAAGGCCCTGTATAACTGCAACAAGACATCCTTATTCTTATACTCAAATTCTCAACCCCACTTTCCTTCCCTGGACAACCTTTAGCCCAGTTTGCTCATGAAGATTCTATCCAATTTTGTCTTCAGTATGTGCAAAGACTCTGGGCAGGATTTTCCAGCCACGCTTGCCCCCAAAACTGGAAAATCCCGCTCGAGATCTTTGCGTGGTTCCCCCTACGATTCCCATGTTGGGTGGGATGGGAAAATGTCCCTCCCTCTTCAAGTACCTTTTGGAGCGGCATCTTGGGACAGTGGTTAATGTTGCTGCCTCTCAGCTCCAGGGATCTGGGTTCAATTCCCAGTTCGGGTCCCTGCCTATGCAGACCCTGCACATTCTCCCCGTGTCTGCATGGGTTTTCTCCGGGTTCTCCAGTTTCCTTCCACACTCTGAAAGGCGTGCTGGTTAGGGTGCATTGGCCGCACTAAGTTCTCCGTCAGTGTACCAGCGGTGGAATGTGGTGATTGGGGGGGGGATTTTCACAGTAACTTCATTGCAGTGTTAATGTAAGCCAACTTGTGAAACTAGTAAATAAACTTTTAACTTTACTTTTGAGGAAGTGAATTGGAGAAGTCTCGCAACAGTCTGAAGAGAAATATTTCCTCATTTCTGTTTTATCAGTCGTTATCTCATTGAATGATGGAGCCAGTTGGATGGGGTAGCACAGTGGTCAGTACTGCTGCTTCACAGCTCCAGGGTGCTGGGTTCGATTCCCGGCTCGGGTCTGTGTGGAGTTTACACATTCTCCTCATGTCTGCGTGGGTTTCCTCCGGGTGCTCCAGTTTCCTCCCACAGTCCAAAGATGTGTGGGTTAGGTTGATTGGCTAAGAAATTGCTCTTTGGGGTCCAGGTTAGAGGGATTAGTGGGTCTATTAGTGGGGATATGGGGATAGACCTGGGTGGGATTGTGTTCAGTGCAGACTCGATGGGCCAAAGGGCCCATCTGCACTGTAGGTTCTGTGATGTATGATCTACTTCTCGTATGTCTTATGGTTTGAAACCTGACTCCTTTAATTTTGAATAACTGCCATGGATATAGGGTATGATAATGTAGTTTTTATAGCAAGTTGGAGCTTGTGGATAGAAATTTTATTGTTTCATGGTTCTCTGTGGTTGTCGGTTTGTTGTCAAACCCAGTTGGTTCAGACATATCCCATTGGGCAGGGAACTTGCTGTCTTTTATCTGGTGTAAGATTTATATGTGACTGCAGTCCCATGTCAAAGAGTCAGTTTCTCTCATAAGCAGCCTGGCGAGAGCACGTGACTTGCCAGTGATAAATGCCAGCGATACCCACATATTGAGAATGAACTAAAAGCCATTCATTCTAACCCCTCCCCTCCAAGCAGTGCAGAGTCAAGATCCACTAGATGTTTTCTGGTGTGGGAACTGTGGGAGCTATCAATAGAATATTGCCGGCGCCCTTTATCCAACACGTTTTCTTTACCAAGTTTGACCGTCTCCAGGGCAATTTTGGAGTGAACCATAAAAATCCTACAGTGCAGAAAGAGGCCCTTTGGCCCATTTGAGTTTGCACTGACCACAATCCCAACCCAGCCCTACCCCCATATCCCGACATATTTTATCCTCTAATCCATGCATCCCGGGGCAATTTTAACGCAGCCAATCAACCCAACCTAAGGGATAAAAAAAAATGCTATCCCACCCAATGACACCCACATTCCATGAATTAGGAGATATTGGGCACCGGGAATACTGCTTGTACACCACCTGGCACCAGTGATGCTGAGGGCGCTAGACTCTCAGAATCTCTACAGTGTAGAAGGAAGCCATTTGGCCCATCAAATCTGCATTGACTCTCAAAGAACATCGGTACCCAAGTGCTGCCCTATCCCCGTAACCACCCATGCATCTACCATGGTCAATCCACCTAACCAACAAATCTAAGGGGCAATTTAGCATGGCCAATCCACCTAATCTAAGGGGACGTTTTACATCGCCTACCAACCTAACCGTCACATCTTTGGCCTCCTCCAGTCCAGTGCCCATTCAATTGGGCAGCTTGATAGTGCACCGCAGTTGGTGACCTCCAAGGAATACCTCCCAACAAACCGGTTGCTGTGCTTTTTCTGTTTTTCTGCAATAATCTAGATTGTTGTTCCGAGAGGGCGGCACGGTGGCACAGTGAGTTAGCACTGCTGCTTCACAGCTCCAGGGTCCTGGGTTCGATTCCCGGCTCGGGTCACTGTCTGTGCAGAGTTTGCACATTCCCCTCGTGACTGCGTGGGTTTCCTCCGGATGCTCCGGTTTCCTCCCACAGTCCAAAGATGTGCGGGTTAGGTTGATTGGCCGTGCTAAGAAATTGTCCCTTAGTGTGCAGCGATGTGTAGGTTAGAGAGATTAGTGGGTATGATATATAGGGATATGGGGGTAGGGTCTGGGTGGGATTGTGTTCAGTGCAGACTTGATGGGCTGAAGGGCCTTTTTCTGCACTGTAAGGTTCTGTGATTCTGTGAGTGCAGTACTGAGAGTGTGCCGCACTGTCAGAGGTGCAATCTTTTAGTCTTGCACTCCTTAAAGACTATCTCATTGACCGAGTTTTTAGTCAGCTGTTCTGTACCTCCTTTTGACCTTGTATAGACTTGATTTGATGTTGTGTGGTGCACAGTGGGATATATTACCTTATTATAGACGCTGTGTAAATATAAATTGTTTGACGTCAACAATGGATAGATGAAGTGACTTTTGCATAATGTTGACTTTCACTTTGATTGGAGTTGGTCGAAATGAAGAAACTGCCCATTGTACCTCCCCCCACTTTGACCATGTTTAATAGCAGCTGGAAAACCTCTGGAGCATCTGTGGAGAGAGAAAGAGTTAATATTTCACATCCAATCTCCAGTTCCAAAAGGGACTCAAAATGCGAACTCTAATTTGCTCTCCTCGGAAGTTGCCAGACCTGCTCCCATTTTTTCCAACGATTTCTGTTTTGATTTCCGATTTCTGCATCTCCGGTATTTTGCTCTTATTGTATGTGTGTGACTTGCTGTATTACCATTCTTAATGTCACCCTTTCTCCGCTCAATCCAAACAAACCATTTGATGTGGCACAGTGATTAGCACTACTGCCTCACAGCACTAGGGTTCAATTCCAGGCTGGGTCACTGTCTGTGTAGACTCTGCATGTTCTCACCATGTCTGCATGGGTTTCCTCGAGGTGCTCCGGTTTCCTCCCACAGTCTGAAAGACGTGCTGCTTAGGTGCCTTGGCTGTGCTAAATTCTCCTGCCAGTGTACAAACAGGCGCCAGAGTGTGGTAACTTGGGAATTTGCACAGTAACTTCATTGCAGTGTGAATCATAGAAGCCCTACAGTGTAGAAGGAGGCCATTTGGCCCATTGGGTCTGAGCTCACCCAGGCCCTACCTCCACGTATTTATCCTGCTGATCCCTTGGCACTAGAATGGCGAATCAACCTAATCTGCACGCCTTTGGACTGTGGGAAGAAACATGAGCACCCGGAGGAAACATGGGGAGAATGTGCAAATAACACACAGACCCGTGGCTGGAATTGAACCCGGGTCCCTGGTGCCATGAGGCAGCAGTGCTAACCGCTGTGCCACCGTGACACTAATAAATAAACTTTAAAAAATGTAAACACGTACAATGAAATCCTCGCAAAGATTGTCTCCAAATTGAACGGTGATTGGCCTGAATGGCTGGCTGTGCTCTTAATCTGTTCAATGACACTTTATGAATCTGTAACTGAGCCGTCGACACTTTTAACGTTTGAGGAGGGGAGGAGGGGTGGGTGGGGGAGGGGTTCAGATCATGAATGGTGCTACGTCAATGCAAGCTTTTTGTGTGTTCCTTTGTATCTTGCATTGTGCAGTGCTTCCCTGGAATACTGAATGCTCCAAGACTCGGTTGCAGCTCTTTCCGATCCCTGCTATTTCCAAACGAGGATCCCAAAGATTTTTTTTTTGTCCCTTTCCCAGACGACGCTCACGGTCAAAATATATGTTTCCCATTAAGTAAAGCAGCAGTAATCTCTTAAACCTCAAAGCATTTATTAACTTCCCTCCTGCTGTGTGTTAGTGTCAGGGTGCCTCGGCTGATCTCCCCGGCATTGCTCGTCACAAGCCCGGGATCTGGTTCTGAGAACGAGTGTGTCTTTCATTAATCTCTTTAAAATGCTGGCCCAGTGCGGGGAGTGATGTGAGGGAAAGGATTGCTGGTTATTGGTGCGGGAAAGTTTCTATCGCTAGTTGCACAGGGCCTCACAATGCGGAAGGAGGCCATTTGGCCCATTTGAGTCTACACCGATTCTCTGAGAGAGCATCTTCTCCAGATTCACCTCCCTGCCATATCCCAGTAACTCTGCACTTTGCTCTTTGCTAATCCGCCTAACCTGCAGATCCCCCCGGATCTGTCCGTGGTTGTTTTTCAGTCATTTTGGAGGGAATGACACTTCTAGATTGTCTGAAGACACTTTACAGCGCTTTGAAGTATTTTTTTTTAAAGTGTACTCACTCTTGTGATGTAGAAATGTGGCCGCCTTATTTGCACACAGCAAGATCCCAATGCGATAACGTCCAGATAATCTGCTTTCGTAAAATTGCTGCAGTGCAGAAGAGGTCATTTGGCCCATCATGTCTGCACTGACCCTCTGTCAGAGTTTCTTACCCAGGCCTCCTCCCCGTAACCCCACACACATTTCCCATGGCTGATCCCGCGCATCTTTTGGACACTAAGGGGAAATCTAGCACGGCCAATCCAACTGACCTGCACATCTACGGACTGTGGGAGGACCCGATTAATAGAAACTTACAGTGCAGAAAGAGGCCCATCGAGTTTGCACCAAACACAATCCCATCCAGGCCCTACCCCCATATCCCTACATATTATACCCACTAATCCCTCTAACCTGTGAATCTCTAGATACTAAGGGGCAATTTCTTAGCATGGCCAATCAACCTAACCCGCACATCTTTGGACTGTGGGAGGAAACCGGAGTACCTGGAGGAAACCCACGCAGACACGAGGAGAATGTGCAAACTCCACACAGACAGTGACCAGAGCTGGGGATCGAACCTGTGTCCCTGGCGCTGTGCAGCAATAGTGATAACCATTCGATAGATTAGCTTGGCATTTCAGAGGGGAATGAAAAGTATAAAGTTTAATTTCCTAGTTACAAGTAAGATTTACACTAACACTGCAATGAAGTTATGATGAAATTCCCCTAGTTGCTACAGTCCGGCGCCTGTTCAGGTCAAGGCACCGCACCAGCAAGTCTTTCAGAAAATGTGGGAAGAAACCGGAGCTCCCAGAGGAAACCCATACAGACACGAGGAGAATGTGCAAACTCCACACAGACCTGAGCCGGGAATCGAACCCGGGTCCCTGGCGCTGTGAAGCAGCAGTGCTAACCACCGTGCCGCCCTCACTAACATAAAAAAGTGATACTTCACTGATTTCAATCTGCCTAATTGCACAGAGGCAGAAATCAGTATGCAAAAGGCTAATGTGAAAGCACTGCCCTCCCACAGGCAAGACACACTGGTGTGGGATACATTAAAATGGTGTCCATTCATTCTAGCTCTGCGCTGAGGAAGGCTGATGCTGCAGGATTGCCGAGAGATGTAAGAATGAGTGGTGTGAGGGACAGACTGATTACTGATCACGCAGCCCTTATCTTCTTAGCTAACAGTTACTCAGTGTATCCAAACCCACAGGAAAGTTCCAGTCTGGCTCACAACACTTTCCTGCACTTTGGCTGCCTCACTCATTGCTAGGGCGAATCTACAAGGGCTTATGTTAAGACGTCTACTCACTAATTGGGCAAATATTGGCACAGAGACAAAACATATAATGGCATGAGAAAAATCACAAGTGCGACTCTTAACTCAACACTCCTGCTGGATATGAACAAATAAAGGCAAGGAGCTCTCAGCTTGTGTTTGAGCAGTGTTTTTGTGTCAATAAGGTCCAGTTGGACTGGCATCTCACTCTCATGTTAAGGGTTAGATTATAAATTGCCACTTAGCATCTGAAGCTGCGTAGGAAGGACTGTGGATGTCATCTACGTGGATTTTAGTGAAGCATTTGACAAGGTCCCTCATGGCAGGCTGATGCAAAGGTTAAATCACACAGGATCAAAGGTGAATTAGCTAGATGGCCACAAAACTGGCGTGGCTAGAGAAATAAGTCTCAGAGTATCGGGTATAAAAGTTATGGTAAGGTTATATAAGGCGTTGGTGAGGCTGAATTTAGAGTATTGTGTACAGTTTTGGTCACTTAGTTACAGGAAGGATGTAAATAAGGTTGGAAGAGTGCAGAGAAGGTTCATAAGGATGTTGCCAGGACTTGAGAAGCTGAGTTACAGAGAGAGATTGAATAGGTTAGGACTTTATTCCCTGGAGTGTAGAAGAATGAGGGGAGATTTGATAGAGGTGTATAAGATTTTGATGGGTATAGATAGAGTGAATGCAAAGCAGGCTTTTTCCACTGAGGCTAGGGGAGAAAAAAACCAGAGGGCATGGGTTAAGGGTGAAAGGAGAAAAGTTTAAAAGGAATATTAGGTGGAGCTTTTTCACACAGAAAGTGGTGGATGTGTGGAATGAGCTGCCGGGTAAAGTGGTGAATGCGAGGTTACTTTTTTTAAGAAAAACTTGGGATGGGTTTATGGATGAGAGGGTTGTGGAGGGATCTGGTCCAAGTGCAGGTCAGTAGGACTAGGCAATAAATGATTCGGCACAGACAAGAAGGGCCAAAAGACCCGTTTCTGAGCTGTAATTTTCTATGTTTCTAACACCAGGTTAAAGTCCAACAAGTTTATTTGATAGTAAACACACGAGCTTTTGGCATTTGCCTCTTCGTCAGGTGAGTGGAGACTTCTGCCCTCAAACCCAGCATATAAAGGCACATACAGTACAGAATACAGAACTCCCCACTCACCTGACAAAGGGGCAAACCCTGCAAGCTTGTGGGTTTATTATCAAATAAACTTGTTGGATTTAAACCTGGTGTTGTGAGACTTCTTACTGTGTTTACCCCAGTCCAACACCGACATCTCCGCATCTTGGCCATAGAAGACAGAGGGTAGCAATAGAGGGGTCTTTTTCCAGTTGGAGGTCTGTGACTAATGATGTTCAGTAGGACAAGACTTCCCACTGTGTTTACCGCAGTCCAACACCGGCATCTCTACATCATGACCAGTGATGCTCCTCAGGGGCTCTGTACTGGGACCTCTGCCGTTTGTGATTTATATAAATGATTTGAAAGAAGATGTAGTGGTGTGATTAGTAAGTTTGTGGATGACTCAAAGATTGCTGGAGTTGTGGATAGTGATGAACATTGTCAGAGAATAGATGTAGGTAGGCTGGAAAATTGGGCGGAGAATGGCAGTTGGAATTTAATCCAGATAAATGCGAAGTGATGCATTTTGGTAGATCTAATGTAGGGAGGAGCTATACAGTAAATGGCAGAACCATCTGGAATATAGACATACAGGGACCTGGGTGTGCAAGTCCACAGATCCTTAAAGGTGGCAGCACAGATGGAAAAGATGGCGAAGAAAGCATATGGCATGCTTGCCTTAATTGGATGGGGCATAGAGTATAAAAGTTGGCATATAATGTTGCAGTTATATAGAATGTTGGAATCCAGTTCTGGTTGCCACGCTACCAGAATGATGTGGAAGCTTTGGAGACAGTGAAGAGGAGGTTTACCTGGATGTTGCCTGGTATGGAGGGTCTTAGCTATGAGGAGAGATTGGGTAAACTGGGGTTGTTCTCCCTGGAAAGATGAAGGTTGAGGGGCGACCTAAGAGAAATTTACAAAATTATGAAGAGTATGGATAGGGTGAGCAATTGGAAGCTTTTTCCCAGGTGACAAACATAAGGGGTCACAAGTTCAAGGTGAGGGGGGCAATCCATATCAATACAGATGTGCAGGGGACATTTTTCACACAGGTTGGGGCCTGGAATGCACTACCAAGCAAGGTGGTTGAAGCAGACACGTTAGGATCATTTAAGACTTAACTAGACACCACATGAACAGACTGAGAATAGAGGGATACAAACGGATGGTCTAGTTAGGAACACATGAGCGATGCAGGCTTAGAGGGCCAAAAGGCCTTTTCCTGTGCTGTATTGTTTTTTGGCCATGCTAAATTGCCTCTTATTGTCCAAAGATGTGCAGGTTACGTGGATTGGCCATGCTAAATTGTCCCTTATTGTCCAAAGATGTGCAGGTTAGGTGGATTGGCCATGCTAAATTGCCCCTTAGTGTCCAAAGATGTGCAGGTTAGGTGGATTGGCCATGCTAAATTCCCTTAGTGTCCAAAGATGTGCAGGTTAGGTGGATTGGCCATGCTAAATTGTCCCTTATTGTCCAAAGATGTGCAGGTTAGGTGGATTGGCCATGCTAAATGCATGGGGTTACGGGACAGGAGATGGTTGATTCCATGCAGACTCAATGGGCTAAATGGCCTCATTCTGCATCATGGTAATAACTTGCTGCTTAACTAGATCGTTTACTCAACATAATTGCTTTAACTGTTGTTTGGGCCTCTTATTTTGCGACCTGCTCCTCGATAGCACTAATATCTCCTGTTTCTGGAGTTGATCATTTGCAGGGATTAGATGAGGGATTGCAGGGATTATGATTGAGAAAATAGTCATTGAAAGTGTCACACAGGACATGGGGGCGAAACATTGAAATTGATTTTTCATCTTGAGGTGGCAGGATGAGTTTGTGCAAAGATTTTTGCAACAGAGAAAAATCTTCAAATTCAGAATGTTAGCATTATTCAAGCTAGGCTGTTCAGGAGGGAGAGGACACAAAGCACTTTCCTCACACTATGGATATCTGGGGCAGGATATTGGCATTTGGGTTGGGGCCCCTATCTTCTCTGTTTAAATGGTGTCCCAAACCGTGACTCTATAGGAAACGTTCTCCCAGTTAGTGGCCCAAAGGGGCCAGCTTGATATCCAATCAACGATGGCAGGCCAACCCTTAAAATACTGGAGGACCAATAGAAGGCCCCCATGAAGCTGGCACTCTGGGTAAGAGATAGAGAGGATGCTGACGTTCCAAGGCTCCCCCTGAGGGAACTCGCTGAAGTTGGGTGTGATTGACAAGATGAATGGGGTGGAGGTGGCAAATGGAGTTAGAAATCAGATCAACCTCCATCTGATTGAATGACTGGGCAGGATTGACGGGTGATTGACTGTCTCCTGTTCCTCTGGAAAACCATCCACAGAAGGAAGCCGTTCGGCCCATTGAGTCTGCACTGACTCTCTGACAGAGGACTTGCTCGGGTCTGCTTTCCTTCCCCGTAAAAGTCAATGTTTAGCAAACTGTTTTATTTTCCCTTTTCCTGAGGTTAGCACTGCTGCCTCACAGCGCCAGGGATCCAGGTTCAATTCCCCACTTGGGGGCTGCGTAGAGTTTGCATGTTCTCCCCGTGTCTGTGTGGGTTTTCTCCGGGTGCTCCGGTTTCCTCCCACAGTCTGAAAGATGTGCTGGTTAGGGTGCATCGGCTGTGCTAAATTCTCCCTCAGTGTACCCGAACAGGCGGCAGAGTGTGGCAACTAGAGGATTTTCACTTTGCTGCAGTGTTAATGTAAGCCCACTTGTGACACTGATAAATAATCCTGACCTGTTTTTTTAAGGTTTGTCTAAACCCAGCTTACTAAAATGGACTGTCCAAACTTTTCCTTAAGTGTTGTAGACCATTTAACTCTACATTCACACCAGTTGCCGCTCAATTGCAACCCAAATGATTTTGGTATTGTGGCCAAAGATTTATCTATCCATGACAAAAAACACAGTTCTTTCCAAATGCTCTGGATCAAGAAGTAAAGAATAACTTGGCAGCTCAATCATACTGATGAGTTACTCAGTGTTTATGCTTCTCTGGAGGGTGAGGAGTGTCTGGGGCATGGAGGAGACTAGGCGTTCAGGGGTCACAGCTCTGCAATCGGCAGTGCACAGTGAAGGAACTGCCTTGCTCTGTTTTACAAGGGTGCGGAACTCGGGACACTTACCTCATGCTAAGTAAATATTACTCTGGAACGCAGTCCTGAACTCTTGCTGTTTATCAAGTGAGTGGATCATTGCAGCTGTCAAGGTTATAATAGGATCAGGATTTATTTTGGGATTGTTTTCCGAATGATGGGAGCTCGAGTGTCCAGAACTCGCAAGAGTGGGGAATCTCATGGTGTGCCCAGTGTGTTAGAATGTGTCCATTATATCCTCAGCTCCAAATGCTTGCCTAGTAAGTTACTGGCATTGGGAGTGTGAACAAAGAACAAAACAGCACGGGAAACAGGCCCTTCGGCCCAACGAGCCTGCGCCGCCACCCCGATGTTCCCACCCCTACCCGTGATCTCTGTCTATTTTATAGATCTATGGATTAAAAACCAAATTTGAGACAATTTAGGGAGAATTTGTTTTGCCAATTAGCCTAAGAGCACATCTTTGGGATGTGGGAGGAACCCGGAGAAAACCCACGCAAGCACGGGGAGAATGTGCAAACTCCCACAGACACAGGTCCAAATCCATGTGGCAGGGGAGCAGCAAGAGGTTGGGATCTCGATGAACGATGGGACCAAGATCCTTAACCAAAGGGATTTAATGATTGAGAAAGAAATTGAGGAATGGGGGGATAAGGAGGGTGAATTGTGGGACAGGAAGAGAAATAAGGGGAGGGAAAAGAGTTAGAATTGTTACAGAGCAGAAGGAGGCCATTTGGCCCATCCACACTCACCACACTGCTTTCCTCCACCTTCTCCCCGTTGCCCTGCATGTTGTTCCTTCTCAAATAATCATTGCTTTGATTGAAGATAGAAAGCGACTGATTAAGAAGGGAAAAATAGAGTTTGAAAGTAAGCTAGCAGGAAACACAGTAATGGACTGTAAAAATTTCTACACATAAGTAAAGAGAAAAATGAACAAAAACGAATAGAACATAGAACATTACAGCACAGAACAGGCCCTTCGGCCTTCGATGTTGTGCCGACCAAAATAAAAAGCAATGCCCCTCCAACTAAACCATTCCCTTCTCTTCCATATACTTATCAATTAACCTCTTAAACGCCACCAAACTTGGCGCATCTACAACAGCTGCAGGCAGGCATTCCACTCCCTAATCACTCTTTGAGTAAAGAACCTACCTCTGATATCCGTCCTATAACTCATACCCCTTAATTTAAAGCTGTGTCCCCTCGTGCTAGCCCCTTGTAGGCCCCTTGTAGTCAGAAAAGGGAGAATCCATAACGGGGAATAAAGAAATGGCTAAGGAGTTAAATTTGTACCTTGCTTCAGTTTTCACAAAGGAAGATATGAATAATGTACCAGAAGTGCTGCAAGAAACATGTTTTAGTGAGAAGCTGAAGGAAATCATCATTAGGAGAGAAATGGTTTCTGGGGAGCAAAGAACAACATAGCACAGGAAACAGGCCCTTCAGCCCTACAAGCCCGTACCGTCAATTTTAACACTCAGTGAGGGCCTCATTCCAATCCTCCTCCTACTGATGACTTTTGTCTATACCTCTTGGACTCCACAATAAAGGGGTGCAAATTTAGGAGGCCTAATTTAGGGAAATTGGTGGCATTGAAGATGGATAAATCTCCAGGTCCCGATAACCTTAATCAGAGTACTGAAGGAAGTGGCCCTGGAAGTAGTGAATCCATTGGTGGTTATTTTCCAAAACTCTGGAATATTCCTAATGTAAGCCCATGATTCAAAAAGGGAGATAGAGAGAAAACAGGAAACTAGAGACCAGTGAGCCTAATGTCAGTACGGGGAAAGTTGCTAGTACTCATTATCAATGATTTCATAACTCGGCATTTGGAAGACAGTGGTATAATCAGACAAAATTAACATGGATTTACAAAGGGGAAATCATGCTTGATGAATCTATTGGAATTCTTTGAGGATGTAACCAGTAGAGTTGATTGAGGAGAACCAGTGGATGTGGTTTATTTAGACCTTCAGAAGGCTTTCAGCAAGGTCTCGCATAACTAACGACTGTGTAAAGTTAAAGCACATGGGATCGCAGGGAATGCCTTGAGATGCAGAGAAAGCTGGTTAGCAGATAGGAAGCAAAGAGTTGGCATAAATGGGCCTTTTTCTGATTGGCAGTCATGGCTAGTGGGGTTCCACAGGGATCTGTGTTGGGACCCCAACTGTTCACATTATATATAAATGATTTGGAAAAGGGAACTGAATGTATTATCCCCAAATTTGCAGATGATGCAAAGTTGGGTGGGAGGGTGAGCTGTGAGGAGGATGTAGAGATGCTTCAGTGTGATTTGGACAGGCTGAGTGTGTGGGAATCCGCATGGCAGATATAGTATAATGTGGATAAATGTGAGGTTATTCACTTTGGTAGCAATAATAGGAGGACAGATTATTACTTAAATGGGTGTGAATTGAGAGAGGCGGATACTCAGCAAGACCTTGGTGTCCTCGTGCATCAGTAACTGAAAGTAAGTGCACAGGTACGGCAGGCAGTAAAGAAGTGAATGATATGTTGGCCTTCATAGTGAGAGGATTTGAGTACAGAAGCAGGGCTGGCTTGCTGCAATTGTATAGTGCATTGGTGATGTTTTACATAGAGCATTACAGCGCAGAACAGGCCCTTCAGCCTTCAATGTTGCGCTGACCAATTAACAAAAAGCAATGACCCTCTAACCTAAACCATTCCCTTTTCATCCATAAACTTATCTACTAATAACTTATCTACTAATACTGCGTTTGATAAGGTGGCCCATGGAAGACTTCTACAGAAAATGCAGATGTGTGGAATAGAGGGTGATTTAGCTAATTGGATTAGGAATTGGCTGGCAGATAGAAGACAGAGGGTGGTGTTGATGGGAGATATTCATCGTGGAGTTTGGTGACAAGTGGTGTGCCTCAGGGGTCTGTTTTGGGGCCCCTGCTGTTTGTAATTTTTATAAATGATCTGGATGAGGGTATTGAGGGATGGATCAGTAAATTTGCAGATGATACTAAAGGTGGTGGAGTGGTAGATAGTGAAGAGGGGTGTTTTAGTTTACAGGGTGACTTGGACAAGTTGCAGAGCTGGGCCGAGAGGTGGCAAATGGAGTTTAATGTGGAAAAGTGTGAGGTAATGCACTTTGGCAGGAATAATAAATGTGTAGATTATAGGGCTAATGGTAGGATTCTTAATAGTGTTGATGAACAGAGGGATCTTGGTGTATTTGTGCATAGATCCCTGAAAGTAGGCAGTCAAGTCGAGAAGGTTGTTAAGAAGGCATATGTAGTCTTAGCTTTTATTGGTAGGGGGATTGAATTTCGGAGCTGCAACGTCATGTTGCAACTGTACAAAACTCTAGTGCGGCCGCACTTGGAGTATTGTGTGCAGTTCTGGTCCCCACATTATAAGAAAGATGTTGGAGGCATTGGAGAGGGTACAGAGGAGGTTTACCAGGATGTTGCCTGGTATGGAGGCAGGTCCTATGAAGAGAGGTTGAAGGATTTGAGGTTGTTTTCGTTAGAAAGGAGGCGGCTAAGAGGGGATCTTATTGAAGCATATAAGATGATTAGAGGTTTAGATAGGGTGGACAGTGATAGCCTTTTTTCCTAGGATGGAGAAAGCTAGCACGAGGGGACACAGCTTTAAATTAAGGGGTATGAGTTATAGGACGGATATCAGAGGTAGGTTCTTTACTCAAAGAGTGATTAGGGAGTGAATGCCCTGCCTGCAGCTGTTGTAGATGCGCCAAGTTTGGTGGCGTTTAAGAGGTTAATTGATAAGTATATGGAAGAGAAGGGATTGGTTTAGTTTGGAGGGGCATTGCTTTTTATTTTGGTCGGCACAACATCGAAGGCCGAAGTGCCTGTTCTGTGCTGTATTGTTCTATGTTCTATGTTCTATGTTCTATAATCTCTTAAATGCCACCAAACTTGGTGCATCTACAACTGCAGCAGGCAGGGCATTCCATACCCTTACCATCCTCTGGGTAAAGAACCTACCTCTGACATCCGTCCTATAACTACCACCCCTTAATTTAAAGCTATGTCCCCTTGTGCTAGCTTTCTCCATCCTTGGAAAAAGGCTATCACTGTCCACCCTATCTAAACCTCTAATCATCTTATATGTTTCGATAAGGTTTCCTCTTAGTCACCTTCTTTCCAATGAAAACAACCTCAAATCCCTCAGCCTCTCTTCATAAGACCTGCCCTCCATACCAGGCAACATCCTGGTAAACCTCCTCTGTACCCTCTCCAATGCCTCCACATCTTTCTTATAATGCGGGGACCAAAACTGCACACAATACTCCAAGTGCGGCCGCACTAGAGTTTTGTACAGTTGCAACATGACGTTGCGGCTCCGAAATTCAATCCCCCTACCAATAAAAGCTAAGACTCCATATGCCTTCTTAACAACCTTATCGACTTGACTGCCTACTTTCAGGGATCTATGCACATACACACCAAGAGCCCTCTGTTCATCAAGACTACTAAGAATCCTACCATTAGCCCTATACTCTACACATTTATTATTCCTGCCGAAGTGCATTACCTCACACTTTTCCACATTAAACTCCATTTGCCACCTCTCGGCCCAGCTCTGCAACTTGTCCAAGTCTCTCTGCAAACTAGAACACCCCTCTTCATTATCTACCACTCCTCCGACTTTGGTGTCATCCGCAAATTTACTAATCCATCCTTCAATACCCTCATCGAGATCATTTATAAAAATTACAAACAGCAGGGGCCCCAAAACAGATCCCTGAGGTCACCACTTGTAACCGAACTCCACGATGAATAATTTCCATCAACCACCACCCTCTGTCTTCTATCAGCTAGCCAATTCCTAATCCAATTAGCTAAATCACCCTCAATCCCATACATCTGCATTTTCTGCAGAAGCCTTCCATGGGGCATCTTATTGAACCTTACATCTGAAATATTGTATGCAATTTTGATTCTTAACTTAGAAAGGATGTCCTTGCTATAGAGGGAGTGCACCAAAGGTTTACCAGGCTGATGCCTGGGATGGCAGGTCTAAGTGGGTTAGGATTATATTCACTGGAGTTCAGAAGAGTGAGAGGGGAGCTCATAGAAACTTATAAAATTCTAACAGGATTAGACAGGGTAGATTCAGAAAGAATGTTCCCGATGGTGGGGGGAGTCCAGAACTAGGAGTCATAGTTTGAGGATAAGGGGTAAACCTTTTAGCACTGAGGTGAGGAGAATCTTCTTCCAGAGGGTGGTAAATGTGTGGAATTCACTCCCATAGAAAGTAGTTGAGGCCAAAACATTGTGAGATTTCAAGAAGAAATTAGATACAGCTCTTGGGGCTAAAGGGATTGAGAGATATGGGGGGAAGGATGGGTCAGGATATTGAATTTGTTATTGATCAAAATGAATGGTGGAGCAGGCTCGAAGGGCAGAATGGCCTCCTCCTGCTTCTAGGTTTAAAAATCGAAGGATAAAAGCCAGGAAGTAACTCTAACCCTATATAAAACCCCAACTGGAGTTCGGCACAGCCAAGAAAGGCCTGCTTCTGTGCTCTAGTGTTGTACAGAGTACAAAGAAAGAAGGCTGAAAGTAACATTTGATAGGAGTGTTCAAAATCCTGAATTCTTTTGACAACAGTAGGTGTGGTGAATGTGTTTGCAGCAGCTTTGGGATGGGTAATCAAATGGCACAGGTTTAATGCAGCGACAGAACACGACTCAATGTAAGGAAAACAGTTTTATATAATGAGTAGCTTGGATTTGGAATTTCAGTGTCTGACAGGACCGAGAATCTATGGTAATTGTCAAAGGGGAATGGGATAAATTCCTGACTGATATAAAGTTGCAGCGATAAGGTTTAAGTTTTTATTAATTATTGTCACAAATAGGCTTACATCAACACTGCAATGAAGTTATTGTGAAAATTCTCTAATCGCCACACTCCGGTTCCTGTTCGGGTATGCCAAGGGAGCATTTAGCACGGCCAATGCACCCTAACCAGCACAGTCTTTTGGGTAGAAACCCACGCAGACATGAGGAGAACATGCAAACTCTGCACACTCAGTGACCCAAGCCAGGAATTGAACCCTGATCCCTGACATTGTGAGGCAGCAGTGCTAACCACTGTGCCAACATGAGGAAAGGGTGAGTTGGAATGTAGAACACAACAGCACAGACAGGCCCTTCAGCCCACAAGTTGCGTGATCTTATCCCTGCCTACCAGGCCTGTCTATAACTCTCAATCTCATTAAATCCCATGTACTACGCCTAACTGGATTGCTCTTTGAAAGGGCTAGTGCCCACGCAATGGGCAGAGTGGGCTCGTTTGCTGTTGTGTGTTTCGAACGGTCAAGGGGCTGCTCGCTTTCCCCCTCTGTTGGTCTCCAGCTCAAAGTGCCAAAAAACAACAGCAATTCCTGATCAGTCAACAAGCCAAGTGTCTCAGTAACCAGAAGGAATGTGACGGAATGTGAACACAGATCCAAAGATAGTTCAAACAATCAGACAGCGTTGTTGTTTAAAATGGGAGAGTGGGATAAAGCCAGTCATTATAGTCTAACCTCGATGGTGGGCAAATTGGTGTGGGGGAGAGAATAATTCCTGAAGGATTCTGTAAAGCGTCACTTTGAAGGAACAGCCAATGTGGATTTGCTAAAGGGAGGTCTGTCTGACTAACTTGACTGAATTTTGTTTTAGACTAGCCGTGTTTTTGATGTAACTCAGATGGATTTTATGAAGGTTTTTTGGATGTCTCTCTGGACAGGAAGGTTTGAAGGCTCGTGGCATCCAAACTTAACCCAGTGGCAGAAAGGAAAAGGTAAATGGTAGCAGGCGTTTCGTGATGGGACGGTTGTTGATCAAGGGGGTTTCGCAGAGACCCCTGGGTCCCCTGGTACACATTAATGACATGGGTTTGGTTATAAGGGGCATGGTTTAAGGAGTTTGTGGATGGTATGTAGAATCATAGAACCTACAGTGCAGAAAGAGGCCCTTCGGCCCTTTGAACCTGTACCGAACACAAACCCACCCAGGCCCTATCCCCATATCACTACATATTACACCTACTAATCCCTCTAACCTACACATCCTGGACTCTGAGGGGCAATTTGTTAGCACAGCCAATCAAACTAACCCGCACATCTTTGTACTGTGGGAGGAAGCCACACAGACACAAGGAGAATGTGATGACTCCACACATACGGTGACCCGAGCTGGGAATCGAACCCAGAACCCTGGAGCTGTGAAGCAGCAGTGCTAACCCACTGTGCTACCGTGCCACAGGTTAGTCGAGTGGTTGATAGGGGCTAGGTGTGTAGACTGCAGCAAGGTGTCAACGGATTGATCAGGTGGGAGAAAAGTAGCAAATAGGACTGAATTGGGGTAAATGTGAAGTGATGTATACCCTGTGGATGGTGGGATCTTGCAGAGGGGTTGTGGATTGCATGTACACAGATCTGATTATAGGAAGGTAGGCGAGACCTTTTGAATCATTGTCTTTGTTTGCTGAGGCACAGAATGAGAGAAAGCACCATAGAATCTCTATAATGCAGGAGGAGGCCATTCAGCCCATCGAGTCTGGACTGACTCTTTGACAGAATATCTTACCCAGGCCCGCATCCTGCCTTATCTCAGTAACCCCATGCATCTACCATGGCCAATCCAACTAACCTGCACATCTTTGAGCACTAAGGGGCAATTTTACCGTCCACCCTAATCCGCATGAGGGGAATTTCACAGTAACTTGATTGCAGTGTTAATGTAAGCCTTACTTGCGACTATTAAGTAAACTGAAACAAAAACTTTAATCTTTGGTTTACCTCAGGAAGAACTCAGTAAGAATTTAGCAACACCAATTTTAAATCCTGCTGATTTATTTGATAGTAAATTTGCGAGCTTTCGACACTCTGTGTCTTTGTCAGGCAAGTGCAGTGTTCTGGTCTGCAATAGCACTCGTCAACACAGACAGTCACAGATTGCTGATTAGAATGCGAATCCTTACATCTAACCTGCTATTCAAGTGTTAAAGTGGCTAACAATGTGTGTGAAGGGAATCCTGAGCATTGGTTAGAGAATTGTGTGTTTCCTCCAGACAGCACAGTAAGTGAGGTTTTTTGCTAACCCAGGCAAGTTACGGGGGTTACAGATAGTGTGTCATGAAGCCAAGATCCCTATTAAGACCGTCCTCGTGTGCGGAACTTGGCTATCAGTCTCTGCTCAGCGACTCTGCGCTGTCGTGTGTCACGAAGGCCCACTTGAAGAACGTTTACCCGCAGGTCGGAGGCCGAATGGCCATGACTGCTGAAGTGTTCGCCCACAGGAAGGGAACTGTTTTGCCTGGTGATTGTTGAGCGATGCTCATTCATCCGCTGTCGTAGTGTCTGCATGGTCTCCCCAATGTACCATGCTTCGGGACATCCTTTCTTGCAACGTGTTAGGTAGACAACGTTGGCCGAGTTGTAAGAGTATGTACCGTGTACCTGGTTCCGCACACATGAGGACGGTCTTAATAGGGATCTTGGCTTCATGTCACACTATCTGTAACCCCCGTAACTTGCCCGGGTTAGCAAAAAACCTCACTTACTGTGCTGTCTGGAGAAAATACACAATTCTCTACCAATGCTCAGGATTCCCTTCACACACATTGTTAGCCACTTTAACACTTGAATAGCAGGTTAGATGTAAGGATTCGCATTCTAATCAGCAATCTGTGACTGTGCTGATGTGTGCGATTGCAGACCAGAACACTGCATTTGCCTGACGAAGACAAAGTGTCGAAAGCTCGCAAATTTACTATCAAATAAATCGGTTGGATTTAAAATTGGTGTTGCTAAATTCTTACTGAGTTCTTACTACCCCAGTCCAACGCCGGCATCTCTACATCATTACCTGAGGAAACCAGAGCACTTGGAGGAAACCCACACAGATATGGGGAGAATGTACAGACTCCGCACAGTGACCTGAGCCGGGAATCGAACCTGGCTCCTTGCTGCTAGTGCCACCATGCCCCCCTCCCCTCCCATTCATTCTGGGATATTTTGCCCACCTGGGCACAAAGGAAATTAGAGCTGTAATCTAAGTGTACTTTTTGAGTATTTATTGCTTAACCATCCCCCAAATGGGCGACACGGTAGCACAGTGGGTTAGCACTGCTGCTTCACAGCTCCAGGGTCCTGGGTTCGATTCCCGGCTCGGGTCACTCTCTGTGTGGAGTTTGCACGTTCTCCCTGTGTCTGCGTGGGTTTCCTCCAGGTGCTCTGGTTTCCTCCCACAATCCAAAGATGTGCAAGTTAGGTTGATTGCTAAGAAATTGTCCCTTAGTGTCCAGGGATGTGTAGGTTGGAGGGATTAGTGGGTAAAATATGTAGGGATATGGGGGTAGGGCCTGGGTGGGATTGTGTTCGGTGCAGACTTGATGGGCCAAAGGGCCTCTTTCTGCACTGTAGTATTCTATGGTTAATTTGGTTATTTATCCTAGTGTAGTGAGGATGTACTGGAATTATATGAAACGTGAGTTTGACCTCAGCTAGTGTATGGGGGAACAGTTCTGGTCACTGCATTATAGGAAGGATACCGGACAGGGCACAGAGGAGATTCACGAGAATGTTGTGAGTGACAATGCGAGGGACAATTGCAAAGGCCAGAGTTTGTTTTCAGCAGCACAGAGACTGAGAGGAGCCTCTGCAAGGTGTACAACATTGTGAGAAGCCTGGATACTGTGGATAGGAAAGAGATATTTCCCTTCATGATGGTTTGAGAGGAGTGGAAGGAGGAGGGTGGGTTAGAACTCACTGCCTGATAGGGTGAGAGAGACAGGGATGTTAAAAGTGATGCTGGAACATGGGATTGGCTGGATCTTTCTCTTTTGGCTAGCAGAGGTTTAATGGGCTGAATGACCTCCTGAGCAGTGCAATTAATGTTTCTGCGTTTTTTTTTGAAGTTTGAATGATCTTGTGTCGGATCAGTCACTAATAGGGTTCCAGGCAAACGTTATTTGATTTGATATATTTTGAGTCTGCCTTCATAGCTCAGGACAAATGTTTCCACCTTTTGCTGCTTTCTCTCTCATCCATCTGTTTACTTTTCTACTCCTCTTAATATCTATCTCTGTACACGATCCCTGTCTCTGTCCCTCTCATTATTAAGTCTGTTTCATTTTGATGCCTTGCATTATCGCTTTCCCTTTAATTGTCTGTGTGCGTGTGTCACTCTCTCTGTGCCTCTCTCTCTCTCTGTCTGTGTCACTCTCTCTCTCTGTCTGTGTCACTCTCTCTCTGTCTGTGTCACTCTCTCTCTCTGTCTGTGTCACTCTTTCTCTCTCTCTCTCTGTGTCACACTTTCTCTCTCTCTCTCTGTGTCACTTTCTCTCTCTCTCTCTCCGTGTCACCCCCGCCCCCTCTCCGTGTCACCCCCTCCGTGTCACCCTCTCTCTCTGTCTCAGTGTGTGTGTGTGCGTGTGTGTCTGTCTCTCCCCCTTTTTCTCTCTGTGTTTATGTGTGTCCTCCGATTGTGCATTTGTGTGTTGCTCTCTCTCTCTCTCTCTGTGTCAGTCTGTGTCTCTCTCTGTGCCTGGGTGTGTGTATGCGTGTGTGTCTCTCTCTGTCTGCCTGCTCCTTCCTGCTCGGCTGTTACTGAGACAGGCAGGATTAAGTGATGATGAGTGATTGGAGTAGATTGTGGGCTTGTCAAAGGGCAGTGATCATTTGAAGGCAGTCAGTGCAGGATGCTGAATGAACAATGGGAATGAAAACTGAAAGTTACTCTGATGTGTGAGACAGGATGGGAATCGCTGATGTTTGTCCTGTTCAAGCACTTGTTCGAAAGCAGCAGCGAGCTGTTTGTTTCCTCACTCACACTACCTTCTCATCAGATTTAAATAACCAAACTTCAACAAGTAGACCTCACTGTGACGTTCTCCATCATCAACATTCTGGGTGTGTGCCGGGGGGAGCTAGAGGGAAAAGATTTGCTGAACATCTCAGTTTATTTATTAGTGTCACAAGTATCAAAGAACAGTACAGTACAGGAACAGGCACTTTGGCCCTTCAAGCCTGAGCTGATCAGGGTGCCTGCCTCAACTAAATCTGTACGCACTTACAAAGTCCATATCCTTCCATTCCCATCCTTTTCATGTATCTGTCTAGTTGCTCCTTAAATGCCGCTATCGTACCTGCTCCCCTCCCCAGACAGTGCGTTCCCAATATTCACCACCCTCTATGTAAAAAATAAACTTAACTCATATGTCTCCTCTGAACACAAGAGGTGAACTCAGTAAGAGTCTGGCAACACCAATTTTAAATCCAACCGATTTATTTGATAGTAAACCGGCTAGTTTTCGGCGTTTGTGCCTTCGTCAGGCGAATGAGATGTTCTGGTCTATGAGGTGTTCTAGCCACTGGACTAGTGATCCAGGCATCCAGTGCTGCTGCTTCACAGCGCCAGGGATCCAGGTTTGATTCCTGGCTTGGGCATCTATGTGGAGTTTGCACAATCTCCCTGTGTCTGTGTGGGTTTCCTCTGGGTGCTCCGGATTCCTCCCGCGTACTGAAAGACCTGCTGGTTAGGTGCGTTGACCCGAACGGGCGCTGGAGTGTGTCGACTAGAGGAGTTTCACAGTAATTTCATTGCAGTGTTAATGTAAGCTTTACTTGTGACTAATAGATGTACTTCCTTTTTGCGCCAAATGCTTTTTAAATTGCACGCATATGGAATACCTACCTCGGGGGACTGTATATAAAAGGAGGATTATCCGCTTCAGATGTGGAAAGCTTTGATTAGACTCCGTCACTGTTCAGTTTTCGACTCAACCGAGAGAATATCTTCATCTCTGAACATAAGAAATAGGAGCAGGAGTCGGCCATTCAGCCCCTCGAGTCTGCCCCGCCATTCAATAAGATCATGGCTGACCTGAAGTGGATCAGTTCCACTTTCCCGCTTTCTCCCCATAACCCTTAATTCCCTTGTCTATCAGAAATCTATCTACCCGTGACTTAAACACATTTAACAAGGTAGCCTCCACTGCTTCAATTCCAAAGATTCACCACCCTCAGAGAAGAAGTTCCTCCTCAACTCTGTTCTAATTTAACTGCCCCTTATTTTGAGGCTGTGTCCTCTAGTTCTTGTTTCCACTCTAAGTGGAAATAATCTTTCTGCCTTTATCCAGTCTAGTTCCTTCATTATCTTGTATGTCTCTATAACACCTCCCCCTCCCGCCCCCCCAAGTCTTCTAAACTCCAACAAGTACAAGTCCAGTACTCAATCTCTCTTCATAAGTCAATCCCCCCCATCTCTGGAATTTGGAGCAGGTTCAGTATAAGTTGACCACAATTATACGCGGTTGGATCTTGAGGGGTGATCTGCTTGTGTTGGTTCAAGGATTCAATAGAGTTGGTATTGGGGAAATAAGCATTATTTCTCTTTACTAGAGAGCAGGAAAAAGGAGGTGTCATTTCAAAATTGGAGTCAGGCCTTCACATTTGGAATCCCGTGAGCAATTTTGGGCCTCATATCTAAGGAAGGATGAGGTGTCCTTGGAGAGGGTCCAGAGGTGGCTCATGAGAGTAATCCCGGGATGAAAGGCTTGAGGTATGAGGAAAAGTTCGGAACTCCGTGTCTGTACTCGATGGAGTTTAGAAGGATTGAGGGGGAATCTCATTGAAACTTAAGGAACGCTGATAGGCTTGGTTAAAGGGGACGTGGAGAAGGTGTTTGCTTTAGTAGGAGATTCTCGAATCTGAGGGCACAGCTCTGGAGTAAAGGGCCAACTCTTTAAAATGAGGAGAAATTTCTTTAGCTGGTGGGTGGTGAATCTGTGGAACTCGTTGGCACAGAAGGCCGTGGAAACCAGTTGTTGAGTGTCTTGAAGACAGAGATAGATTGGTGAGGGGGTCAAAGGTTTATGGGGTAAGGTAGCAGGATGAGGTTGAGAAACTTACAGCCATGATCAATGACAGAGTTAACTTGAATAGCCTACTTCTGTTCCTCTATCTTATGGTCTTCAGGGGACAATCAGGTGACTGTAAATTTGGAGCTATCTTTCTAAAAGACTCTGGATGTAGTTGGAGCTTTCGAGATGGGAGTCTGATGTATTTTTGTTGAGAAGTCACTCCAAAGGTTACAGACGCAGGGCAGGTAAAGAGAGCTTGCGTGCACATAGAATTCCGACAGTGCGGAAGGAGGCCATTCAGCCCATTGAGCCTGCACTAATCACAATCCCACCCAGACCCTATCTTGTAACCTCCTCCTAGCTCCCTCTGACACTAAAGTGGGAGGAGTTGTAGACAGCGAGGACGGATGTTACAGTTTGCAGAGGGACATAGATAGGTTGCAGAGTTGGGCTGAGAGGTGGGAAATGGAATTTAATGCGGAAAAATGTGAGGTGATTCACTTTGGAAGGAGTAACAGGGTTACAGAGCATTGGGCTAATGGAAAGACTCTTGGTAGTGTCGATGAGCAGAGAGATCTCAGTGTACATGTGCATAGATCCCTGAAAGTTGGCACCCAGGTTGATAAGGTTGTTAAGAAGGTGTGTTAGCTTTTATTGGTAGGGGGATTGAATTTTGGAGCCGTGAGATCACGTTGCAACTGTACAAAACTCTGGTGCGGCAGCACTTGGAGTATTGTGTACAGTTCTGGTTGCTGCATTATAGGAAGGATGTGGAGGCATTGGAGAGGGTGCAGAGGAGGTTTACCAGGATGTTGCCTGGTATGGAGGGCAGGTCTTATGAGGAAAGGCTAAGGGACTTGAGGTTATTTTCGTTAAAGAGAAGAAGGTGACCTAATTGAGGCATACAGGATGATCAGAGGGTTAGATAGAGTGGACAGTGAGAGCCTTTTTCCTCGGATGGTGATGGCTAACATAAGGGAGATATAGCTTTAAATTAAGGGGTGGTAATTATAGGACGGATATCAGAGGTAGGTTCTTTACTCAGAAGGTAGTAAGGGTGTGGAATGCCCTGACTGCAGCAGTTGTGGACTTGCCAACTTTAAGGACATTTAAATGGTCAGTGGATAGGCATGTGGATAACATTGGAATAATTTAGGTTAGAGGGCCATTAGATTGGTTCAACTGGTTGGCGCAACATCGAAGGCCGAAGGGCCTGTACTGCGCTGTAATGTTCTATGACACGAAAGAGGCAATTTAGCATGGTCAATCTACTTAACCTGCACATCTTTGGACGCTAAGGGGAATTTTGGCGAGGCCAATCCACCTAACCCTTCGATCTTTGGAGGAAACCGGAGCACCCAGAGGAAACCCACACAGACACGGGGAGAATGTGCACACAGGTTCCCTCCTCGACCCAATCTCACTGAGTGACAGAACACTGTCTGTGGGGCAGAATGGCCTCCTCCTGTCCCTAGTGTTTTTCCCTGCAGGAGGGGGTTGTGGTATTGGCTACCCCCTGCAAGTCAGGCTGCTGGGACATGGATTGCTAAACTCTCCCCCCTCCCCCTCGGCACTGGGCATGTGAGCTCTGCATGCTGGGAAATGGCTGGGATTCCCGCCATGTGAGACCAGACAGGTGAAGGCTCGGGGTGGCCCCTGTGCCAGGAATGTGCCTAAACCTGATGATAAATCCGTTTCTCGGTGTCAGACAATGATGAGGTTGAGCAGTTTATATCGGCACACAGGTGGGAAATAATGAATCCCGCGTGTCTCTGGTGAACCAAAGAATTTGAGACTTTACCCCAGCCAAGATGCAGTCAGGCAGAGCAGTAACTTGAGATTAAAAACTCTGCGGATGCTGGAAGTCTGAAATGAAAATGGGAACTGCTGGATAAACCCAGCAGGTCCGAGACCTCATTCTCTTATTAACACATTCCGCTAGCCTACTGTTACTAGGATTTTCACTCCCTAATGTTTCAGAGGAGTGGCACAGTAGTTAGTACTGCTGCCCCACGGTGCCACGGACCTGAGTTCGATCCCAGCCTTGGGTCTGTCTGGATTTGTATGTTTTCCCTGTGTCTGCATAGATTTCCTCCAATTACCTCCCACATGCCGAAGGTGTATAGATTTGGTGAATTGCTAAGTTAAATTGCCCTCCCCAGTGTCCAGCGATATACAGGCTAGGTGGATTGGCCATGCGAAATTGCCCCTTAGTGTCCAAAGATGTGTAGGTTAGGAGGACTGGCCATGGTAAATTGCCGCTTAGTGTCCAAAGGTATATGGGTTAGGTGGATTAGCCATGGTAAATTGCCCCTTAGAATTCAAAGATGTGCGGGTTAGGTGGATTGGCCATGCTAAATTGCCCCTTAGTGTCCAAGGATGTGTAAGTTTGGAAGATTAGCAGGGCAAATAAGTGGGGCTTTGAGGGTAGGGTGAATGTGGGCCTGGGTAAGATGCTCTGTCAGCGAGTCAGTGCAGACTTAATGGGCTGAATGGCCTCTATGTGTGCTGTCAAGATTCTAGGATTAGTGGCACCATTAGCAGCCCCTTAGTCTCAGGTACGTGACTTCTTCGCCAATCTCCCCTTAACTCTGAATTATCACAGATTCTCCATTCCACCTCAACTCTCCCCCCACCCCCCAACTTATTACTTTTACCCGCTTTCAGTTCTCTAGAAGGGTCACCTGGATTCAAACTGTCAACTCCCCTCTCTCCAACAACAACAACAAAGAGCAACACAGCACGGGAAACAGGCCCTTCGGCCCAACGAGCCCACGCCACCGTCCTAACGTCTTAATGACATACCCTTGACTTTAGGCTATGCCTATTGTTGAAGATTCCCATATAGGGACCAATATGGGGACAATTTGTTACCCAATCAGCCTAAGAGCACATTTTTGGGATGTGGGAGGAAACCAGAGCGCCCGGAGAAAACCCATGCAACCATGGGGAGAACGTGCAAACTCCCGCAGACACAGGCCCAAATCCATGTGTCAGCACAGCAACAGCGATAGTCTCTGAGCTGTCATGTTGCCCATCAGATGGTCCAGTTTAAGGATACACTGACGACGTGAAGCACTAGGCAACTCCTGAAGCAACATCCAAGAGCAGCTCTCGCACGACATGCCGCATGCATGCCCCTTGTTGGTCAACAAGGTGGACCGAATTGCCTGCGGAAACAAATAAGACTTAATTAAACATGCTAAAAAAAAACTAAGACATTCCCGAGACGAAACTAAAAGATAGTCTACTACTATTTGGTCCTCCTGATATTCAAACAGTCCTGCTATATCCCTCTATCTGCAGACCGCTCATGTGGCTGTCCAAGAGACCCTTAAACAACCCTAGCGTGCCTGCTCCCACCACCTTACTCGGCAGTGCATTCCACACCCCCACTACCCTTTGTGTGAAAAACTGGCCTCTAATATTCGTCTTATACATAGCCCCCCTCACCCTGAGCCCGTGACCCCTCGTTCTATCCATTTCTAATGGTGGAAAAAGCTTACCACCATTTACTCTATCTATACCCCTCATAATCTTATATACCTCTAAAAGATCCCCTCTCAGCCGACGTCTTTCAAGGGAAAACAACCCCAGTGTTTTCAATCTTTCCTCGTAAGACAGCCCTTCCATACCAGGCAGCATCCTGGTAAATCTCCTCTGCACTCTCTCCAGGGCCTCTACATCCTTCCTGTAGTACGGCGACCAGAACTGGACGCAGTACTCCAGATGAGGCCTAACCAACGTTCTATACACCTGCAACATCAGACTCCTACTCTTGTATTCTATACCCCTTCCTATGAAGGCTAACATACCATACGCTTTTTTTACCACATTCTCCACCTGTACTGACACCTTCAGAGACTTGTGAACCTGCACCCCCAGGTGTCTCTGCATCTCTATACTCCGGATAGTTTTACCTTTTATCCTATAACCCCCCTCTACATTATTCTGGCCAAAATGCATCACCTCGCATTTATCCGGATTAAATTCCATTTGCCAACTATCTGCCCAATCTACCAGCCTATCTATGTCATGTTGTATTGCCAGGCACTGCTCCTCAGTACCCGCCAATCCAATCATCTTAGTGTCATCAGCAAATTTGCTGATCACACCACCTACCCCCTCTTCCAAGTCATTTATATACACCACAAATAGAAGGGGTCCTAGTACTGAGCCCTGTGGCACACCACTAGTGACAGACCTCCAGTTGGAAAAAGAGCCTTCCACTACTATTCGCTGTCTCCTCCTCCCTAGCCAGTTCTCAACCCATCTACATACCTGGCCCTGTATACCATGCGCCTTCACCTTTTCTATAAGCCTACCATGAGGGACCTTATCAAACGCCTTACTGAAATCCATATAGATGACATCAACGGCTTGTCCTTCATCAACCATTTTTGTCACCTCTTCAAAAAATTCCACTAGATTCGTAAGGCACGACCTTCCCTTAACGAAGCCATGCTGCATATCCCTGATCAGATCGCAGCGCTCCAGATGCTCATACATCCTGTCCCTGAGGATCCTCTCCATTAGCTTACCTATAACTGAAGTCAAGCTCACCGGCCTATAGTTCCCTGGGTTATCCCTCTGACCCTTTTTAAACAACGGTACTACATTTGCAATCCTCCAGTCCTCTGGGACCTCACCTGTGTCCAAAGAAGAGACAAAGATTTGCGTCAGAGGCCCAGCAATGTCATCTCTCACCTCCCTTAGCAGCCTGGGATAAATACCATCAGGCCCCGGAGCTTTATAAGTCTTTATGCTACCTAAAAGCCCCAACACTTCGTCCCTCGTAATGATTATTTCCTTTAACGGGTCCACAAATTCCTCAAAGCCGGCATCAGACATCAGGCCCCTCTCCCGCGTGAATACCGACGCAAAGTATTCATTCAGGATCTCCCCCATTCCCTCAGGCTCTAAGCATAGTTCCCCTCCTCTGTCCCTGAGAGGTCCAATCTTCCCTCTAACCATCCTTTTGCTCCTTACATAGGAGTAAAATGCCTTAGGATTTTCCTTAATCCTACCTGCCAAAGCCATTTCGTGGCCCCTTTTTGCCTTTCTGACACCCCTTTTAAGATCCCGTCTACACTCTCTATATTTTTCCAGCGCTGCCTCTGTCGCCAATTGCCTGGACCTAACGTACGCCTCCTGCTTCTTCCTGACCAAGTCCTCAACATCCCTAGTAACCCACAGTTCTCTAATCCTACCTTTCCCATCCTTCCCCCTTACCGGCACGTGTCTTTCCTGCAAAAATTTTAGTTTTCCCTTGAAAGACTCCCACATGTGCAGCATCGACCTACCCTCAAACAGCTTATCCCAGTCGGTATTCCTAAGATCCTGCCTAATCTGGCTATATCTAGCCCTCCCCCAGTTTAACACCCTCCCCTTAGGGCAGGCTTCATCTTTTTCCATTAATACCCTAAAGCAGACAGAGTTGTGGTCACTATTAGACACATGCTCTCCTACTACAACGTCAACCACCTGCCCTGGCTCATTCCCCAGAACCAGATCCAGTATAGCCCCCTCTCTAGTCGGGCTATCCACATACTGCTCCAAGGACCCTTCTAAAACACACTGTATAAATTCTTCCCCGTCCGCACCTTCCGCTCTGGGCACCTTTCAATCTACCCCAGGGAAATTGAAATCTCCCATTACAACTACCCTATTCTTCCTACACTTGTTGCTGTCAGGCCTGCTGAGTTTATCCTGCATTTTGTGCTTAAATATTGGAGAAATAGCATTCATATCTATAGTGCCTTTTATGAATATGGGGTATTCCAGAGTGCCATACAGCCTATGAATTAGTTTGGTGTGTCGTCACTGATGTAGGAATGTGTGGTGACCAAATTGCACACAGCAAGATCCCAGAAAAAAAGGCAGTTATCTGTTACGATGATTGCAAAGGTGGATAAATGTCAAGAATTGAATGTTGAAATGATGTAAAAAGGTTTATGATACTATCCTTGTTTGCTTTTGATTTAATTTATTATTGGTGCATGTATTCACATAGTGAAAAGTGTTGTTTCTTGCGAGGTGTATAAAGCGTATCGTTCATAGAGAAGAAAAGGAGAGAGTGCAGAATGTAATGTTACAGTCATAACTAGGGTGTAGAGAAAGATCAACTTAGTGCGAGGTAGGTCCATTCAAAAGTCTGATGGCAGCAGGGAAGAAGCTGTTCTTGAGTCGATCAGTACGTGACCTGAAAACTTTTGTATCTTTTTCCCGACAGACCAAAGTGGAAGAGAGAATGTCCAGCATGTGTAGAGTCCTTAATCATGCTGGCTGCTTTGCGAAGGCAGTGGGAAGTGTAGAGGGAATCAACAGATGGGAGGCTGGTTTGAATGGTGGACTGGACATCATTCATGACGCTCTGTGGTTCCTTGCAGTCTTGGGTCAAAGCAGGAGCCCATACCAAGCTGTGACACAACCAGAAATAATGCTTTCTATAGTGCATCTTTAAAAATGTTCTATTGTTGGGTATAACCTTTTGCAAGTTATTGATAAATGGGCCAGATTTTCTTCCTGGGATCAGGACTATTCCTGGGAATCAGAGCCAGGTCCACCTGTGGCCCACTCATCGCCCAATAAGAAATGGGGGCAGCCACCCAAGGCTGGATAGCCAATAAGAGGTCTTCAGTAGTAACACATTGGCAATCCAATATGGAAGCTGTCAATGTATAAAAGAGAGACATAGCATTGTACAATACAGAAAAGGCTCTTTGACCTATTGAGTCTGCACCAACAATAACTACCACTAAAGCTCTGCTCATCCCGTTTTCCAGCATTTATCCCATATCCTTGATATTTCCAGTGCTCGTCCAAATATTTATTTTAAAGGTTGTAAGGTTTCCGGCCTTTCCAAGCAGCGCATTCCAAATTCCCACCGCTCTCTGAGCGAAATCTGTTTTCTCAAATCCCCTCTAAACCTCCTGCCCCTCACCTAAAACCGTGCACCTCTCGTGATAGCACAGTGGGTTAGCACTGCTGCTTCACTGCTCCAGGGACCTAGGTTCGATTCCCGGCTCGGGTCACTGTCTGTGAGGAGTTTGCACGTTCTCCTCGTGTCTGCGTGGGTTTCCTCTGGGTGCTCCAGTTTCCTCCTACAGTCCAAAGATGTGCGGGTTAATTGGCCGTGCTAAAATTGCCTCTTAGGGTTCAGGGATGCTTAGGTTAGAGGGATTAGCGGGTAAAATATGTAGGGATATGGGGATGGAACCTGGGTGGGATTGTGGTTGGTGCAGACCAAATGGGCCGAAGGGCCTCTTTCTGCACTGTGGGGTTCTTTGAAATCTATGAAAATCTAGGATTGACCCCTCAACCAAGAGGAACAGCTACTCCCTATTCACCCTGTCCACACCCCTCAGAAGCTTATACACCTCAATCATGTTCCCCGTTCCGCCTTCCCTGCTCTAGAGAAAACAATCCAAGCTTATCCATTCTCTCCTTATTGCTCGAATGCACCGTCCCAGGCAACATCCTGGTAAATCTCCTCTGTCTCCCCTCTAGAGCAATCACATCCTACACAAGCACGCTTGGCCAATCTCCTCTAGAACATAGAACATTACAACGCAGTACAGGCCCTTTGGCCCTCGATGTTGCGCCGGCCAGTGGACCCTCTAACCTAAACTATTCCAATATCATCCATATGCCTATCCACCGACCATTTGAATGCCCCCAAAGTAGGTGAGTCCACAACTGCTGCAGGCAGGGCATTTCACGCCCTCACCACCCTCTGTGTAAAGAACCTGCCTCTGACATCCGTCCTATAACTACCACCTCTTAATTTAATTTAAAATTATGTCCCCGAAGTTATTTCTGACTTGGTCTTTTTGGAAAGACAGTCTCTCTTTCGCTCGCTCGCTCTCAGACTGTGAATTGAGTAAGTGCTTCAATTTAACGACTGTTTCATTTTCCAAAGTTTAAATTTGCAATTATACCGCATTATTGATGCAGAAACATGTTTCCAACGCACTTTATTGAAGTGTTGTTAGACTGAAGTTGAGACTGAGCCAAAGAAGGGAGATACCAGTGGTAAACAAAAGCTGAGGCCTCTCCTCAGTTTAATCTGGATAAATTACTGGGACGCAGAAATCAAATTTAATTTAATCAAACTCGTAGGATTGAGAATTTTAGGATAGTCAAGTCGTACGAGGCAGCCATGGAACTCTACAAACTTGGACAAAATGTTATGATTTGATGTGAAGTATAAGGTGTCGCAGGGGAGGGACAGAACATGAGAGACGTGGACTCAATGAATGGGGGAGATATTCTAGGGGAGAGACTGGGAGAGGGAATAATTTTGCTAGTGACCGGGTTTCAACAAAGTTTGATGAAGTGTATGGAGAACTAAGCTTTCTTAACAAAGTCTACAGTGGCCATGGGGAAGCACGGGAGATTAGCATTGCTGCTTCACAGCTCCAAGGTTCTGGGTTCGATTCCCGACTCAGATCACTGTCGGTGTGGAGTTTGCACATCCTCCTCGTGTCTGCATGGGTTTCATAGAATCATAGAACTCTACAGTGCAGAAAGAGGCCCTTCGGCCCATGAGTCTGCACCGATAACAATCCCATGCCAGCCCTGTTCCCGTAACCCCACATATTTAACCTGACACTAGAATCATAGAATCCCTACAGTACAGAAAGAGGCCATTTGGCCCATCGAGTTTGCACCATCCACAATCCCACCCAGGCCCTACCCCATATCCCTACATATTTTACCCACTAATCCCTCTATCCTACACATCTCAGGACAATAAGGGACAATTTCTTAGCATAGCCAATCAACCTAACCCGCACATCTTTGGACTGTGGGAAGAAACCGGAGCACCCGGAGAAAACCCACACAGACAGTGACCCGAGCCAGGAATCGAACCCAGGTCCTGGATCTGTGAAGCAGCAGTGCTAATCCACTGTGCTATCATTTCCTCCGGGTACTCTGGTTTCCTCCCACAGTCCAAAGATGTGCGGGTTAGGTTGATTGGCCATGCTAAAAATTAGCCCTTAGAGTCCAGAGATGTGTAGGTTAGAGGGATTAGCGCGTGTGATATGTAGGGATATGAGGGTGGGGCTTGGGTGGGATTGTGTTCAGTGCAAAATCGATGGGCTGAAGGGCCTCTTTCTGCACTGTAGGGTTCTATGATTCTATGAAAATGTCCAGTTCTCTGCTGAGGCTGCACTTACAAATACCCAGGTCAGTCTGACAAATGGGAAGTGTCGGAGGATTGAGCTACAAGTTAACAAGGTAAAGTTATAAAAAAAAAGTTTGGCCGTTCTGCCCTGAAGTGAGAAAATGGGAATCTTTAATATGCCGAGTGACAGGATGGGAAAATCTCAGGATGGTTCAATCATTGCTGCAGGATCAGGGACATGGGTAGAAATCAAACTAAGTTCCAAGAGATCAGTTTAAAGTTTATTTATTAGTGTCACAAGTTGGCTTACATTAAGACTGCTATGAAGTTACTGTGAAAATCCCCTAATCGTCACATTCCGACGCCTGTTCGGGTACACTGAGGGAGAATTTAGCACGGCCAATTCACCTAACCAGCATTTCTTTCAGACTGTGGGAGGAAACTGATGTTGATCAGATGTTGAGAGGAATAGATAGGGTGGATTCTCGGAGGCTATTTCCCTGGGCTGAAATGGTCGCTACGAGAGGACACGGGTTTAAGGTGCTGGGGAGCAAGTACAGAGGAGATGTCAGGGGTAAGCTTTTCACTCAGAAGGTGGTGAGTGAGTGGAATTGGTGGTGGTGGTGGAGGCGAACTTGCTGGGATCTTTTAAGAGACTTCTGGATGAATACATGGGATTTAATGGAATTGAGGGTTATAGATAGACCTGGTAGGTAGGGATATGATCGGCGCAACCTGTGGGCTGAAGGGCCTGTTTGTGCTGTAGTGTTCTATGTTTTATAAACCAGAGCACCCGGAGGAAGTCTGTGGGGGGCAAGTATGAACGTTTCCTCACAGATTGTCACCCCAGCTTCCGTAAGGTGCTAATCCGTGTTGGGGTGACACAGTGGGTTAGCACCGTTGCCTTACAGTGCTAGAGACCCGGGTTTAACTCCAGACTCCGATCACTGTCTGTGTGGGGTTTGCACATTCTCCCCATGTCTGCATGGGTTTTCTCCGGGGGCTCTACTTTCCTCTCGTTGTCCAAAGATGTTAGATTGATTGGCTGTGCTAAATTGACCCTGGGATTAGTGGGATAAATATGTGGGGTTACGGAGATAAGGCCCGGGTGGGATTGTGGTTGGCGCATGGGCCAAATGGCCTCCTTCTGCACTATAGGGATTCTATGATCTGCAGAGCCTTTATTCCATTGCCCAGTCACAGCCCCATCAAGCTATTGGCTAAGGAGGAGGCACGGTGACCTCGGGTGATCGTCTGTCTGTGTTTGGTCTGCACATTCTCCCCATGACTGCATGGGTTTCCTCCGAGTGCTCCAGTTCCCTCCCCCCACAGTTAGTCCAAAGATGTATAGGTTAGGTAGATAAGCCATGCTAAATATGTGGGGATAGGTTGGCCTGGGTAAGATACTGGGCAGGATTTTCCAGGCTTGGGGATATCCCACCCGAGGTCAATGGACCTTTGCACTTTCTGGTCCCACTACAATTCTCACAATGGGAATCGGAGTGTCAGTGTATCATTACTGAAAATTCCCTTTGCTGTGTCAGAGTGTTGGCGCAGACTCGATGGGCTGAATGGTCTCCACCTACGCTGTTGGGATTCTACACGGGGATTCTAACACGAGGGGACATAGCTTTAAATTAAGGAGTGGAAGTTATAGGACGGATGTCAGAGGTGGGTTCTTTACTTAGAGAGTAGTAAGGGCGTGGAATGCCCTGCCTGCAGCAGTTGTGGACTCGCCAACTTTAAGGGCGTTCAAATGGTCAGTGGATAGGCACATGGATAACGTTGAATAGTTTAGGTTAGAGGGTCATTAGATTGGTTCCAACGGTCGGCGCAACATCGAGGGCCGAAGGGCCTGTACTGCGCTGTAATGTTCTACGTTCTATGATTCTATACCCTAAATCACCATGGAGATGCCAGCATTGGACTGGGGTAAACGCAGTAAGAGGTCTCACAACACCAGGTTAAAGTCCAATTGATTTGATAGTAAATACCACAAGCATTCCGAAAGCTAGTGGCATTTGCTATTGAATAAACCTATTGGACTTTAATCTGGTGTTGTGAGACTTCTTACCAACCCACCATCAGTCAGCCCTCACCCCCTCAACTGGGGAGGGACAGCCTGGGATTATGGCGACTTTGCCTTTTTGCTTGACCGTGGAAAGTCAAGTTCAGCGCTGTCCCTCCTTGACAGAGATACGGAGGAGGCGGGGGGGGGGAGAGCCGCAGTATTAGTCTGAACTCCGCCTGGCCCGGGAATTGGACCTGGATTCCTCAGAGTCTGCATTTCAGTGCTGGAGACGGAAGGGAAGTGTGAAACAATGCACATCTTGTTAGTTTTCAGTGCTTGAATTTTGAAACCAGGGGTGATTTGTGCTCTCTGAAAAATGCCACAAAAAAGCAGATGTGAAAGAAATGTTTCAGCTCGACCTTTCCCTTTACAAAAAAAAAACCTCCTAACATTCCGACTTGAGGGGGCCAGAAAGGAATAATAATTGATCAGGTTTCGAGTGGAATCTGGTACAAGTGTTGCCCACGGCTTGCTTCGTTTTATTCCCCCCTCACCCTGGCACTCGCTGCCACACACTGGCATCCAGTTAAGGAATCCCTTGATTTTTTTTTCTCTCTTTGCGTTCTCATCCCTGTTTTTAAATCGTTTTCTTGGCCTCATCCCTCCCTATCTCTGTATCCATCCTCCATAAACTTTACATCATAGAATCCCTGCAGTGCAGAAAGAGGCCCATTGGGTCTGTGTCAACCACATTGCGTGCAGCTCTGGTCCCCTCACTATAGGAAGGATGTAGAGGCTATTGAGAGGGTTCAGAGGAGATTTACAAGGATGCTGCCTGGATTGGGAGGCAGGCCTTATGAAGATAGGTTGAGGGAGCTAGGACTGTTCTCACTGGAGGGACGTAGGTTGAGAGGTGACCTGATAGAGGTTTATAAAATGTTGACAGGAATAGATAGGGTGGATTCTCAGACTATTTCCCTGGGCTGAAATGGTCACTACAAGAGGAAACAGATTTAAGGTGCAGGGAAGCAAATACAAAGGAGATGTCAGGGGTAGGTTTTTCACTCAGAGGGTGGTGAGTGAATGGAACCGACTGCCGTCGGAGGTTGTTGAGGCAAACTCACTGGGGTCTTTTAAGAGACTTCTGGATGAGTATATGGAAAAGAATAGGATAGGGGGTTATAGATAGGTCTGTGGATTGGTAGATGTAATCGGCGCAACTCGTGGGCCGAAGGACCTGTTTGTGCTGTATTGTTCTATGTTCTAATCCTACCCTGGGCCTTATTCAGTAACCCTCATTTACCCTGTTCACTCCCCCTGTTCGGGCACATGGAGGGAGAATTTGGCGTGGCCAATGCACCCTAACCGGCACATCTTTGGACTGTGGGAGGAAACTGGAACACCCGGAGGAAATCCACGCAGACATGAGGAGAAAGATCTCTGTAGAGCTCCAATTCTTAGCGTCCTTGATTTTAATCATTCCCCCACTAGTAGCTTTCTCTCCAGCTGTGCAGTCCCGAAACCTCTGGAATTTCCTCCCTAAACTTCTTTGTCTCACTTTCCTCATTCTTAAGGGTTAGCACTGCTGACTCACAGTGCCAGATTCGATTCCCAGCTTGGGTTAATGTCTGTGTGGAGTTTGCACATTCTCCCCGTGTCTGTGTGGGTTTCCTCCGGGTGCTCTGGTTTCCTCCCACAGTCCAAAAATGTGTGGGTTAGGCAAATTGGCCCCACTAAATTCTCTCTGCGTACCCGAACAGGCGCCGGAGTCTGGCGACTAGGGGATTTTCACAGTAACTTCATTGCAAAGTTAATATAAGCCTACTTGTGGCTAATAAATAATAATAAAGCTGACCCTTTAAATACTTCTCAGCCATCACGTTCTTTTCTAAGGCAGCTCATGAAGCTTGGAAAGTATCTAAGGTGTTGTAAGATGTTGTTTGTAGGTTTTGTGAAGAGATTCTGGGTCTGGTATGGATTAACAGTAGATGTTTTATTAACAGTTTGTACCTATATGTATGTAGGGGATAAGGTTTAAGCTGGAAACTGTCTCCGTGCTTGCTTCTACACATGTCTCTGTCCATACAAGTCTAGATTCTGCTCATGTGTTACTGCACCCAGTCCCGTATTAACCCTTTCTATGCCAGACCCTTATACTCCAAAAGGTGCTATATAAATACAACTCATTGTTTCAGTGAAGAGAATCTAATCAAAGTGATTGAGTGTGGCAGGAATTAGAATTTGCTACAATTTCATACAAACAAGGAGGAGGCCACTCGGCCCCTTGAGCTGCTCCCCTCATTCAGTAAGATTATGGCTGAAATGATTGTTATTTCAACCCCACGTTCCTGCTGATCCCCAAACCTTTCACCCCCTTGTTAATCAAGAATCCATTGAAATCTGCCTTAAAGATATTCCAAAAATCTGCTTCCATTGCCTCTTGAGGAAGAGAGTTCCAGAGACTCACCACTCAGAGAAAATTCTCCTCCTCTGTCTTAAATGGGCGACTCTTTATTTTTAAACAGTGACCATCCTCTCAACCTCCACTCTGTCGCTATCCCCTTAACGTTTAGGTTAAGTTGCCTCTTACTCTTCGAAATTCCAGCGGGTACAACAAGGCTAACTTTTCCAATCTTTCCTGATAGAATCACTGCAGTGCAGAAGGAGGCCATTTGGCCCTTTGAGCCTGTACTGACTCTCTGAAAGAGCATCTATCACACCTCCCCTCTGCCCTAACCCGTATGGCTATGCATTGACCATGCCCAATGTACCTAACATGCTCATCTTTGGACACTAAGGGGCAATTTAGTGTCGCCAATCCACCCAATATAAATAGAACATTACAGCACAGTACAGTCCCTTTTGCCCTCGGTGCTGTGCCGAGCTATGTCCAATCCCACGGTCAAGCTATCCCACTCCTTATCATTCTGGAGTGCTCCATGTGTCTATCCAATAACCACTTGAAAGTCCCTAGAGTGTCTGACTCCATTATCACAGCAAGCAGTGCATTCCACACCCCAACCACTCTCTGAATAAAGAACCTACCTCAGACATCTCTCCTACATCTCCCACCATGAACCTTATAGTTATGCCCCCTAGTAACACCTACATCCAATGAGGAAATAGTCTCTGGACATCCACTTTATCTATCTCCCTCATCATCTTATAAACTTCTATTAAGTCGCCTCTCATCCTCCTCCACTCCAAAGAGAAAAGCCCCAGCTCCCTCAACCTTTCCTCATAAGACCTACCCTCCAAACTAGGCAGCATCCTGGTAAATCTCCTCTTCACGCTCTCCAATGCTTCCACATCCTTCTTATAGTGAGGTGACCAGAACTGAACACAATATTCCAAATGTGGTCTCACCAATGTCCTAGGTGCAGAAAAACCCCACAGCTGCACACTCCCTATTAATAAACACTAACATACTATAAGCCTTCTTCATGGCTCTATTCACTTGAGTGGCAACCTTTACAGATCTGTGGATATGAACCCCAAGATATCTCTGTTCCTCCACATTCCTCAGAACTCTGCCATTAACCGTGTAATCTGCATTCAAGTTTGTCCAACCAACCTGCATGCTGAAGGGCAATTTAGCATGACCATTCTGCATATTTTTGGAGTATGGGTTTAAACGCACACAGACACAGGGGTGGCACGGTAGCACAGTGGGTTTGCACTGCTGCTTCACAGCTCCAGGATCCAGAGTTCGATTCGCGGCTTGGGTCACTGTCTGTGTGGAGTTTGCACATTCTCCCCATGTCTGTGTGGGTTTCTTCCAGGTACTGTGGTTTCCTCCCACAGTCCAAAGATGAGCAGGTTAGGTTGATTGGCCAAGCTGAGAAATTGCTCCTTAGTGTCCAGTGTAGTGGAGGTTAGAGGGATTAGTGGGTATAATATGTAGGGATATGGGGGTAGGGCTTGGGTGGGATTGTGTTCAGTGCAGCTGAAGAGTCTCTTTCTGCACCGTAAGGTTCTATGATTCTATAGAACATAGAACAGTACAGCACAAACAGGCCCTTCGGCCTACAAGTTACCCCGATCACATCTATGTCTACCAATCCACAGACCTATCTATAACCCCCTATCCCATTCGTTCCCATATACTCATCCAGAAGTCTTTTAAAAGACCCCAGTGAATTTGACTCTACCACCTCCAATGACAGCCGATTCCATTCACTCACCACCCTCTGAGTGAAAAACGTACCCCTAACATCCCCTCTATATTTGCTTCCCTGCACCTTAAATCTGTGTCCTCTCGTAGTGGGAAATAGTCTCTGAGAGTCCACCCTATCTATTCCTCTCAACATTTTATAAACCTCTATCAGGTCGCCTCTCAACCTACGTCTCTCCAGTGAGAAGAATCCCAGCTCCCTCAATCTATCTTCATAAGGCCTGCCTCCCAATCCAGGCAACATCCTTGTAAATCTCCTCTGCACTCTCTCAATAGCCTCTACATCCTTCCTATAATGAGGCAACCAGAACTGCTCACAATACTCCAAGTGGGTTCTGACAAGGGTCTTATAAAGCTGCATCATTACCTCCTGACTCCTAAACTCAATGAAGGCCAGTACAACATACTATGATTGAAAACGTGCAAACTCCACACAGACAACAACCCAAGGCCAGGAATCAAACCTGGATCCCTGACTCTGTGAAGCAGTAGTGCTAAACATCCATAGACAACCCACCCATTACTGATATTAGCCTGGTAAACCTTTCCTTGTACTGCTTCCAAAACCTTTACATCCTTCCTTAAATAAGGAGACCAATACTGTACACAACACTTCAGATGTGATCCCACTAATGCCCTGTGCAGCTACAGCCTAACCTCCCTACTTTTGTCTTTTGAGCTGTTTTGCCGACCCTGATTCTTTAACACTCACTGTGCACAGTTTCTGAAAATTCAGACACTTACTTCACACCATAAACTGTTTGCACTTGCTTTAAATAGATCGGCTGAACACCTCGTACATTTCTTTCAGTTCTAACCAATCTCTTCTCACACCCTGCTTTCCTGCAGAATCTCTCTGACAGTTTGATTTGGCTGCTGTCATTCTGAATTCTGTGGTTCTGAAGTTATTCATTCTTTGAGCAATAAAAAAAGGCAGTAAATGGATGATTCCACGATGATGCGTTCTTGCATGATAATTTATGATTCCTGTCAGCCGCAAAACTAATGCCTCCTCAAGACGGAGACTACATTGATCCAATGATAAAAGGGGTCAGTGCATTGAGTAATACAGACATAAAACTTGGAAACTGAAGCTTCTATCTAATTCTTATCTTCTGGGATAGAACTCAGAATTCCTGCAGTGCAGAAGAAGGCCGTTCAGCCCATCAAGTCTGCACCGACTCTCCAAAAGAACATTTTACCCAGGGCCGCCATCTCTCTGTCCTATCTCTGTAATCACACATATTTACCCCACTAATCCACCTAACCTGCACATCTTTGGACACTAAGGGGCAATTTAGCATGGTCAATCCACCTAACCTAACATCTTTGGACAACAAGGGGCAATTTAGAATGGCCAATCCACCTAACCCGCACATCTTTGGATATTAAGGGGCAATTTAGCATGGCCAATCCATCTAACCTACACATCTTTGGACACTAAGGGACCATTTAACATGACCAATCTACCTAACCTGAACATCTTTGGACACCAAGGAGCAATTTAGCATGGCCAATCCACCTCACCTGCACATCTTTGGACACTAAGGGACAATTTAGCATGGCCAATCCACCTAACCAGAGGGAATCCAGAGGGAAAATACTGGAAAATCTCAGCGGGTCTGGCAGCATCTGAAAAGAGCTGATGTTCTGAGTCCAGATGACCCTTTGTCTATCCACGTTTCCCAATCTTGGGAAACTAAGGGGCAATTTAGCATGGCCAATCCAACTAACCTGTACATCTTTGGATTGTGGAGGAAACCAGAGCACCCGGAGGAAATGCTGACACTTGCAGGGGGGGATGTGCAAGAGAGTTCTCCCACGTCGGAACTGAATCCAGGTCTCTGACGCTGTGAGGCAGCAGTGCTAACCACCGTGGGGTAGATTGGCTGAGTAGCCTATTCCTAATTCATACGCTCTGCCTGCCATCTGCGATGTGTGCGATCTTCAGCCTCTTCCTTAGCCACTTGAGACAAAGCATTCCTTGAGTTTCTTCCTGAGCCGCGAAGATAACGCGTTGCAAATTGATATCCTGCAACCTTGACAAGGAGCAGCTGCTGCTGTCAGCAGCTGGCATTATCTGGGATCCCGTGAGCTCTGAACTGTGGAGAAACAATTACCCGGAATTGTTCTCCTGGGTAATTCACTCTGTCTACACCACCTTCACCAACCTTTGATCCCATCTTGCGACCCACATGGTTACCTCATTTTTCTTTTGAAGAAGTTCTACCCAATATCTATTAGAATCATCGAGGAGGCTGGATCTGAAATATCAGTGCATCTGCTTTCCTCACGTGGTTTTTTTTTCTTTTTTTGTTTATCTATTTAGTCAATTTCCCTTTGGAAGTTATTATTGTCTTTACCACTAAGACTCAAGCACCTTCCTAAGAACTGTCAGACTAATTGGCCCTGGTTTCTCTCTCCCTCCTCTCTGTACAGGAATGTTACGTTTTGCTAATGACACTACAAAATGCCGGGAATTTTGCAAAATCAGAGCCACACATCCATTACCTTTGCAACTTGCCCTTTTTACAACCCTAAAGTGCAAGCCATCTGTCCCTGGGGATTTGTCAGATTTTAATTGCTCCTGTTTCCGCATTCATGTAGTGCAGATAGAAGCCATTTGGCCCATCAAGTTTCCACTAACACACCAAAAGATCTGGCATGCGCTGCCTGGGAGTGTGTTAGAGATGGGATGCCTCACATCCTTTAAAAAGTATTTGGATGAGCATTTGGCCCGCCATAACATTCAAGATTATGGGCTAAGTGGGATTAGGTGGGCAGGTCAGGGAATTTCATGCATAGGTGCAGACGTGATGGGCTGAAGGGCCTCTTCTGACCTGTAGTAATCTGTATTTCTGTGAAAGATCATTTTACCCAGGCCCACCTCCTGTCCTCCCACATATTTACCCCATTAATCCCCCAACGTACACACATTCAGTTATCTTTAACATTACCAATCCACCTAACCTGCTCATCTTTGGACTGTGGGAGGAAACCCATGCAGACACGGGGACAACATGCAAATCCTACACAGGCAGTCATCCAAAGCCGGAATTGAACCGGGGATCCTAGCGCTGTGAGACAGCTGTGCTGACAGCTGTGCCACCGTGCCACATTTCTTGTCTATGTGCAATATAACCTGGAGAACACAAGTGTCAGACAATGACCATCTCCAACAAGGGAGGACTTAAACCATCATCTGTTAACATTCAAAGGCATTACCATCATTGCATTCCCTAATGTCAACATCCTGGTGGTTACCATTGACCAGAAACCCAACTGTGCCAACCATATAAATACTGTGGAATATTTCTCATTATTCTTTTTTGAATATCTACTGTGTTGAGGTCAGAGAGCCTGGGAATGTTTTCTCTCTCTTCCTCCTCTGCTTTGTCAACGTAAAACCAAGGTTGGATCACATTCCCTTTCCTTCTTGCTAACATCCCTTAAAGGCATATTGTCACAGAATCAGGGACCATCTTAAACTACCGAGCTTGCACTGACAACAATCCCACCCAGGTGCTATCCCTGTAATCCCAAGGATTTACCCTCCAAATCCCCTGACACTTGGGGGCAATTTAATATTGTGGGCAGCACAGTATCACAGTGGTTAGCACTGCTGCCTCGCTGCACCAGGGATTCGGATTTGACTCCAACCTTTGGTGTCTGTCTGTGTGGAGTCTGCATGTTCTCCCCGTGTCTGCGTGGATTTCCTCCCAAAGATTAGCCATTGTAAATTGCCCCTGAGTGCCAGGAAGATTAGCCGGGGATAGGGTGTGGGTGGGATTGTTGTTGGTACAGACTCGATGGGCTGAATGGCCTCCTTTGGCACTGTAGGGGATTCTATGATGATTAGCACTGACATCTTCAATAATCCCATTCTAAAACGTCAGCCTGTGCAATATGTTAGAAGATGTGATGTCCCACATATCCTTTAACTGGAAATAATATCTGATGCGATCTGAGCATTTGTTTAGTCTTTTTATTTCTTTAGCCCCCTTTCTCTTCACTCCTTTCCCACAGAGCCTGGAGCTTCTGATAATTATTCATGGTCATTATCCTCGGATGGACCCGGACGATGGCAGGTTAATTTGGCAGGCGGAATTGTAGGGAAGGGATAGCTTGATCTTGGAATTGGACGTAGAACAGTACAACGTTGTGCCGAGCTATGCTAATGAGAAACATAGAAAATAGAAGCGGAAGGAAGGCCGTTCAGCCCCTTTGAGCCTGCTCTGCCATTCGTTACAATAAGGGCTGATCATCCAACTGAACAGCCTGATCCCTGCCTTCAGTCTGTGCCCCCCCCACCTGTGGGATGCCAGCCTTTTATTGGGCGTGGGTAGCAGCAGGAGTCTTTTGATGGTGCCAAGGAGAAGGGAAACCCTGGCTGATTTCTTCCTTGGCAGATGTTGATGTCCATTCTCGGCTGAGTCTGCTGGGCAAAGCAAACAGCACCGGCCAGAGATTGACTTGTGGGGCCCATTTTGTATCACACCACATTATTCACTGAGCAGTTCCGGATGAAGATTTTCTTAAAAAAAAAAGAAAATCGATGGGAACACACAGTCTTAAACAATTATCTGCAGAATTATTGATGCAGAATGTCTAGAATCTCGAGAGAGAGCAGGAAGGGAAAAGGACTGTTTTTTTCCTTCCTGAAGCACTGATCCTTGATGATTAACCCTTGCTTTGCTGTAAATATTTTCAAATTTGTTTTTCTTATGCTGTCGTTTTCTATAGCTATTCCCGTTCTGGGTTCTCTACCTTGCTTAGGGAGCAGTTAAGTGGTTGGCTCCAAGCTGTCCAGCATCTGTAGAAGAGGAACAGGGGGTTGCTGTGATTGCTCAGAAGTAAAATAACTAGTTAAAACCCAACCTCTTCATTCATCCTCACCTGGTGGCACAGTGGGTTAGCACTGAGTCTCACAGCACCAAGGACATGGTTCGATTCCGGTCTTAGGTCACTGTCTATGTGGAGTCTGCACATTCTCCCCGTGTCTGTGTGGGTTTCCTCTGCTTTCCTCCCACAGTCCAAAGATGCACAGGTTTTATGGATTGGCCATGCTTAATTGCTCCTTAGTGGCCCAAGTTGTGTTGGGATATTAGCAGGGTAAATGCGTGGGGTTAAGGGGATGGGGCCTGGGTAAGATTCTCTATTGGAAAGTAGGTGCAGACCTGATGGGCCAAATGGTTTCCTTCTGCACTGTAAGGATTCTACAATCCGGCCAATTTGTGACTCCAGTCTCTAACTAATGTGGTTAATTTGGAACTGCCCTGGCAAGCCACTCCACCATAACAGTGCGCTATGGAAGTTCATGGCACGGTAGCATAGTGGTTAGCACTGCTGCTCCACAGCTCCAGGGTCCCGGGCTTGATTCCTGGCTTAGATCACTGTCTGTGTAGAGTTTGCACATTCTCCTCGTGTCTGCCTGGGTTTCTTTCAGGTACTCCAGTTTCCTCCCACGGTCCAAAGATGTGCGGGTTAGGTTGATTAGCCATGCTAAGAAATTGCCCCTTAGTGTCCAGGAATGTGTAGGTTAGAGAGATTAGTGGGTATAATAGATGGGGGTAGTGCCTGGGTGGGATTGTGTTTGGTGCAGACTCGATGGGCCAAAGGGCCTCTTTCTGCACTGTAGGGTTGTATAATTCTCAATGCTGTTGCATCACCATCTCTTAGTGATAAATGCCAACAACCTGAGGAGTTAAGAAAGGAACTGCAGTCGGTCTCGTGGTGAATTTGGCTGGGTGTTTCTTCCTAGTATTCCCATGCAATAGAGTCCCGCCAACTCGACCTGTACCCTCTCACCGAGCCACCTGTTTAAAATCTTGACGGTCAGCGTGTGAAAGGCTAGTGATTTGTGCCAGTCCTGGTGCATGAGGTGGTGAGTGTGCCATACCTGGGAGTTTGTGGACCAATGGTACCCAAAACCTCCCACCACTGTGTTCTTCCTCAACTCGAGTCTGAGGCTGTCATAGAATCATTGATAGGGATTGATTGCTTTAATTAATCCATAATTCCATTGTTATTACATCATGTGACATCCAGGATGGCATCTCTTAAAGACCTTTGTAGATGTTGCTTGCATTTATTGCCCATCTTTAATTGCCCTTGAATTGAATACTTTTCAGAGGGCAGTTAAGGGTCAATCCCACGGCTTTGGAGTCATGGGGAGGCAGTGGTATAAGAATGATACAAGAACATAAGAAACAGGAGGAGGAGTCGGCCATCCAGCCCCTCGAGCCTGCCCCGCCATTCAATAAGATCATGGCTGATCTGAAGTGGATCAGTTCCACTTCCCCACTTTCTCCCCATAACCCTTAATTCCCTTCTTTATCAGAAATCTATCTACCATGACTCAAATATATTCAGCGAAGTAGCCCTCACCACTTCAACGGGCAGGGAATTCCAAAGATTCACCACTCTGAGAGTGAAGAAGTTCCTCCTCAATTCTGATCTAAACCACTCCCCCCACCCCCTTATTTTGACACTCTGCCCTCTAGCCCTTCTATTCTTTCTAAGCGGAAAGAATCTACCTCTACCCTATCCATCCCCTTCATTATCTTATATGTCTCTATAAGATCCCTCCTCAGCCTTCTAAACTTCAATGAGTACAGACCCAGTCTATTCAATCTCTCTTCATAATCTAACCCCCTCATCTCCACTATCAGTCTGGTGAACCTTCTCTGCACTTCCTCCAAGGCCAATATATCCTTTCGCAAATGTGGTGACCAAAACTGCACCCATTACTCCAGCTGCAGCCTCCCTGTTTTTATATTCTATCCCCCTCACGATAAAGGCCAAATTTTGCTGCTAAACTTGTAATTCTGTGACTCTTGGGTAATGCTCTGGGGATCCAGATTTAACTCCCAACAAGGCAAATGGTGGAATTTAAGAATCTACCATGAATCCATTGTCAATTGTTGGAAAAAACCTATCTGGGTCACTAATGTTCCTTTAGGGAAGGAAATCCTTACCCAATCTGGCCTGCAGAGCCACAGCAATGCGGTTGACTCTTCATTGCCCTCTATAATGGTGCCATGAGCCATGTATTTTAAGGACAATAAATGCTCTAAAATGCCAGCAACAGATGCCAGAACAAATATGGGAAAAAGTCAATTGGCCAGACTGGGTAAGGACAGCAGATGTCCTTTCCTAAAGGACATTAGTGACCAAGATGGGGTTTGACAACAATTGACAAGCATTGTCCTTTCACTAGGCTGATACTGGATGTGAGGGCATTGGATTATGAGGAGGAGAGACTAAATAGGCTAGGTTTATACTCATTGGAGTTTAGAAGGCTGACAGGTGATCTTATAGAGACGTATAAGGTAATGAAGGGGATGGATAGGGTAGAGGTTGAGAGACTCTTCCCGCTTAGCAAAGATAGCAGGACTAGAGGGCACAGCCTTAAAATAAGAGAGGGGGGGAGCGGTTCAGATCAGAGTTGAGGAGGAATTTCTTCACTCAAAGGGTAGTGAATCTTTGGAATTCTCTGTTGAAGTGGTGGAAGCTCCCTTGCCAAATATATTTAAGTCAAGAGTGGGTTGACAAGGGGAATTTAGGGTTATGGAGAGAAAGTGGTACTGAACCACTGCAGATCAGCCATGATCTTATTGAATGGTGGGGCAGGCCCGAGGGGCTGGATGGCCGACTCCTGCTCCTATTTCTTATGTTCTTGTGTCCTGGGTTTCTGGTTTACTTGTACAGCAATAAGACCAGCATGCCACTGCCTCTCTTAGGTTATGAATTGCTCTGAAACGTGAATCGTTGAACGATACAAGACACAGAAAGAGACCTTTCAAACACTCATACCTGTACCTTTTTTGTAAATTCTTGTTAATTCTACACTAGTGGGTAAATGGTGTGAGTGGGGGGGATCTAACAACAGTTCTGGGGTTAGAGCAATTATGTACTCCATGTGTGTAAGCGTGTGAGAGAGCGCGCGTGTGTTGTCCTGCGATGGTGACACTTAGATCCTGTAGGGAACACTCTTCCATTCCCAGCGCACACTCCATGCCGAAGACAAGATTAACAACCCTGATTTCTACATCTCAAGGTGATTCACAGGAACCTTGTAAAACAGTATTTGACACAGGGCCATAAAAGAAGAAATTATAGCGGAAAGATAATAGTGAGTGTCTTAAAGAAAGAAGGGGAGGTAGAGAGGCGATGGGTTTCACATTTATTAGTATACAGTGAAAAGTGTTGTTTACTGCATGCTATACAGACAAAGCATTGAGAAGGAAAGGAGGGGGTGCAGGGTGCAGAATGCAGTGTTACAGTCACAGCTAGGGTGTAGAGAAAGATCAACTTAATGCGAGGTAAATACATTCGAAAGTCTGACAGCAGCAGAGAAGAAGCTGTTCTTGAGTCAGTTGGCACATGATCTCTGACTTTTCTATCTTTTTCTCGATGGAAGAAAGTGGAAGAGAGGATATTCAGAGTGTGTGGGGTCCTTAATTACCCTGGCTGCTTTTCCGAGGCAGCGGGAAGTGTAGACGGAGTCAATGGATTCTGGTCTTGGGATTTGGGCGTGGAGGGAGTTTCCGATTTTTGTGGAGAGAGAGCTACCGGTGGGTAGTTTCTGAAAAAAGTGGAAGAGTTCTCCGTACAGAGAGCTGCCTGTATGAAAACTCTCAACCTGTGCATTCGATAGCCAGCGTGCGATACTCACCCTGTGTGTCGGGAGTGTGGAAGAGCCAGTGAATGATGCAAGTTCCTGCAGGGTCACGAGTCAGACTGCACATGACCAGGATCAGAATTTGTGGCATCTCTCGCTAATTATGGGTCAGGCTGGGAGCCAGCAAGCTGAACAGTGGCGCCAGTGTGAGGGTCACTGATCCGACTCCTAGTGGCAGAAGCACCTGTTGTCCAGCGCAAACAGATCCCCCCCTCCCTGCGGAACTGAATGACTTGGCATGCCACCCAAGTGACTAGTTTGTAACCCCCCTGGCTGGATGGCGAACAGGAGTCCACCATGCCGAGAGCGGATGGGAAGGCAATCCGGATTCAATCCCAATCTGATCCTCACCTAATAATCCCATGCGTAGAATAACCACCAGGGGAAAAAGGGGTCACGATCAAAGTGCTAACCATGCCTGGCAATTCCTTCACCAATTCCATAGAAAATTTACAGCTCAGAAACAGGACCTTCTTTTCTGTGCTGAACCATTTTTCCAGCTAGTCCTACTGACTTGGACCATATCCCTCCATACCTGTCTCATCTATGAACCCGTCCAAGTTTTTCTTAAGTGACCCTGCATTTATCCGGCAGCTCATTCCACACTCCCACCACTCTCTGCACGAAGAATCCCCCCCCAATATTCCCTTTAAACTTTTCTCCTTTCATCCTTAACCTCTGGTTTCTTTTTCTCCCCTAGCCTCAGTGGAAAAAGCCTGCCTGCATTCACTCTATCTATGCCCATCAAAGTCTTATACACCTCTATCAAATCTTCCTCGTTCTTTTACACTCTTAGGGAATAAAGTCCTAACCTATTCAATTTCCCTCTCAGCTTCTCAAGTCCCGGCAACATCTTTGTGAACCTTCTCTGCACTCTTTCAACCTTCTTTACATCCTTCTTGTAACTAAGTGACCAAAACTGTACCCAATATTCTAAATTCGGCCTCACCAATGCCTTGTATAACTTTACCATAACACTCCAACTTTGATACTCGATACTCCGATTTATAAAGGCCAATTCCCTCCTAGCTTTTGCTGCCACTGATATAGAATTCCATTGAACTTACAGCATTGAAACAGGTTAGGCTATCTAACCTGTATCACTGCCACATGGGCTGCCTCGCCCTTATCATCTCAATCTGAATTACATCCAGTCATAGAATCCCAACAGCACAGAATGAAACCATTCGTCCCATTGAGTCTGTATCATGTCTGACAGATAACTTGTCCAGGACCCCCCTGTCCTGCTCTACTCCTACACATTTACCATATCTCATCTACCTAACCTGCCTGCTTTGGACAACATAACATGGCCAATCCACCTAACAAGCACTCAGGGTCAATTCACCTTGGCCAATTCATCATGTTTTTATCCTACAGGTGCTTTGGTCCACCTTGTTGTCTAACGAGGGGCATACACGCGATGGGTCGTGAGAGGGCTGCTCTTGGATTTTTTTCGAGAGTATCCTAGTGCTTCACGTCGTTAGTGTACTCTTGACCTGGACCATTTGATGGGCAACACGACAGCTCAGTGACTATCGCTGTGCTGTGCAGATACATGGATTTGGGCCTGTGTCTGTGGGAGTTTGCGCATTCTCCCCGTGCTTGCGTGGGTTTTCTCCGGGTGCTCCGGTTTCCTCCACATCCCAAAGATGTGCTCTTAGGCTAATTGGCAAAACAAATTCTCCCTAAATTGTCTCAAATTTGGTTTTTAATCCATAGATCTATAAACATAGACAGGGATCGCTGAACAAGTTCTTGTCTCTGGCCTTGTTCTGACTGACAGTCAAGGCAGTTCTATATTTCCTGGTGACATACTCTTGGGTTTGGAGCTGAGGCAACTGGGGATTTCGGGAAATAATTTTGTGCTTTGAACACGGGGCCCCTGCTCCATCCTCACCAGTAGCTCTTTCACGGGGAACATTTGCATAATTCCCACTGAATAATTAAGCTCAATTTACTTTGCCTAGCTCAAGGACATTTAAATGTAAGAAATGGGAATTGAAGAACGGCGAAATGGATTTAATTAATCAATGTGAGGCACCAACTGGGAGGTGTAAAATAAATAGACTTCGCACACTTCATTTTCAGTTTGCGTCTAAATTTATTAGGACAGCAACACGGCCAGTAAGGTTTAAATTGCATCAAATGCTCCCGTGAGTTATGTTGGAATGTTCCAGGTGCTAGTGAAATGCAGTAGATTTGAGTTTAGGAGGAGATGAATTGGAATGATGTAACTTTCAGCAGTTTTCCCCTATCTGAATAATGTTCACCCCTCCCTGGTCGAGATATCTACGCAATGTCAATGTTCGGTAGGAGCTTTTTCATTATTTGTTTGTGGGACATGGGTGTCACTGGCTGTTATTACCCATCCCTACTCACCCTTACCCTCTTCAGATGGTACTGGTCTCATTGACTGGCATGGTGGCACCATGGTTAGCACTGCTGCCTCATAGTCAAGCCTGGCCTTGAGTGTGTGTGTGGAGTTTGAATGTCCTCCCTGTACCATAGAATCCTACCATTCGACCCATTGAGCCTGCACCCACTCAGGCCTATCCTCGTAACCCCATACATTTACTCTTGCCAGTCCCCCTAACACTGAGGGGCAATTTAGCACGGCCAATCTACATAGTCTCCTTGGATAGACGAAGGATGAGAGGTGACCTGATAGAGACGTGTAAGATGTTGAGAGGTATTGATCGGATGGATTCTCAGAGGCTTTTTCCCAGGGCTGAAGTGGTTGCCACAAGAGGACACAGGTTTAAGGTGATGGGGAGTAGGTACAAGAGAGATGTCAGGGGTAAGTTTTTCACTCAGAGGGTAGTGAGTGAGTGGAATCAGCTGCTGGTTGTAGTAGTGGAGACGGATTCAATAGGGTCTTTTCAGAGACTTTTGGATGAGTACGTGGGATTTAATAGGATTGAGGATTATAGGTAAACCTGGTAGGTAGGGATATGATCGGCACAACTTGTGGGGCCTGTTTGTGCTGTAGTGTTCTATGTTCTATTGGTAAGATTGTATCGTGCAGAACATAGTTGTCCATAGATTATGTACATTCCAGCTACAGAAATGTGAGCCTTTTATTGCTTGTGAAGATATTTGACTGAAAGGGTGATGATCCCACTGGGTCTGCTTCCCAATCAGGACAGTTTGGGACAATCTGTGTTTGGGGCTGTTCATCTAACCCCTTTCTCAAGTGAGATGAGCAAATGGCCTAAAATGGCCTGTCCCATCTCCGATGCTGCTGTCCCAAATCCAAGAGCAATCATCGGGAACCCTCACCAATATGCAGATCTGTGACCAGGGATCTCCCTGCTCAATCTCTGATGTTATTCATTCATTGCCCGTTGGGCCTTTTGCCTAGTATTTATTGTTTAACACTAGTTCACTTTGAGAAGACATTGCTGAGCAATCTGTACGATGAAGGAACTCCCACAGTGATGTTGGGAGGAAGCTCTAGGTTATTGCCCGTGACAGTAAAGGAGTGGTGTTATTATTCAAAATCAGGATTGATTGGGGGGGAACCGGTGCATCCAGAGAAAACCCACGCAGACATGGGGAGAATGTGCAAACTCCACAATAGACAGTGATGCGAGGCTGGAATTGGACCCAGGTCCCTGGCGCAGTGAGGCAGCAGTGCTAACCACTGTGCACCGTGCTTCAATGAGCTGTAATCATTAGAACTTAAGCTTCAACACTCAGCCCATGATTAAAGCAATGATCCTGTAGTCTCGGCTATCTCAAACCAATCTCCTGCTGGAACACAGCTTCCCATCTGGAAGGTTGCCATTGGCGATGCAGGAAATCAAATGCCAGTGTCCACCTTCTCCTCGCCAAGGGCACTGAACATTTGCTTGCTGTCACAAGCATACTTGTCAAAAAAAAATCAACACAAAATTGTTGACACAAGATTGTGTGGTAAGATTTCCAATCCAAACACTGGCATATCCTGGATTATGGCAAGTGTCCAAGCCTGGGATCAGAGAATCATAGAATTCTGAGAGTGAAGAAGAGGCCATTCGGCCCATTGAGTCTGCACTGTCTCTCTGATAGAGTATCTTACCCAAGCCCTGTCCTATTCCCATAGTCCCACCTTTACAATGGCCAATCCATCTAATCCACACATCTTGGGACACTGAGGAGCTTTTTTAGCCAATCCACCTAACCCACTCATCTTTCCTCTACTGGCACAGTGGTTTGCACTGCTGCCTCACAGCTCCAGGGACCTGAGTTCGATTCAGGCCTTGGGTGATTGGAATTTGCACATTCTCCTCATGTCTGCGTGGGTTTCCTCCCACAGTCCAGCAACGTGCGGGTTGCGTTGATTAGCCAGGCTAATTTGACCCTCAGTGTTCCAAAATATATAGAATCGTAGATCCATACAGTGCAGAAAGAGGCCCTTTGGCCCATCGAGTCTGCACTGAACACGATCCACACAGAACCTACCCCCATATCCCTACACATTATACCCACTAATCCCTCTAACCTACACATCCCTGGATATTAAAGAGAAATTTCTTAGCATGGCCAATCAATCTAACCCACGCATCTTTGGACTGTGGGAGGAACATAGAACATAGAACATTACAGCACAGAACAGGCCCTTCGGCCTTCGATGTTGTGCCGACCAAAATAAAAAGCAATGCCCCTCCAAACTAAACCATTCCCTTCTCTTCCATATACTTATCAATTAACCTCTTAAACGCCACCAAACTTGGCGCATCTACAACAGCTGCAGGCAGGGCATTCCACTCCCTAATCACTCTTTGAGTAAAGAACCTACCTCTGATATCCGTCCTATAACTCATACCCCTTAATTTAAAGCTGTGTCCCCTCGTGCTAGCTTTCTCCATCCTAGGAAAAAGGCTATCACTGTCCACCCTATCTAAACCTCTAATCATCTTATATGTTTCAATAAGATCCCCTCTTAGCCGCCTCCTTTCTAACGAGAAACCGGAGGAAACCCACGCAGACACGGGGAGAATGTGCAAACTCCACACAAACTGAGACCGAGCTGAGAATCGAACCCAGGACCCTGGAGTTGTGAAGCAACAGTGCTAACCAGTGTGCTACCGTGCCAGTGGCACAATAGTTAGCACCACTGCCTCACAGCGCCAGGGACCCAGGTTCGATTCCCGGCTCGGCTCACTGTCTGTGTGGAGACTGCATGTTCTCCCCATGTCTGCGTGGGTTTCCTCCGGGTACTCCAGTTTCCTCTCTCAGTCTGAAAGGTGTGCTGGTTAGGGTGCATTGGCCGTGCTAAATTTTCCCTCACTGTTACCCAAACAGGTGCTGGGAATGTGGCGACTGGGGGATTTTCACAGTAACTTCATTGCAATGTTAATGTAAGCCTACTTGTGATTCATAAATATAGCTTGGATGGATTGGCCATGGGAAAGGTATGGGGTTACGGGGATAGGGAAGGGGAGAAGGCCTGGTTAAGTTGCTCTGTCAGAGAGTCTGTGTAGACTTGATGGGCTGAATGCCCAATTCTGCTCCGTAAACATCATAGAATCTCTAAAGTCAAGTGAAGGGAGATTGATGCCAACACCTGCTGCAGTACAACGTGACTCTGCAAAACCGGCTCAGCTCTAGATACTGAAACCACACATCCAATAATCAAATTTCAAAACATACCCTTCCTTTACACCCAAAAGGAAGGTGTGTGAGTTCGAGGAGGATGGAGAAAGTGTATCCAGAACATTCCTTACTGGAAAAAGGAACAGATTGATATTGGTGCCCTGTCATAAATGAACATTGAATCCCTACAGTGCAGAAGGAGGCCATTCAGCCCGTTGAGTCTGTACCAACCACAATCCCAAACAGGCCCTATTCTCACATGTTTACCTTGCTAATCTGCCAGTCACTAGGATCAATTTAGCACGGCCAATCAACCTAACCTGCACATCTTTTGGACTGTGGGAGGAAACCGGAGCACCCAAAGGAAATCCACGCTGACACGGGGGGAATGTGCAAACTCCACACAGTGACGTGAGCTAGGAATCGAACCCAGGTCCCTGGAGCTGTGAAGCAGCAGTGCTAACCCACTGTAGAAGGAAACCCACACAGGCATGGGGAGAATGTGCAAACTCCACACAGACAGTGACCCGAGCCAGGAATCGAATCTGGACCCCTGGTGCTGTGAGGCAGCTGTGCTGACTACTGTGCCACCCGGGTGCCAAGTGGCAACATCTCCATCTAATTGGCAACTCATTGCATGAACTCTGCTCTGGGGAAGCGAGGAAAGTGTACAGAACACAAGCTCAAGAACACCTCTCCCCCCCCCCACCCCTTTCCTGCTGGTGACCCTTACCCTCTCTGTCCAAAGACTGTGGATCAGAGTTAACACTCAGTGAGCTGAAGTTGTACAAATCGTGGCATCGGCCCCCATTCCAAGGGACTGAAAGTGTTGGCTTCGTCAACAACTGCGTTCTGAGGGTGAATGTGAAATAACAGCACAATATTTTTTCCTTCCACACATTTGGCCTCCTGTTTTCTCCTCCGGGATTAAGCAGATTTTCCAGTTCTCCCATCTTGTCCCACTAGGGTCGCTAACTGAACAGATTGGCTGATTTGGTTTTTTTATGTTGATGCTAAAGGATGTAGTCAGTTAGCGATGATAGAACATCGAACACTACAGCACAGAACAGGCCCTTCGGCCTTCGATGTTGCGCCGACCAATATAAAAAGCAATGCCCCTCCAAACTAACCCATTCCCTTCTCTTCCATATACTTATCAACTAACCTCTTAAACGCCACCAAACTTGGCGCATCTACAACTGCTGCAGGCAGGGCATTCCACTACCGAACCACCCTTTGGGTAAAGAACCTGCCTCTGATATCCGTCCTATAACTATCACCCCTTAATTTAAAGCTGTGTCCCTTCGTGCTAGCTTTTTCCATCCTAGGAAAAAGGCTATCACTGCCCACCCTATCTAAACCTCTAATCATCTTATATGTTTCGATCAGGTCCCCTCTTAGCCTCCTCCTTTCTAACGAAAACAACCTCACATCCCTCAGCCTCTCTTCATAAGACCTGCCCTCCATACCAGGCAACATCCTGGTAAACCTCCTCTGTACCCTCTCCAATGCCTCCACATCTTTCTTATAATGCGGGGACCAGAACGGCACACAATACTCCAAGTGCGGCCGCACTAGAGTTTTGTACAGTTGCAACATGATGTTGCGGCTCCGAAATTCAATCCCTCTACCAATAAAAGCCAAGACTCCATATGCCTTCCTAACAACCTTCTCGACCTGACTGCCTACTTTCAGGGATCTATGCACATACACACCAAGATCCCTTTGTTAATCTAGACTACTAAGAATCCTACCATTTGCCCTATACTCTACACAATTATTATTTCTCCCATAGTGCATTACCTCACACTTTTCCACATTAAACTCCATTTGCCACCTCTCGGCCCAGCTCTGCAACTTGTCCAAGTCCCTCTGCAAACTATAACACCCCTCTTCACTATCTACCACTCCACCGACTTAGTGTCATCTGCAAATTTACTAATCCATCCTTCAATACCCTCATCCAGATCATTTATAAAAATTACAAACAGCAGGGGCCCCAAAACAGACCCCTTAGGTACACCACTTGTCACCGAACTCCATGATGAATATCTCCCATCAACCACCACCCTCTGTCTTCTATCTGCTAGCCAATTCCTAACCCAATTAGCAAAATCACCTTCTATCCCATACATCTGCATTTTCTGCAGAAGTCTTCCATGGGCCACCTTATCAAACGCCTTACTAAAGTCCATATATACCACATCAACTGCCTTACCCCCATCCACCTCTTTGGTCACTTTTCAAAAAACTCAATAAGGTTAGTAAGGCACGACCTACCCTTCACAAAACCATGCTGACTATCCCCAATCAATTCAGTTCTCTCTAAATAACTATAAATCCTATCCCTAATAATTCTCTCCAATACTTTGCCCACAACAGAAGTAAGACTCACTGGCCTATAATTCCCTGGAAGGTCTCTCTTCCCCTTCTGAAACAATGGGACCACATTCGCTATCCTCCAGTCCTCCGGAACCACACCCGTAACCAACGAGGACCTGAAGATCAGAGCCAGAGGCTCTGCAATCTCCTCTCTTGCCCTCCAGAGAATCCTAGGGTAAATCCCGTCCGGCCCAGGGGACTTATCTAACTTCAAACCCTCAAGAATATCTAGCACATCCTCCCTATCTACTTCAATAATTTCCAGTTTGCAACCCTGTACCTCAGTGTTCTCCACAACTACATTTACATCTCCCTGCGTGAATACCGAAGAGAAATATTTGTTCAGTGCCTCTCCAATCTCTTCAGGCTCCACGCACAACTTCCCACTGCTGTCTATGACTGGCCCTAATCTTGCCCTAAACAATCTTCTATTCTTAACATATCTAAAGAAAGCTTTAGGATTCTCCTTAATCCTATCAGCCAAAGTCTTCTTGTGTCCTCTCTTAGCTCTCCTCCATTCACTCTTTAGCTCCCTCCTGGCTAATCTATAGCTATCCATTGCACTAACCGAGCCTTCAAGCCTCATCCTGACATAAGCATCCTTTTTCCTTTTAACCAGCAAATCAACTTTTTTCGTACACCAAGGTTCTCTTACTCGACCATTTCCTCCTTGCTTGACAGGGACATACTTATCAAGGACCCGCAGCAGCTGCTCCTTGAATAAGCTCCACATTCCAGATGTTCCCAGTCCCTGTAGCTTCCTAGTCCAATCTATGCACCCTAATTCTCTCCTGATGGCCTCATAATTACCTTCCCCCAGCTATAACTACTGCCCCCAGCTTCATGCCTATCCCTATCCATCACTAAGGTGAACGTAACCGAATTGTGGTCACTATCACCAAAATGTTCACTAACTTCCAAGCCGAACACCTGGTCTGGCTCATTGCCCAGCACCAAATCCAATGTAGCCTCACCTCTAGTTGGCCTATCTACATACTGAGTCAAAAAACCTTCCTGCACACTTTGTACAAAAACTGACCCTCTAACGAGCTAGAGCTATAGCTATTCCAATCAATATTAGTAAAGTTAAAGTCCCCCATAACAATTACCCTATTACTTTCACTCCTGACCAGAATTGACTTGGCAATCCTTTCCTCAACCATGTCTGTCGGTGTCCGTAAATGGAAAGCAGATCTCTGTGCTAAATTGTCTCTCAGTGTACCCGAACCAGGTTCCAGAGGTGTGGGCAACTGGGGGGGATTTTCACAGTAACTTCATTGCACTGTTAACGTCAGCCGACTTGTGACATTAATAAATAAACTTAAACGGACTGAGATTGCCAGTTCAGTGTCAACGTGGAGATGACTTAACATGTGGCCATTCATATTTAGTACGTGGTTTGCGTACATTGAGGGAGAATTTAGCACGGCCAATCCACCCTAACCAACACGTCTTTCAGACTGTGGGAGGAAACCGGAGCACCCGGAGGAAACCCATGCAGACACAGGGAGAATGTGCAAACTCCACACAGACAGTGACCCAAACCGGGAATCAAATCTGGGTCCTTGGTGCTGCGAGGCAGAGTGCTAACCGCTGTGCTACCCATCTGGGAGTATAGATACAGAAAAGGGGGTATGTACGATTTTGGTTAAGAGATATATTATTGTATAGAATACAAGGAGTTCACTTCATATCTAACTGTACTGCACCTGTCCTGGGGGTGTTTGATAGGGGACAGTGTTGAGGGAGCTTTACTCTGTATCTAACCCTATACTCTACCTGTCCTGGGAGTGATTGATGGGGACAGTTTAGAGGGAGTTTTACTCTGTATCTAACCCCATGCTGTACCTCTCCTGGGAGAGTTTGATGGGGGGACAGTGTAGAGGAAGCTTTACTCTGTATCTAACCCCGTGCTGTACCTGTCCTGCGAGTGCATATCAATCTCACTTTCTATCAAATTGAAATCATTGGGCCTGACTAAGGGGAGGCTGGATGGACTGGGACTCTTTTCTCCAGAGTGTAGAAGGCTGAGAGGTGATCTTCTCGACCTCTATAAATAATGAAGGGCACAGATCAGTTAGATAGTCAATATCTTTTCCCAAAGCTAGGGGAGTCTAAAACTAGAGAGCATAGGTTTAAGGTGAGAGGGGAGAGATACAAAAGAGTGCAATTTTTCACACAGAGGGTGGTGAGTGTTTGGAACAAGCTGCCAGAGATAGTAATAGAGGCGGGTACAATTTTGTCTTTTAAAAAGCATTTAGACAGTTACGTGAGTAAGATGGGTATAGAAGGATGTGGACCAAATGTGGGCAATTGGGATAAGTTAGGGGTTTGAAGAAAAGGGGCAGCATGGACAAGCTGGGCCGAAGGGCCAGTTTCCATGCTGTAAACATCTATGGCTCTATGACTTTAATTCAGACTGGATAGCTCAGCAGGGTTTGATTTGAATATTGCCTGTGCTGGGTTGAGGGGTTGTGGAAGGGCGATGTGTAATGGATGGCGCCTGGAATGTTAATAAAGTGCTGAGTTCTGTGGTGCATGCTGAATATTAGTTATCCTATCTGTATACAAACTGTGCCGTCCAGAATTTAAACAACCAGCTTGCACCAGAACTGCACTGAGGCAAGGTCGAGGTTTTCTTTGCAGATATTTTATGGGTAGATTGAGCTATGAAAACTGTTTAAATTCACATTAGAGTTGGAAAAATGACACCCAGACAAAAGGCGAAGTTAGATATTGAAACAAAATTAAATTTCCATTAGTGCTAATTGCCTGAATTGAGTTGGAGATTTTTGATGAATTAGATGTCTGTGCTTATTTATCTCCTGAGCTCTTTTTGCCTGAGGAATCAAAAAGCCCTACAATTCAAGAGACCGTTCAACCCATTATGTCTGCACCAACCTTAATCCCACCCTATCCCTATTGCCCCATGCATTTGTCCCCCCACTGAGATTACAATGCAATTTAGCATGGCCAATCTACCTAACCCTGCACACCTTCACACCGATGTCCTTGCTATACAGGGAGTGCAGCAAAGGTCTACCAGGCTGATTCCCAGCATGGCAGCTCTGTCACATGAGACTAACTCACCTAGGACTGAATTCACGGAGTTTAGAAGAGCGAGAGCGGATCTCATAGGAATTTCTAAAATTCTAACAGGGTTAGACAATGTAGATTCAGAAAGAATGTTCCCGATGGTGGGGAGACTCCTGAACTGGGGAGTCATAGTTTGAGGAGAAGGGATAAACCTTTTAGAACTGAGGCGAGGAGAAATTTTTTCACCCAGAGGGTGGTGAATGTGTGGCGTTCACTCCCACAGAATATAGTTGCGGCCAAAATATTGTGTGATTCCTGGAAGAAATTAGATAGGGGCTAAAGGGATGAAGGGATATGGGAGAAGAAGGGGAAATTAGGATATATTTAATTATCAGCCATGATCAAAATGAAAAGTGGAGCAGGCTCGATGGGCTGAATGGCGTCCACCTTCTTGTTTCTATCTCTTGCTTGGTAGGTTCATTGTGTGGTTCACTTGGGTTTGTTACTCAATAAATCCCCCTGGACTTTGATTTCTGACGCACAGTCCACTCAAACCTAACTGGATTCACAAAAATCACACTGCAGAATTTTGCCGGAAATCCTCCGGGGAAGACTAAGCTCTCGTTGTAACAGAATTCTAACAGCAACAATCAGCTGGTCACCCCTCTGTCCGTGAATCCCTACATTCGAAACCAGTGACACCCCGCAATCTGGGAGATTCTTCCCCCTGTGTGCAGTTCTGATCACCTCTCTGTAGGAGAGGTGTGATTGTGTTGCCTTGTCAATGCACGGTGAGTACTCAATCTTCCATATTTAATTACTTGCTAACAAGGAGAGCATACACAGTGAATTTCAGAGTAGCACAGTAGTGGATGGCACGATAGCACAGTGGTTAGCACTGCTGCTTCACAGCTCCAGGGACCTGGGTTCGATTCCCGGCTCAGGTCACTGTCTGTGTGGAGTTTGCACATTCTCCTCATATCTGCGTGGGTTTTCTTCGGAGGCTCCGGTTTACTCCTATAGTCCAAAGATATGCGGGTTAGGTTGATTGGCCGTGCTAAAATTGTCCCTTAGTGTGTAGGTTAGAGGGATTTGTGGTAACATATATGAGGGTGTGATTGTGGCCAGTGCAGACTCGATGGACTGAAGGGTCTCTTTCTGCACTGTAGGGTTCTATGAATCTATTCGCTATCATCTAACAGAGTTCCGCAAAACAGTGTCAGTTATAGCACTTGAGAGAAAACACAACAGTTTAGTGTGTACTTTCAACCAATAGAATTTAGCATCATTTCAATCCTTCATTTGCATCCTTATCACTTTGACACGCAGTTGTGCAGAATCCTTGACATCTTTAGCAAGCAGTGTACTGTAGACATCCTGATTTCCTTTAATCTCAATCAGCACTCGGAGCATCCCTCAATATCTCAAGGACACACTCATGTTACAAAACAGAGTCAGACCCTACACCTGCTCACGCCTGATTTTAACTTTCACAGTTGCACTCGAAGGGGTACAGAGGAGGTTCGCTGGGATGTTGCCTGGGAGGGAGCATTTGAACTTCAAGGAGAGACTGGATAAGCTTGGATTAGAAAATTGCAGCTCAGAAACAGGCCTTTTGGCCCTTCTTGTCTGTGCCGAACCAAGTCCCACTGACTTGCACTTGGAGCAAAAGACACATTAGTGAACTAGATGGGGTTTTCCAACAATGGTTTCGGTAGACTTTTTAAATTCCTGATTCTTTTTTTTATTATTGAATTCAAATTTCACCACCTGCCGGGGCGGGATTCAAACCCGGATCTTCCCCTGGGTTTCTGGATTACAAGTCCAGTGACAATGCCACTATGCCGATGACTCCCCTACAATTGTTTTCTCCGGAGCAGAGAAGGCTGAGGGGGAGCACGCTTGAGGTATATAAGATTATGAGGGGTTTGGGCAGGGTGAGTAAGGAGCAGCTGGGTTGAGGGGTCAGTTCAGAGGGCACAGTTTTAGGGTGATGGAGCAGGAGATTCAGATTGAGAAAAAATCTTTTTCATTCAGAGGGTGGTGGGAATGCACAGCCTGGGAAGGTAGTGGAGAGCGGAAACCTTACAAACTTTACAAGGTATTTGGATGAGCACACGATATAACATAACATTGATAGGTTGAGGGAGCTCGGTCTTTTCTCCCTGGAGGGACGAAGGTTGAGAGGCGACCTGATAGAGGTTTATAAGATGTTGAGAGGTATAGATAGGGTGGATTCTCAGAGGCTATTTCCCAGGGCTGAAATGGTTGCTACGAGAGGACACAGGTTTAAGGTGTTGGGGAGCAAGTACAGAGGAGATATCAGGGATAAGTTTTTCACTCAGAGAGTGGTGAGTGAGTGGAATCGGCTGCCGTCGGTGGTAGTGGAGACGAATTCGCTGGGGTCTTTTAAGAGACTTCTGGATGAGTAGGTGGGATTTAATGGGATTGGGAGTTACAGATGGTTCTATGGCCTGGTAGGTATGGATATGATCGGCGCAACTTGTGGGCCGAAGGGCCTGTTTGTGCTGTAGTGTTCTGTGTTCTAACATCCAAATATATGGGACTAGTGCTGGATTCGGGTACCTTTAGTTATTGCCGTGCAGACTTGATGGGCTGAAGGGCCTTTTCTGCACTGTAGGACTCTGACTCTAAGTCAACATCATTATTTTCCCTTTCACTAGCAAATGGGGGATCAGTAGACTTCAGACTTCACTGGGAAGCCTTGCAACCATTTTCTGGGAGTCACTTATAATTAAATGATATACGTGGATCCCAAAACATCTGCTGATAGGTTCCCACCTGGGTAGAACATGGTTCACTCTGCAACTTGTCTCACACGAGTGTTGACCCAGAGATGGTAAACCCCACCACAAATGGGTTGGGTTGCCAACTCTGGTTGAATGTATCCCTTGAATTTTCCTGTCTCCAAGTGATCTTACCGGTCAACCTGCCACCTTTCCCCATTCTAGTATTGTTATAGCAAACTGACAAAAGGGCTCGAAGCGAGTGGTGAGGGAAGCAGACTTTAGAACATTACAGTGCAGTACAGGCCCTTCGGCCCTTGATGTTGCGCCGACCAGTGGAACCAATCTAATGACCCTCTAACCTAAACTATTCCAATGTTATCCATATGCCTATCCACTGACCATTTGAATGCCCTTAACATTGGCGAGTCCACAACTGCTGCAGGCAGGGCATTCCACGCCCTTACTACCCTCTACGTAAAGAACCTACCTCTGACATCCATCCTATAATTACCACCCCTTAATTTAAAGCTCTGTCCCCTCGTGTTATCCATCTCCATACGAGGAAAAAGGCTCTCACTCTCCACCCTATCTAACCCTCTGATCATCTTATATGTCTCAATTAGGTCACCTCTTAACCTTCTCTCTAACGAAAATAACCTCAAGTCTCTCAGCCTTTCCTCATAATACCAGGCATACCATACCAGGCAACATCTGGTAAACCTCCTCTGCACCCTTTCCAATGCCTCCACATCTTTCCACATCTATCCATTTACCAGGATGTTGCCTGGTATGGAGGGCAGGTCCTATGAAGAGAGGTTGAAGGATTTGAGGTTGTTTTCGTTAGAAAGGAGGCGGCTAAGAGGGGGTCTTATTGAAGCATATAAGATGATTAGAGGTTTAGATAGGGTGGACAGTGATAGCCTTTTTCCTAGGATGGAGAAAGCTAGCACGAGGGGACACAGCTTTAAATTAAGGGGTATGAGTTATAGGACGGATATCAGAGGTAGGTTCTTTACTCAAAGAGTGATTAGGGAGTGGAATGCCCTGCCTGCAGCTGTTGTAGATGCGCCAAGTTTGGTGGCGTTTAAGAGGTTAATTGATAAGTATATGGAAGAGAAGGGAATGGTTTAGTTTGGAGGGGCATTGCTTTTTATTTTGGTCGGCACAACATCGAAGGCCGAAGGGCCTGTTCTGTGCTGTATTGTTCTATGTTCTATGTTCTATCTTTCTTATAATGTGGCGACCAGAACTGTACACAATGTTTTTAACCCACCCAGGGCTTTATTTTTTAAATTCCTGAAGACTCCAGGATAAACCTGGAGGATTGGTGACTATGTCACAGAATCCCTCCACTGCAGAAAGAGGCCGTTCAACCCATCGAACCTGCAACACAGACAGTCCCATCCAATCCTTATAGGCCCACACGTTTAACCTACTAATCCCACACACTAAGGGACATGGCCAATCAGCCTAATCTTTGGAGTGTGGGAGGAAACCGGGGCGCCCGGAGGAAACCCACGCACACATGAGAAGAATGTGCAAACCCCACATAGATAATCACTTGAGGCCAGATTTGAACCTGGATCCTTGGCACTGTGAGGCAGCAGGGCTAACCACTGTGCCACCCAAGTGCTTGATTCTTTTTTCTATAGATTGTTGTCCAAACCTGTGTGTTTTAACCTCTTGCAGCGAATAAAGCCATCTTTAAATATTTAAACACAATTTCCTTTCTTCTGTAGCCACTTAAACAGCTGTAAATACTTGCAGTGCATCAACCAAATACTCACTATCTGTTACTTGAGGTTGGTTTCCACTTGCAATTAAAACCTGGCCAGGATTTAGTTGTCACATGGAATCAGTTCTTCGTTCTTTTCTCCTTCTAGATGTTGTGAGCCTGGTTCCTGGGTTCTACGCATCCAATAAGCTCTTTGTGTTAGCAGAGTTAAAACCCCAAAGGTTCCTTGGTGATCAGCCAATGGATTGATGAGAAACCCCAGTTTCGATTGGGCTAATCAGATACAACCAGAATAGCATCATTGATCTTCCAGACCTCCTCATCCCCAGACCCCTTTAAGCACATGTTTTTTACATTCCAGGGCCCAGCTAAGGAACAGCGGCTCCCGAGAGTCTGTTCACAGCTCTTCCCTGCCAAGGGGAGGCTGTTAAATCTGACAACCTTCTGTCCTTTGCCAAATTCCAGGCCACTGGCCACAAGGAAAATCCAGCATAGTGAAAAAGCAACTTGACCCCAAGGTTAAAAAAAAACCACGTGAAGGTCTTTCAGCACATTAAAACGCCATTCAGCCACAATCGGTTTGCGTTTTGGGATTGTGAACATTTTTGCCATTTAAGGTCCATACTTCTTTGCTTTTGAATGGAGTGGCTGGTGGGGCCCATTTTAAAGGGGCAGCTCAGAGTCGAACACATTGCTGTGGGTCTGGAGTCACACGTAGGCCAGACCAGGCAGATTTCATAGAAAAACTACAGCACAAACAGGCCCTTCGGCCCATAAGTTGCACCTATCTTATCTCTACCTACTAAGGCTTACCTCTAACCCTCAATCCTATTAAGTCCCATGTATTCATCCAGAAGTCTCTTAAAAGACCCTATCGAATTTGCCTCCACCACCACTGACGGCAACCACTCACCCACCACCCTCTGAGTGAAAAACTTATTCTTGACGTTTCCTCTGTACTTGCCCCCCAGCACCTTAAACCTGTGTCCTCTTCTGGCAGCCATTTCAGCCTTGGGGATAAACCTCTGAGAATCCACCCTATCTATCCCTCTCAACATCTTATAAACCTCTATCAGGTCACCTCTCATCCTTCGTCTCTCCAGGGAGGAGACCGAGCTCTCTCAACCTATCTTCATAAGGCATGCCATCCAATCCAGGCAACATCCTTGTAAATCTCCTCTGCACTCTCTCAATAGCTTCCACATCCTTCCTGTAATGAGGCAACCAAAACTGAGCACAGCACTCCTTTGGGACGGAGGTGAAAAGACATTTCTTTACCCAGGGAGCCTGTGGAATTCATTGCCATAAGGAGTAGTTGATGCCAAAACATTGGATTCAAGAGGCAGCTGGATATAGACTTTGGGGGGAATGGGATCAAAGGTTGTGGGGAGAAAGTAGGATTAGGTTATTGAGTTGGACGATCGAAACAGAACAGGCTCAAAGGGCCAAATGGCCTCCTCTTGCACTATCTTCTATGTTTCTTTCCTTCAAGGACAGTGAACCAGACGGGTTTTAACACCAATCAGATAGTTTTGCAATAATTATGAATGAGAGTGGCACTTTATTACCTGATTGATGAACTCCATTTGAATAGCCCCAGCTCCTTTGGTGGGGTTGAAACTTGTGTCGCAGAAGTATTACAGTAACATTAACATTCCACCAGGGCCACCACTACACCACTGTCTCACGAGAATATCAGGACGCCAATTCTTGTTTGAAATAAAAAAGCACCAATTCCCCAGTTTAACCTGCGGAAGGAATCGCAGTGGCAAAAAGGTGTGAAAGAAATTGCCTTAGCTACGAGGAGAGATTGGGTAAACTGGGATTGTTCTCCCTGGAAAGACAGAGAATGAGGGGAAACTTAATAGAGGTGTATAAATTATGAGGTGTATGGATAGGGTGAATAGGGGGAAGGTTTTTCCCAGGTCAGAGGTGAGGGGGCGAGGTATAACTCAAATATCAGAGGGACGTTTTTTTACACAGAGGGTGGTGGGGGTCTGGAATGTGCTGCCAAGCAGGGTGGTGGAGGCGGACACGCTGGGATCGTTTAAGACTTATCTGGATCATGAGCAGACTGGGAATGGAGGGATGTAAACAAATGGTCTATTTGGACCAAAGAACGGCGCAGGCTTGGAGGGCCGAAGGGCCTGTTTCCTGTGCTGTTGTTGTTCTTTGTTCTTTGAAATGGGAGCACCCTGGGAAAAATGGGTAAAATTTAAAATCTGGCTTTGGAATATTTAGTGGAGAATGCGAGTAGCAAGGGGGTGTAACTGTGACTTCTCCCCAGCTGATTTACACTTTTAAACGTTTATGTCATGCTTGTGCACACGTGCGTCAGGTATGTATGTGTGAGTCACGGGGTTCTGATTGACAGGCCTGTGTCTGGGAGTTGGGTGCCAGTGACTGACATTCACTCTGGGTTAGACTCTGACTCTGCCACCGGCCTGTCCCTACATTCCAATTCCTTCAGGCGTCGAACTCTCCTGATCGCTCAGCAGGAGAGTCACACGTTCTGAAGCAAGGTACTGCCGATCGCTTTAGCTTCTGTTAAGGCTTCTCCACTTATTCAAACCTAATCACGAGAGCAATTGACAGCAGGAGATGGGAAATATTCGGGAGAAGGAATTTTGGCAGGGAGAGAAGGCATATCTAAATGGTGAGAGATTGCAGAGCCCTGTGATGTTTGAGGGATCTAAGAACCATCGACTAGAATCCCTGCAATGTAGAAGGAACCATTTGGCCCATCAAGTCTTCGCTGACCACATTCGCACCCTGGCTCTATCCCCATAACCCCATGCGTTTACCCTGGCTAGCCCCCTCTCACAGTAAGGGGCAATTTAGCATGGCCAATCCACCTAAACCGCACATCTTTGCAGTGTGGGAGGAAACTGGAGGAAACCCACGCAGACACGGGGAGAGCGTGCAACCTCAGCACAGATAGTGACCCGAGCTGGGAATCGAAATTGGATTCTCGCGCTGTGAGGTAGAAGTGTTTAGCAACCTCAGTGTATGACACGAATCACAAAAAAATACAAGTGCAGCAAGTAATTCGGAAAGTAATTAACGGAATATTATCATTTAATTTGAGAGGAATTGATGACAAAAGTAGGGAGGTTATGCTTCAATTGTACAGGGCATTGGTGAGACCACAACTGGAGTATGTGTACAGTATTGGCCCCCTTGTTTAAGAAAAGATGTAAAGATGTTGGAATTAGTTCAGAGAGACAGAGTGTGAGGCAGAGGAACATTATTCCATCAACCAAATTCCAACTTGAACGACCATCTATTATTGTCGACTTTTCCCCATTTCCCACACCATTTAACCCTGAGAGAGACAGTCTCACAACATCAGATTAAAGTCCAACAGGTTTATTTGGTAATAAACACCACTAGCTTTCGGAACACTGCTCCTTCGTCAGTTAAGTGGGGATTACAAACAGAGAGAAATTGCCACTTCCCAGCCAACGAGGGGGGGGGGGGGGGGGGGGGGTTGGACAGAAATCACCTGTTGTGCCCAGGACCCCTCCACGTAGATCAATTCCATCCCATCGTTTTCCCCAAAGCAAACCACGCAAAAATAAAAATCTCCTGGAAAATTAGGCCGGCTGAAGCAGCAGCTTAGAAAGTAGCTGTCAGAGCCTCCGGAACGCAGTGCCTCACACACACAGATTGAATATATGATGTGTTGAACTTGGTCGTTAACCTGAGCGTTGTAATTTAAACAACTGCTGTACACAACATTCCACTGGCATTACAGAATGAGAAAGAGGACCCTCAACTGCTGATGCTTGAAGTTGGAGATATTTGTGGAGTGAATGGGGAATCTCAGTTTGCATGTTTCAAAATAATGACCCTCAATCTCTCGGTCCATGCTGACTCCCTCTCCCTCTGTTCCTCAATCCCTCGATCCATGCCTGACTCTCTCCCTCAGTCTCTCATCGATGCTGACTCCCTCCCTCGGTCCATGCTGACCTGTGTCAGGAGACCACCGTGTAGAGCGAGTATTGATAGGTATGTGACACTGAGGGATCCAGCGTCATTCTGATGCCCGTTACTCTGCCTCCCATGAACAGTCTGCCAACCTGAGACACAATGCTTGGTGCCCTGGTAGTTCCCCCGGTGTAGCTCAGGAGCCTCTGGGCTGGCGCTCTGCCACACTTGCTGCAGTGGGAGACGGTGAGTGGCGCGGGGGCATGATTTGCTGGCCTTCTGTTTCCTTGTGGGGCTACTTCTTGAAGTTTTATTCCATTATAAAGCCAGTGCTCAGAGTGGACCGAGGAAACCCAAATCCAAATTTTGGGTGAACAGTGGGAAGCTTTTTCCCAGGTCGGAGGTGATGATCATGAGGGGGTCACAGGCTCAAGGTGAGAGGGGCGAGGTATAACTCTGATATCAGAGGGACGTATTTTACCCAGAGGGTGGTGGGGGCCTGGAATGCGCTGCCAAGCAGGGTGATGGAAGGAGACACGCTGGGATTGTTTAAGACTTCTCTGGATAGTCACATGAACAAACTGGGAATGGAGGGATACAAATGAATGGTTTAGTTTGACCAATGAGCGGTGCAGGCTCGGAGGGGACGAAAGGCCTGTTTCCTGTGCTGTACTGTTCTTTGTCCCATTCCTTGCCTGCTCCAAATTCCAGTTAAATTCAATTCATGGTCCCCGCAAGAGAGACCAAGTAAGATCCAAGCTGAAGGTGTGAGACGTTGTACCCATCTTGGGCTTAATCTGATGCTTAATCTTGGCCAAAAGTCTGAGAAATGATGGACCTCTTCTTGACCAGCTGAATCTTCCGTTTCTGCACTTCCATTCGGCCAACTTCCAGGGGTGAGGGCCATTGACGTTGTGCCAGTGTCCACCATAGAAATCCCTACAGTGCAGAAGGAGGCCATTCAGCCCATCAAGTCTGTACCAACCACAATCCCACCCCAGGCCCTACCCCCATATCCTTAATATTTACCCACTAATCCCTCTGACCTACACATCTCACGATTCTAAAGAGGCAATTTTAGCATAGCCAATCAACCCACGCATTTTTGGACTGTGGGAGGAAACCGGAGCACCCAAAGGAAACCCACTCAGACACGAGGAGAATGTACAAACTCCACGCAGACAGCGACCCCAGGTCCCTGGAGCTGTGAAGCAGCAGTGCTAACCACTGTACTACCCATCTTCATATCTGACATGCAGTGTCCTAATAGAGACGTGGGTGTTCAGATGCTTCTGGTACAGTGGCCCAGTCACGTGCCGAAGTTCTTTGGCTATACGAACATAAGAAATAGGAACAGGAGTTGGCCATCCAGCCCTCTCGAGCCTGCCCCGCCATTCAATAAGATCATGGCTGATCTGTAGTGGTTCAGTTCCACTTACCCGCCTGCTCCATAACTCTTAATTCCCTTATCGATCTATCTACCCATGACTTAAACATATTCAACGAGATAGCTTTACTGCTTCAATGAGCAGAGAATTCCAGAGACTCATGTGATGTGTGTGTCCCTGCCAGTACAGACTTCATTAGCTTGGCGGAAGGTGTAATGAGTTAGCCGATTCTCAGTTGGTGATCTTGCTCTGCGTGCCGAGTGTCCACCTTGAGACAGCAAAGGTGAAAACTGTTCCGTCACCTCTCTTTGTTCAGGTCTCCAGAGAAAGAGGAATGAGCTGAGGGCCGCAGGCTTGGCAGACTCACTGTTTCCTGTTCCTGTTCTATCGCCCACCTGTACGCGATTTGCCATTTTAGCGACTTTGGAGTAAAATTCTTGGCCCATTTTCACGTTTCCAATCAACAAAACAATGCCCCAGTTTTAGTGTGCTGCCAGTGCCAAAGATGAGAGGTTTGGGTGGATTGGCCGTGCGAAATTGCCCCTCAGTGCCAGGGGGAATTGGCGGGGCGTTTGTGGGGTCAGGTAGATAGGGTCTGAGTGGGATTGTTATTGGTGCAGACTCGATGGGCCAAATGGCCGCCTTCTACGCTGTAGAGATTTTGTTAGTCATCACACCACCCCCGCCCCCCTTAATCATTCTGAGATAAGCAACCCACACAATGCTCCATCAATCAGACTATTTGGTTAGTCTGTGAGTGTAAAATAGATTCGAGCAATGAATCTTTGTCACCCGTTCTCTTCGCTTTGTGTGTGTTGATCAGTTTTGTGTCAGTGAGCAGCTGTGGATAAAATTCTCTCCGTTTCTGTATCCATTCGCTGTGTTTGCTGAAAGCTTTCCTTCCTCTACAGCTCACTATCTCTATAACAACAACCTGCATTTCCGTAGCACCTTTCAGTGGAGTTAAGGAAACACTCCGGAGTATTTCACTGGGGAGCATTAACAATTACAAGCAAGGAGTACATCGGTCTTTGGGGCGGCACAGTGGTTAGCCTCAGCTCCAGGGAGCTGGGTTCGATTCCCGGCCTGGGTCACTGTCTGTGCGGAGCTGCACCTTCTCCCCGTGTCTGCGTGAGTTTCCTCCGGGTGCTGCGGTTTCTGCCCACAGTCCGAAGAATTGCAGGTTTGGTAGATTCGGAGATAGGCTCACCTTGCCCTGGGTAAAATGCTCTGTGGGAGAGTCGGTACGGACTCGATTAATATTAAGATGGAAGGAAGATCATTGATGAAAATGGGCCTTGGATACTAACCCTGAGGAATTGCTGAGATGAGTTGGAGCTGAGAAGATTGGTTTCCAATCAGCACAACAACCTTCCTTTGTCCAAGGTATGACTCTAAGCTGCCAAGGGCTTTCACTTGGTTCCTATTGACTACAGTTTTGCTTTGGTTCCTTGATGCCACATTTGGTTGAATGTGGCTTTTATGTCGAGTGCTGTCCCTCTCTCGCCTCTGGAGTTTGGCTCCTTTGTCCATGTTTGAATCAAGGCTGTAATGAGGTCAGGAACTGATCTATATCTACGGACCTAAATTGGCTCCAGGTTAAGGTATATTTTAATTTGAGGATCAACATCATTATTCTCAAACCTCTCCAAGGCCTTGCCTCTCACTATGTCTGTAATCTTCTCCAGTTTTGCAACTCCACACGTTATCAGCACTCATTGAATATTGGTCTCTTGCATATCCCTGATTTTTAACGGCCGCACCTTTGGACATCATACCTTCAGTTGGTGAGACCCCAAGCTCCAGCATTCCTTTCCCTCCCTGTTCCCCCCTCTTCCCCGATCCATCTGAAAATCTAACATCCAACGAACCCTCTAGCTATCTTCGCTTGCACTACACGTGGCTCAGTGTCAACTCCCTACAGGACGCACTCTGACCCAGGGAGTCTGCACCAACTCTGAGACAGAGCATCTTACCTAGGCCCACACCCCCTGCTCTACCCTCAGTAAACCTGCACATAGTGGGACACTAAGGGGCAATTCAGCTTGGCTAATGCACCTAACCTGGACTGTGGGAGGAACACAGTAAGAAGTCTGATAATACTACGTTAAAATCCAACAGGTTTATTTAGCAGGTTGGTAGCAAAGGCCACTAGCTTTTGGAGCTCTGCCTCTTCGTCAAGTGAATGGGGAATTCCGATTAAAAAATCAGGTCATAAAATGTGATTGGAACTCTCCACTCAGTTAACAAAGGGGCAGAGCCCCAAAGGCTAGTGGCGTTTGCTGCCAAATAAACCTGTTGGACTTTAACGTGGTGTTGTGAGACTTCTTACTGTGTTTACTCCAGTCCAACACCGGCATCTCCGCATCTGTGGAAGGAAGCCAGAGCACCTGAAGGAAACCCATGCAGACATAGGGAGAACATGCAAACTTCACACGCACACCTGAGGCCGGAATCGAACCCAAGTCTCTGGCTCCATGAGGCAACAGTGCCACCCAAAGACTGATGTACTTTTCACCAGTAATTCAAATAAGGTATTTGTAATTTTGATATTTACATCTGTACTTTTTTTTTAAGAAAGCAGAAGCAGGAAACTAGTGTTTGATGATGAAGATTTATTTCTGAGTGGAGACTTGTTGTTTACAGGAGATAATAATCCAGTACTAAGTACAGAGTGATTTCGGTCTTTGTTTTCCGTCTGAAATCACCATCTCTCGTCGCTCCTCTGTTGTCCGGTACCTGTCTTGTTACCTGAGGGTCATGTTGGAGCGCAGAGTCATGATACTGAGCTGCCGTGTTTGTTAATGATGTGAAGCAGTGGCGTACTCTCAGCTTTTTCCACGGAGAGATACAGGGCAGTGAAAACAGGGAGGTGAACCCCGCTGTTAATTCATTATTCTGTCCCCTGTGCTCACTGATGACTTGGTAATCCAAAGAATGGAATGAAGGGCCGCAGTGACAAGAACTTTTACTCCATGTGAAAAATGAATCCCCCGATCTGTGAGATTATTCAAGTGGCACAGGATTGTATATCACCCTTGAGGTCCTTTTTAGTTATTGTGCAGTGTCTGTGGGACATCCATGTTAATAGATAAACTCTACAGGGAAATGCAAAGCAACAATTAGTCACTGTATCATAATTTTACAGATTAATCATAATATCTAGCCCCCACAATTTGCATTCATTTTAGTTGACTATGCTTGTTGCAACAGTTAGTTGCATTTATATGAAGGTAAAGTTGCTCTACTCCCTCATGACCACACCCTTTGAGGGGGAGAGTACTTGGTAGTGATTATACTCCGGTTTGCTGAGTACAAATAACCTCAGCCAGTACGGGGATTGTTGATGTTGCTGTACTTCTCAAACGTCACCGCATTATAAGAAAGATGTGGAGGCATCGGAAAGGGTGCAGAGGAGGTTTACCAGGATGTTGCCTGGTATGGTGGGTAGGTCTTATGAGGAAAGGCTGAGGGACCTGAGGTTATTTTCATTAGAGAGAAGAAAGTTAAGAGGTGACCTAATTGAGGCATACAAAACGATGAGAGGGTGGACAGTGAGAGCCTTTTTCCTCGGATGGTGATGGCCAACACGAGGGGACATAGCTTTAATTAAGGGCTGGTAGTTAGAGAACAGATGTCAGAGGTGGGTTCTTTACTCAGAGGGTAGTAAGGGCGTGGAATGCCCTGCTTGCAGCAGTTGTGGACTCGCCAACTTTAAGGGCATTCAAATGGTCAGTGGATAGGCATATGGATAATATTGAATAGTTTAGGTTAGAGGGTCATTAGATTGGTTCCACTGGTTGGTGCAACATCGCGGGCCGAAGGGCCTGTACTGCACTGCTATGTTTTATATTCAAACCAGCCACCCAGCTAACTGAGCTGTGTGCAGTTCTGCTCACCTCACCATAGGAAGGATGTGATCGCACTAGAAGGGGTGCAGAGGAGGTTCACCAGGATAGAGCGTTTGAGCGATGAGGAGAGGCTGGATGGGCTGGGATTGTATTCTCCAGAGGGCTGAGAGGGTGTGTAGGATTGTGAGGGGTCTGGACAGCGTGAACTGGAAAGTGCCGTTTTCCTTGGTTGAGGGGGGGTCAGTTACGAGGGGGCACAATTTTACTGTGAGGGACAGGAGAGGGGATTTGGGAAAAGACTTGTACATTCCACGGATGGTGGGAATCTGGAATGCGCTGCCTGGGAAGAGAGAGGAGAGCGGAAATAAATATTTGGATGAGCACTTGAAATATCCTAACTTTCAAAGATATGGGGCAAGTGCAGGAAAATGGGATTAGCGTGACTTTAGTGGTATTTATTATCAGTACAGACTTGGGCCTTTTCGTTGCTCTTATCACTCTGACTTCTGTATATTTACACAAAAGATAAAGGGGCCATAGTCCCAGATGACCAGAGGCTGCTTTCTCCTTTGAGGGAGAGAGCTGACTGCCTGGCCATTTAAACTGAGGGTCACCACACCTCAGGCAAGGGGCATGGTTAATAAGATGAGGCCTTCACGATATAATTCTAAGGTAGTAAAAACCCCCCAAAGCATTTCATAGACCAAAGAACAGTACAGCACAGGAAACAGGCCCTTCGGCCCTCCAAGCCTGCGCCGCTCATTGGTTCAACTAGACCTTACGTTTGTGTCCCTCTATTCCCAGTCTGTTCACGTGGCTATCTGGATAAGTCTTAAACGATCCCAGCGTGTCCGCCTCCACCAGTTTGATAAACCTTCACCGCAGGACTTTTATCGAACAGACTTTACCACCACAACCTGACAGGAGGTATCGGGGACGGGTAACCAAAATCCGCGCCTCGCGAGAGGGAGAGAATCCCGAAGCCTGGGGCCTAGGTGGTTGAAGGCACAGCTACGGAGGTGGAAGTCTTGGTGAGGGGAGTTGGGGGTGGGGGGGAAGGGTATGTGCGGGGTGGGGGAGGGGCGTTTTGCACAGCGTGGGTAACTCCCAGCTCCGCTCAGGCCCGAAAAGGAGGCCAAAGTTTTGTCGACAGTGATTCGTCCCGGGGGAGGAAGCTGGGATGTGGCTTTGAGATCGAGGATCAGTCCCCAACATCGTAGAATCTCTACAGTGCAGAAAGAGGCCCATCGAGTCTGCACTGACCACAATCGCACCCCAGCCCTATCCCCATATATTTACCCACTATTGCCTCTAACCTGTGCATCCCGGGACACTAAAGGGCAATTTAGAATGGCCAATCAACCTAACCCGCACATCCTTGGACTGTGGGTGGAAACCGGAGTACATAGAGGAAACCCACGCAGACACGGAGAGAGTGCGCAAATTCTGTAGAGACAGTGACCCGAGCCAGATCAAACTCGGGTCCCTGGCACAGTGAGGCAACGAGTGCTAACCTGCTGTGCCACCATGACATTGAGTGGTAAAGTAAGTTTGAACGGCGAAATGCCCTTCTCCTGCCTCTGTTTCCTGTATCTCTTTACCCAGAAAGCGGTAAAAATGTGGACCTCCCTACAACGGGGACTGTTTGAAGCGAACAGCGTGGATCCCTTTAAGGGGAGGTGGAGGGTCCCAGGGATAGCGTGAGAAGAGAGAGATGGAAAACAAACCCAGACAAGTGGGATCGAACTATGCTGTTTATCATCATATTCGGCTCTCTGCCAAAAGCCAGGAACTCATCATGGATAGGACAGGGAGTCTTTAAACCAACCCAGCTAAAATGGGGGTTGAACCCCACCCAGGTGATCCACATAGACCATCCAGCTGCCCTGCTCTCAAGGAAGGAGTCTGAATTGCTGTGACACCTGACACTTCTTCAGGCGTGTTATTGTAATCTGGAGCTATGAATAGTGATATTCGAAGCTCCGATTTCTTTCCGTCACATGGCTTACCAGGATTCTCTCCCGTTCTTACCACCTGCCACTGGTGTGTGCTGGATTTACAAGTTGGCACGTGATCTATTTGCCTGTGGGATAAACTTGGCCATTATATCCTGAGGTAGGATGCGAGCTTCTGGGTCAGGGGCAGGGACATTACCCACTGCTCCTCCTGCATCTTGTGTAAGTATTTCGTTCTGTGATTTAAAGTCATAAACAAAGAACAACACAGCGCGGGAAACAGGCCCTTTGGCCCAACAAGTCTGTGCCGCCATTTTAACGATCTCAAATGTGTTCTGACATGAATATCTTGTTCAGTATCTAAAGAGGACATGGTACTTGAGAAACCAAATACAGCTCTCCTTTCCCCCAATATAAATATTCCCTTATCTATTCGAAATCTGTTTAAAAATAATTAAATTTTCATACCCCTGATCCCACAACAGCTGCAGGTTTGGGACAAGAACAGATAAATTTTATTAATCTTTGGAGTGATGTGTCAGAAGGAGACCTTCAGCTCACAGTATTGTGTTGTTTGGTGGTTAGAATTGCTGCCTCACATCACCAGGGGCCTTGGTTTGATTCCGGCCTTAGATACTTGTGTGGAGTCTGCACATTCTCCTCATGTCTGCGTGGGTTTCCTCCGGGTGCTCCGGTTTCCTCCGGGTGCTCCAGTTTCCTCCCACAGTCCAAAGATGTGCGGGTTAGACAGTTTGGCCGGGATAAATTTTCCCTTAGTGTCAAGGGGATTTAGCAAGATAAATACATGGGGATAGGACCCAGTGGGATTGTGGTCAGTGCAGACTCAATGGGCTGAATGGCCTCCTTTTGCACTGTAGGGATTCGATGATTCTACGTATTTGTGCTGGCCCTGTGGAAGGACTATCCAGTTAATCCCAAGCTTTTTTCGTCTTAAATTATTGACCAGACCCTTTCTTTGAAAGTCACTGTTGTATCTGTTTCCACTGTAGAGTCGTTGAGATTTACAGCACGGAAACAGTTGGAAAATGCAATACAAGAAGACCAAAGAATCTAAGTCCATGTCCAAAAATAGATATTGCAGCCTCGATGCACGCACTTTCCTTGTTTCCCTTCAGTAACGTGGCTGCAAATTGCATTTTTGGGTGTGTTAGATTGCAAAGTGGCAGAGTGGTTAGCACTGCTGCCTCACAGCGCCACGGACCTGGGTACGATTCCCAGCTTGGGCCACTGTCTGTGCAGAATCTGCACATTCTCCCTGTGTCTGCGTGGGTTTGCTCTGGATTCCTCCCACAGTCCGAAAGTCATGCTGGTTAAGTGCATTGGCCGTGCTAAATTCTCCCTCAATGTACCCGAACAGGCACCGGAATGGGAATACGAGGGGGAATTTTCCACAGTAACTTCATTGCAGTGTTAATGTAAGCCTGCTTGTGACACTAATAAGTAAACTTTAAGCTTTGAATGTTGGGTCTGTCTTCAGCACAGGCTGTGACGTGCTGGGTTTTTGGTGGAACCCCTCTGTTTCAATATGTTTCAAGGTTGCATTTGCGCTCACTTGAGAATGGGGCCAATTCTGCCTCGAAGCAGCAGTTTAGTCGTACTTTTCTGAGGTTATTTCAAGCGTTTCGACACCCCTCCCCAACTAGTTATGATGAATGCTCACTGTGTTGGGTATTTGGGGAGTTTACAAGCTGACACAAGTGTGTGGTGATGGGCTTGGAATCGATAGATGATACGGCACAAAGATCCTGTGCTTAATCCTGGAGCTGGTGGGTTTGCTTTATGAGTGAGAGCCTACCCAAAGCCTTTGATGTATTTCTTTTTTTTAAAGGCACAGATTATAAGACTAAGCGTAGGCCGTTCAGCCCATCAAATCGGTTTAATTAGTGACTTGTACCTTGACTCCATTCATTTTGCTTCCTTTTTATCAAAAAAAAATGGGTGCACAGTGGTTAGCGCAGCTGTCTCGCAGTGCCAGGGACCCAGGTTCAATTCCGACCTTGGATACCCGTGCAGAGTTTGTACGTTCTGTTTGGGTTTCCTCCAGACACTCCCTTCCAACACTCCAGAGATGTGCAGGTTAGGTGGATTGGCCATGCTAAATTGCCCCTTAGTGTCCAAAGATGTGCAGGTTAGGTGGATTGGCCATGCTAAATTGCCCCTTAGTGTCCAAAGATGTGCAGGTTAGGTGGATTGGCCATGCTAAATTGCCCCTTAGTGTCCAAAGATGTGCAGGTTAGGTGGATTGCCATGCTAAATTGCCCTTAGTGTCCAAAGATGTGCAGGTTAGGTGGATTGGTCATGCTAAATGTCCTTAGTGTCCAAAGATGTGCAGGTTAGGTGGATTGGCCATGCTAAATTGCCCCTTAGTGTCCAAGATGTGTAGGTAGGTGGATTGGTCATGCTAAATGCCTTAGTGTCCAAAGATGTGCAGGTTAGGTGGATGGCCATGCTAAATTGCCCCTTAGTGTCTAAAGATGTGCAGGTTAGGTGGATTGTCATGCTAAATTGCCCTTAGTGTCCAAAGATGTGCAGGTTAGGTGGATTGGTCATGCTAAATTGCCCCTTAGTGTCCAAAGATGTGCAGGTTAGGTGGATTGGCCATGCTAAATTGCCCCTTAGTGTCCAAAGATGTGCAGGTTAGGTGGATTGGTCATGCTAAACTGCTCCTTAGTGTCCAAGATGTGCAGGTTAGGTGGATTGGCCATGCTAAATTGTCCTTAGTGTGTAAAGATGTGCAGGTTAGGTGGATTGGCCATGCTAAATTGCCCTTAGTGTCCAAAGATGTGCAGGTTAGGTGGATTGGTCATGCTAAATTGCCCCTTAGTGTCCAAAGATGTGCAGGTTAGGTGGATTGGCCATGCTAAATTGCCCCTTAGTGTCCAAAGATGTGTAGGTTAGGTGGATTGGCCATGCTAAATTGCCCCTTAGTGTCCAAAGATGTGCAGGTTAGGTGGATTGGCCATGCTAAATTACCCCTTAGTGTCCAAAGATGTGCAGGTTAGGTGGTTGGTCATGCTAAACTGCTCCTTAGTGTCCAAAAATTCAGTAGGTGGATTGGCCATGCTAAATTGCCCCTTAGTGTCCAAGATGTGCAGGTTAGGTGGATTGGTCATGCTAAATTGCCCCTTAGTGTCCAAAGATGTGCAGGTTAGGTGGATTGGCCATGATAAATTGCCCCTTAGTGTCCAAAGATGTGCAGGTTAGGTGGATTGGCCATGCTAAATTGCCCCTTAGTGTCTCAAGATGTGTAGGTTCAGGGGATTAGTTGGGTAAATACATAGGGTAAAATGCTCTGTTTTGGAAATAGTGCAGACCTGATGGGCTGAATGGCCTCATAGAACACGATAGGGATTCTAAAAATCTGTCAACCTCCTTGAATTAATAGCCCCATTTGTGCACAATATTTTTTTTTGGAGGGATTGTGAAGAGAGAGAATTCCGAGTGTCTGCTTCCCTCTTTCCCTGAATTCGCTTCCTGATCTCCCTTCTCCAACGGCCTGGGTCTAAATTTGGAGATTGTGCTCCGGAATCTCGGATCAATCCTCGGAAAGCTTTGTGCTCCAACTTTGTGTGTGTTTTGTTGTCGTGTGAGCTCAGTGCTCGGAAAGGGAAACCCGATTTATTCCTCCCCCTCCCTCAGCTCCCTCCTCGCACAGAAAAAAATGTCTGGCAAATAGTTTTTCCACAAGGGATGGTGCCCTTTAGATGTTCTCTTCCAGAATGTTCTATATGTAGTGTTTACTCTTGTCAAAATGCCACAGAATTAGGTGTCATGTAGTGAATGGAGTGTGTGCTTCAGTGCAGCTAATGCCTTGGCGAGCTTTTTATTTTCCTTCTCTTGATATCCCCCTGAAGCGTGAGTATCAAAGTCTTTGTGAGTATTCCATAGTGCTGCTCGCTTTGTGTCAGGAGGTTGTTGCTCTGATTCACAAGGGGCGGCATGGTGGCAGAGAGGTTAGCACTGCAGCCTCACAGCGCCAGGGACTCGGGTTCGATCCCCGGCTCGGGTCTCTGTCTGTGTAGAGTTTGCACCTTCTCCCCGTGTCTGCGTGGGTTTCCTCCCACAGTCCGAAAGGCGTGCTGGTTAGGGCGCGTTGGCCGTGTACCTCAGTGTACCCAAACAGGAGTGTGGCGACTAGGGGATTTTCACAGTAACTTCACTGCCGTGTTAATGTTACTTGCGACATCAATACATAAACTTTAAACTCTCGTAAGAATTTGTTCCTTGGAACGTAGGAGAATGAGAAGTGATTTGTTGAGGTGTGTAAAATCATGAGGGGTATCGATGGGATAAATGCGCAATATTTTTCCCAGGGAAGGGGAATTGAGGACAGAGGTTTAAGGTGAGAGGGGAAAGATTTAAAAGGGAGCTGAGGAGCAACTTTTTCATGCAGAGGGAGAATGTACATATGGAATGAGCTGCCAGAGAAAGTGGTAGAAACAGGTAGGAGAGCAACATTTGAAAAGCATTTGGATAAGTACATGAATGGGAAAGGGTTAGAGGATATGGGTCAAACGTGGGTAATTGGGACTAGCTGGGAGGACACCATAGCTGGCATGTACTAACAGGGCCGAATGGCCTGCTTCTGTACTGTAATACTGTATGACTTGGACATGTAATCCAGGCTATTATCCCCAGCGCAGTAATGAGGGGGTGCCACGCTGTCAGAGGTGTCAGATTTTGGCTGACCCTCTTAAAGGAACTTTCCTTGCACTTCACTGAAGAAGGTCTTGCTGCGCAGGGCAGTGTTAACCTCACGATCAGCATCAAGGAAACACGTTATCCGCACCTTATCTCATTTTGGTGGGACCTTGCTGTGTGTGCGGACTGTGTTTGATGCTAAGCAACATTGTAAAATAGTTTGGGACATCCTTTTTTTTAAAATTTGATTTTATTATTTTCACATGTATTAACGTACAGTGAAAAGCATTGTTTCTTGTCCGCCAAATAGACAAAGCATACCATTCATAGAGTACATAGGATCAAAGGATATGGGGAAAAAGGTGGGAGAATGGGATCGGGAAAACTATTAGCCATGGTTGAATGGTGGAGCAGACACGATGGGCCGAATGGCCTGACTTTTCTCCTATATCTTGTGGTCTTGAGGGAAGGAGAGGGTGCAGAATGTAGTGTGACAGTCATAGCCCGGGTGTAGAGAAAGATCAGTTTAGCGTATGATAGAACCATTCAAAAGTCTCGTAGCAGCAGGGAAGAAGCTGCTCTTGAGACGGTTATACGTGATTTCAGACCTTTTTCCCGACGAAGGCGAGAACGTCCAGGATGCAAAGGGTTCTTGATTATGCTGGCTGCTTTTCCGAGGCAGCGGGAAGTGTAGACAGAATCGGTGAATTCATTCACAGAGTGTAGGCATCGCTGGCTGGGTCAACACTTACTGTCCATTCCTGAGAGCAGTTGAGAATCAACCACATTGCTTTGGCTCTGGAGTCACATGTAGGTCAGACCAGGTAAGGAGGGCAGATTTCCTTCCCTAAAGGACATTAGTGAACCAGGTGTTTTTGACAACGGACAATGATTTTCTGGTCATCAGTTGACTTTTAATTCCACATTTTTATTGAATTTGAAATTTCACCATCTGCCATGGTGAGATTTGAATCCGGGTTCATTACCCCGGGTCTCTGGGTTACGAGTCCAGTAACAGCACCACTACATCCCTTGGGGCCATTAAAGATATGTTAGAGGTGCCCCTCTGTCTATCTCCAGCACTGTGGCCCTGATTATGCTACGCCATAACTTCCATTTACAAACCAACCCTGAATCCAGATGATATGAGCCCCTCCTACCTCTTGTGACCCAGATGTGGTGGAGCAAAGTCCATTCAAAACTATATCGTAACATCGGGCTCAAACTGGGGGAGTGGGAGAGGAATATGGATGTCCACGGAGAATTGGACCAGAGTTTGGGATAGGTGAATCTTATGGGATCGAGAGAGATTTGAGGAGATATCATTTGTTTTGGGTGGATGATGAATTTTATGGTAAGTTCCAGACTATGATAGGAAAAAGCTGTACTACCAATGGGGTAAACACAGGAAGAAGTCTCACAACATCAGGTTAAAGTCCAACAGGTTTAGTTGGTATAAAGGCCACTAGTTTTTGGGGTTTGCCCCTTCATCAGGTGAGTGGGGAGTTCTGATCGCAAACATATAAAGACACACACAGTTTACAGAACACTGATTAGAATGCAAGTCTTTACAGCTAATCAAGTAAAGTCTTTGACTTGATTTCTTATTGTCACATGTATTGGTATACCGTGGAAGTATTGTTTCTTGTGTGCTATACAGACAAAGCATACAGACAAGGGTGGCATGGTAGCACAGTGGTAGCACTGCTGCTTCACAGCTCCAGGGTCCTGGGTTCGATTCCCGGTTTGGGTCACTGTCTATGTGGAGTTTGCACATTCTCCTCGTGTCTGCGTGGGTTTTCTCTGGGTGCTCCGGTTTCCTCCCACAGTCCAAAGATGTGCGGGTTGGGTTGATTGACCATGCTAACAAATTGTCCCTTAGTGTCCAGGGATGCTAGACACTAGTGTCCTTAGTGTCTAGAGAAGTGGCAGATGAACTTCAACACAGATAAATGTGTAGTGGTCCATTTTGGCAGGACCAATGGGATGAAGGAGTTTAATATCAAGGGTAGGACTCTTAGCAGTGTTCAGGAACAGAAGGATCTCGGGGTCCGGGTCCATAAGACTCTTAAATCGGCCTCGCAGGTGGAGGATTTGGTCAAGAAGGCATACAGTGTACTGACCTTCATTAATCGAGGGATTGAGTTTAGGAGTCGGGAGGTAATGCTGCAACTTTATAAGACTCTTGTCAGACCCCACTTGGAGTACTGTGTGCAGTTCTGGTCGCCTCACTATAGGAAGGATGTAGAAGCTATTGAGAGGGTGCAGAGGAGATTTACAAGAATGTTGCCTGGATTGGGAGGCTTGCCTTATGAAGATAGGCTGAGAGAGGTAGGTCTCTTCTCCCTGGAGAGACAAAGGTTGAGAGCCGATGTGATAGAGGTTTATAAGATGTTGAGAGGAATAGATAGGGTGGATTCTCAGAGGCTATTTCCCAGGGCTGAAATTGTCACTACGAGAGGACACTGGTTTAAGGTACTGGGGGGCAAGTACAGAGGAGATGTCAGAGGTAAGTTTTTCACTCAGAGGGTGGTGAGTGAATGGAATCGGTTGCTGTCGGTGGTGGTAGAGGCGAACTCGCTGGGGTCTTTTAAGAGACTTCTGGATGAGTATATGGGATTTAATGGGATTGGGAGTTACAGATAGTTCTATGGCCTGGTAGGTATGGATATGATCAGCGCAACTTGTGGGCCAAAGGGTCTGTTTGTACTGTAGTGTTCTATGATACATAGGTTAGAGGGATTAGTGAGGATAATATGTAAGGGTATGGGGGTAGCACCTGGGTGGGATTGTGTTCTGTGCAGATTCGATGGGCTGAAAGGTCTCTTTCTGCACTGTAGGGTTCTATGATTCATACTGTACATAGAGAAGGAAAGGAGAGAGTGCAGAATGTAGTGTTACAGTCATAGCTAGGGTGTTGAGAAAGATCAACTTAATACAAGGTAGGTCCACTGAAAAGTCTGATCAATTTGTAAAGACTCGCATTCTAATCAGTATTCTATAAACTATGCGTGTCTTTATATGCTCTGTTTGTGATCAGAACTCCTCACTCACCTGACGAAGGGGTAAAGCCTGAAAACTAGTGGTGTTTACTCTCAAATAAACCTGTTGGACTTTAACCTGATGTTGTGAGACTTCTTACTGTGTTTACCCCAGTCCAACGCCGGCATCTCCACATCATGATCACCACAGTGATGTAGCAGAGAGAGATGTGATGCTGGAGGCAGGAATTAAAAACCTTGATCAGAGCATTTAAGATCCTGAGGGGTTTTTGTCAGCGTGGATGCAGAGAGGATGTCTCCTCCTGAGGGAGAACTTGGGACTAGGAGTCATTGTTTAAAAATAAAGGGGTTCTCATTAAAACGCAAATATTTTTTCTCTCTGGGGTTGAGTGTCTGGAACCCTTTTCCTCAAAAGACAGCGGAAGCAGAGTCTTTGACGATTTATTATTGTCACATGTATTGGTATACTGTGAAATGTATTATTTCTTGCGCGCCATACAGACAAAGCATACCGTACATAGAGAAAGAAAGGAGAGTGCAGAATGTAATGTTACAATCGTAGCTAGGGTGTGGAGAAAGATCAGCTTAATGCAGGGTAATTCCGTTGAAAAATCATAGAACTCTACAGCGCAGAAAGCAGCCCTTTGGCCCATCGAGTCTGCACCGACCACAATCCCACACAGGCCTTACCCCCATATCCCTACATATTTTACCCACTAATCCCTCTAACCTACACATCCCAGAATATTGAGGCAATTTTTTAGCGTGGCCAATTAACCTAACCCGCCCATCTTTGGACTATGGGAGGAAACCGAAGGGAACCCATGCAGACACGAGGAGAATGTGCAAATCCACACAGACAGTGACCCAAGCCGGGAATCGAACCCAGGTCCCTGGAACTGTGACACAGCAGTGCTAACCACTGTGCCACCCAAATATCAGCAGGGAGAAAGCTGTTTTTGAGTCGGTTGATATGTGACCTCAGACTTTTAATCTTTTTCCCAACGGAAGAAAGTAGAAGAGAGAATGTCCAGGATGCGTTGGGTCCTTAATTATGCTGGCTGCTTTTCTGAGGCAGTGGGAAGCATAAACAGAGTCAATAAGCTTATTTGTGTCATGGACTGAGCTACATTCATGATCCTTTTGTACTTCCTTGTGGTCTTGGGCAGAGCAGGAGCCCATACCAAACTGTGATGCAATCAGAAAAAATGCTTTCTATGGGACATCTGTAGAAGTTGGTGAGAATCCTAGCTGACATGCCAAATTTGCTTCATCTCCTGAGGAAGTAGAGGCATTGGTGTGCTTTCTTAACCATATGTAAGTGTGGTCCAAAGATGTGCGGGTTAGGTTGATTGACCATGTTAAAATTGCCCTTAGTGTCCTGAGATGCCTAGGTTAGGGGATTATTGGGTAAACGTGTAGGGATATGGAGGCAGGGCCTGGGTGGTCAGCGCAGACTCGATGGGCCGAATGGCCTCTTTCTGTACTATAGGGATTCGATTCGATTCGATAAACTTTGATCGGAAGGATGAGGATAGGTTGGCAGGAATTTAAGGGAAGTTAGATTCTTGATGAGCAAGGGGAAGGCAGGAATGTGAAGTTTCAATCAGGAAACTCTTGTAACATTTAAGAAGTATTTAGATATTTGCTTGCATTGCCGAAAACTACAGGGCTACGGGCCGAGCGTGGCATCACTTCGGGAGGCACAGCAGGTTAACACTGCTGCCTCACAGCGCCAGGGACCCAGCCTCGATTGCCGGCTCAGATCACTGCGCAGAGTCTGCACATTCTCCCCGTGTCTGTGTGGGTTTCCTCCGGGTGCTCCGGTTTCCTCCCATAGTCTGAAAGATGTGCTGATTGGGTGCGTTGGCCGTGTTAAGTTGATCCTTAGTGAACCCGAACAGGTGTGGATTTTCATAGTAACTTCGTTGTCGTGTTAATGTACGTCCACTTGTGACACTAATTAACAAACATTAAACTCTACGCACTGAGAAATGCCAACTCAAAGGCACCACCTAAGCTGCGGATTAAACTACATTCTTGCAAAGTTCTTTGTTGACCGGTTTGGGTGCGATGGGCTGAATAGCCTTCTCTGGTGCTGTAAATGCCTAGGAATCTATTCACATACAGACCCTCCTGGAATCAAGCCTCAAATCTTATCGGAAGTTGTGTCAAAACATGAGATCACGTTTCCCATTTGGCTCTCTGTGGCTGCAGTGCCATTTGACACTCCAGATACTGGAGGGGGGACTCAGTCCTCCAGAATGTTGTGAGGAAGAGGCGAGTCGGACTGAATTATGGAGCTAATTAAAGCACTGTGGGTGGGACAAGCTGAGGTACTTAAAGCTGCCAGCCAGGATCTTTCCCATCCCCATCGCCTGTGAGTCAAGTGAGCAGTGGCAGAACGTGGAATACCTCCCTGCGGAGATTGCTAATTTGCGTCCAGGGACAATTAAAAAGTCACGTTTAAAAAGCGCTGAAGAATTGCAGTGAGGAAAGGAAATGCCTCCTTTAACTGGCAAAGCAGATTCCAGGTATTGAGTCACCCTTCCCGTTAGATAAAATATGCGTTCGTTTCTTTCGTAGCAAAGAGACAAGATGCAACAACTTCACAGGAAAGGTTTGGCGATCTCGCTTTTAGAGAGGAGAGAGGTGTCTTTGGTTTAATTATAAGGTGTTGGTGATACACATTAATGATTCTACGCTGGATGTATCACTTTAGGAATCAGCGGATTAACATTGCTGCCTCACAGTGCCAGGGACCCAGCCTGCATTGGGTCACTGTCTGCACAGAGCCTGCACGTTCTCCCTGTGTCTGCGTGGGTTTCCTCCGGGTGCTCCGGTTTCCTCCCACAGTCTGAAAGATGCATTGATTAGGTGCGTTGGCCATGTTAAATTGACCCTCAGTGTACCCGAACAGGTGCTGGAGCGTGGATTTTCTTCACGGTAGCAACCTTGTTGTGGCATAGTAGCACAGTGCTTAGCACTGCTGCTTCACGGCTCCAGGAACCTGGGTTCGATTCCTGGCTCGGGTCACTGTCTGTGTGGAGTTTGCACATTCTCCTCGTGTCTGCGTGGTTTTCCTCCAGTTTCCTTCCACAGTTCAAAGATGTGCGGGTTAGGTTGATTGACCAGGCTAAGAAATTGTCCTTTAGTGTCCAGGGATGCTTAGGTTAGAGGGATTAGTGGGTAAATATGTAGGGAGATGGGCCTAGGGCTTGGGTGGGATTGTGTTCGGTGCAGACTCAATGAGCTGAAGGACCTCTTTCTGTACTGTAGGGTTCTATGATTCTAGTGTTAATGTAAGGCTACTTGTGACGCTAATAAATAAACTTTAAACTCTCCGCACTGAGAAATGCCAACTTAAACGCTTTTGGCACCACCTAAGGAGCAATTGGAGTTATATTCTTGCGAAGTTCTGTGCTGTTTTACGTATGTATCAGTGGTGATGCTTTAAATTGTGAGTGGCTTGTGTTAAATTTTCAGCTGCTTACGTGCTTGTTGCTGCTTTGTGATGGGGCTCTTTTTGAACCAAAGGCTGGAGCGATGGGGTTAATTTGCAATTTGACGGGCTAGATTGTGTAGACTGGGAGCCGGTGGTGGAAGCTTGCGAATAGCCTGCCCAGAAAGGGGAACAATGCTCCTGCTAGCCTGACTTAATGTCTTTCCAAATTTGGCAGACGCTTTGCAATTGGTGGCGTCACGCTGTGGATCAGAGAGTTGGTTTACATTCCTCTGGTCTGGTTGGATAATGTCATTGTGCCTTTGAAGTATTAAAATAAATGTGGGGAGTGGGTGCAGAATTTCGCTACAACGTCCCACAGTGTGACATGTTTACTATCGCTGCCCGTCCCACATGTCTTCAGTCTCCGATCTTGCCTGTTTGGAACTCCTTTCAAATTAACCCAGTCAAGTAAGTGTCTTGCTGTTAACCTAATGTGCGGCTGCGGTGGCGGGAGGGGGGGGTGGTTAAAACCTTGGTGCTTTACTGAGCCCTACGCAGTTGCAAGCTTGATTCTAGATCTTTGCTGTGTCTTAACTGGAAGTGGGAGCATCTCTGTGAGGCTGAGGTGTAAATCAACTAAGTTCCTTCGCTGGGTGTGCTGGTGCTCCTGTTCCCGAGAGCTGGGTGAGGTCCAGGAATGGCTTGGTTGTGATGCCGCTGCAGTCGAATAGCCCGCCAGCATTCACCGCGATGCTTCCGAATAGTTTGCTGACGTTTCGCTGCTGTCGTTTGACCAACCGCATGACGTACGGGAGGCCGTTCAAAGGCAAGGAGCGGGGCAGGAAGCAGGGTAACTAATCAAAATGTTTTTGGGAGTGTTAACTTTAGATTGGTGTAATGTTGACCAATCATTAAGGCTAAGTTCAAGGGGGGAGTGGAAGGCCTTGCTACTGGACACTGCTACTGTTCAGTTAGGCTTGGAAAGTGGGGCCTACCTGTAGGCCCAGACATAAACCCCAGCCTCAATCAATCTGTTCAAACATGTCTCCCTTGATTGGTCATCATTGCCCACTCTTGCCTCGTGGCAGGGGGTGGGTGGCACTGTCCTTCAGGCCAGAGTAAGAGAACAGAATCGTGCCAGTGCGGCCTACATGGGCTAGAGAAAATGTCCGCAACCCTCCTAGATTGGTCTAGTTGAAGATGGAACTCCAAAGCACTGCGCTTTGTAACCCTGGATGAAAATCATTTAAAAAGAAACACTTTTGTTTTGAAATGCTCTTTTTAACGTTTCTCTCATTGAGATGTAAAAATATTGAAATAAAATAAATCAGCTTGGCAAAGGGAGCTCGACGCTACAAAGGTGGATAAGTTGGGTTAACTAAACCTCCAGGTATGCAACTCATTGCAACCCCAAACTGCTCAGTTTTGGGGGTGTGTTGGAGTGCATATCTGGCTGGTAATCCCAGCTCACAAATTACTGTGTTTTCTAATAAGCAAAAGACGCGTAAGGACAGAGGAAGCGGAGTGAATGAGGGTGGCACAGTGGGTTAGCACTGCTGCTTCACAGCGTCAGGGACTCTGGTTCGATTCCTGGCTCGGATGGCTGCCTGTGTGGAGTTTGCACATTCTTCCCATGTCTACGTGGGTTTCCTCCAGGTGCTCTGGTTTCCTTCCACAGACGTGCTGGTTAGAGTGCATTGACCATGCTCTCCCTCAGTGTACCCTAACAGGAATGTGGCAATTAGGGGATTTTCACAGTAACTTCATTGCAGTATTAATGTAAGTCCACTTGTGACACTAATAAATAAACTTTTAACCTTGCCACAAGAGGACACAGGTTTAAGGTGCTGGGGGGCAGGTACAGAGGAGATGTCAGGGATAGGTTTTTCACTCAGAGGGTGGGGGGGGAGTGGAATCGACTGCCATCGGTGGTGGTGGAGCCGGATTCAATAGGGCATTTTAAGAGACTTCTGGATGAGTACTTGGGATTTAATGGGATTGAGGGTTATAGATAGGCCTGGTAGGTAGGAATATGATCGGTGCAACTTGTGGGCCGAAGATCCTGTTTGTGCTGTAGTTTTTCTATGATTCTAAACATTGACATTGTGAGGGAATGGGATATGAAAACAAGACCAAATTTGGGGGAAGGATTAATCAACTTCCCAACCTGTTGGCTCCCATTTTGTGGCCTCTGTTTGTTTATTGATGCAGTACCTTGGCATAAGTCATGAGCACTGACTCACTGTTGACTTTACAGAATTGTTGAAATACTTGAGTCAATAAACCAGGATAAGGAGCTGGAGAAATCTCCATGAAGGGTAAAGAACACAGAACACTACGGCATAAACAGGCCCTTCGGCCCATGAGTTGCGCTGATCATATCTCTACCTACCAGGCCTATCTATAACCCTCAATCCCATTAAATCCCATGTAGTCATTCAGAAGTCTCTTAAAAGATCCCAGCGAGTTCGCCTCCACCATCACTGATGACAGCCGATTCCACTCACCCACCACCCTCTGAGTGAAAAACTTACCCCTAACATCTCCTCTGTACTTGCTCCCCAGCACCTTAAACCTGTGTCCTCTTGTAGCGACCATTTCAGCCCTGGGAAATAGCCTCCGAGAATCCACCCTATCTATTCCTCTCAACATCTTATAAACCTCTATCAGGTCACCCCTCATCATTCATCTCTCCAGGGAGAAGAGTCCCAGCTCCCTCAATCTATCTTCATAAGGCCTGCCTCCCAATCCAGGCAACTTCCTTATAAATCTTCTCTGCATCCTCTCGATAGCTTCCACATCCTTCCTATAGTGAGGCGACCAGAACTGCACACAATACTCCAAGTGGGGTCTGACAAGGGTCTTATAAAGTTGCAGCATTACCTCCCGACTCCTAAACTCAATCCCTCGATTAATGAAGGCCAGTACACCATATGCCTTCTTGACATAGAACATTACAGCGCAGTTCAGGCCCTTTGGCCCTCAATGTTGTGCCGACCAATGGAACCAATTTTATGACCCTCTAACCTAAACTATTCCAATGCTATCCATATGCCTTTCCACTGACCATTTGAACGCCCTTAATCTTGGCGAGTCCACAACTGCTACAGGCAGGGCATTCCACGCCCTTACTACCCTCTGAGTAAAGAACCTACCTCTAGCATCTGTTGTATAATTACCACCCCTTAATTTAAAGCTATGTCCCCTTGTGTTATCCATCTCCATCCGAGGAAAAAGGCTCTCACTGTCCACCCCCTTATCATCTTATATGTCTCAATTAGGTCACCTCTTAGCCCTCTTCTCTCTAATGAAAATAACCTCAAGTCCCTCAGCCTTTCCTCATAAGACCTTCCCACCATACCAGGCAACATCCTGGTAAACCTCCTCGGCACCCTTTCCAATGCCTCCACATCTTTCTTATAATGCGGCGACCAGAACTGCACACAATACTCCAAGTGCGGCCGCACCAGAATTTTGTACAGTTGCATCATGACCTCATCCTGTACCTGCGAGGCCGATTTAAGACTCCTATGGACCTGGATCCCAAGATCCTTCTGATCCTCTACACTGCTAAGAGTCCGAGCTTTGATATTGTACTCCTTCATCGCATTGGAGCTGCCAAAATGGATCTCCACACATTTATCCGTGTTGAAGTCCATCTGCCCCTTCTCCGCCCAGTCTTGCACCCTATCTATGTCTCGCTGCAACTTCTGACAAAAAATGACCGAGTTGGTCAGGTTTGTGAGCCTGAGTTTGCGTCATTTGGTATGCGTTCTGTCCACCTCGGGTTTATTTTTAATTGGTTTACGATATGTGAGTGCTGCTGATTACGTTTATTACCCATCCCTAATTGCCTTGGAAAAGGCTCTTACGAACCAGCCACATTGCTCACGTGTAAGCCAGGCCAGGGTAAGGATGGGAGATTTCCCTCTGTGGGTGTGGGCAGCACAGTGGTTAGTGCTGCCACCTCACAGCGCTAGGGATCTGGGTTCAATTCCAGCCTCCAGTGACTATGACGTTCTCCCTGTATCTGCATGGGTTTCCTCCGGGTTCTCCGGTTTTCTCCCACGTTCCAAAAATGTGCAGGTTGGCCATGCTAAATTGCCCCTTAGTGTCGGGGGGCTAGAAGGGTAAATCTATAGGGTGTTGGGGATCAGGCATGGATGGGATTGTTGTCGGTGCAGATTCAATGGGCCAAATGACGACCTTCTGCACTGTAGGGATTCTACAATCCTTACCAGATGGTTAGTGAATCAGATGGGTTTTTAATGACAATCTTTAGATAAATCCTGATTTTCAAAGAAAGAGGCCCTTTGGCCCATCGAGTCCGCATGCGACACAATCCCACCCAGACCCTACCCCATATCCCTATATATTTTACCCACTAATCCCTCTCACCTATGCATCTCAAGACACTAAGGGGCAATTCTAGCATGGCCAATCAACCTAACCTGCACATGTTTGGGGAAAAAAAACCACAGGAAACCCATGCAGACACGAGGAGAATGTGCAAGCTCATTCGACAGACAGTGACCTGAGCCGGGAATTGAACCCAGGACCCTAGAGCTGTGGAGCAGAGCGCTAACCACTGTGCTATCGCGCCGCCCAGTTTCCTTTCATTGAATTCAAATCCCACTATCCGCTGTGGTGAGATTTGAACCCGGGTCCCCAGAATCTGGGTCTCTGGATTACTTCGGGAGTGAAAATGCCAATGCTTCCCCCCCCTGCAGTATCCCAGTGTCACCAGGAGAATGCGCTCCTGGGCACACTTCGATAAGCACTCGAAGGGCCACAGCTACGAGGTTAGTGCTGGAAAACCGGATTAGAATAGATAGGCGTTTGGTGGCCGTCACACACATTCTTGATGGGCCGAAGGGCCTCTTTCTGTGCTGTTTGACTTTATGACTGCCACTGGGCTGCCTGTGGGATCTTGCTGTGTGCAATGTGCCTGCTGAATTTCCTACATTTAAAGCAGCGACGACACTCCTTGTAGCCGTAAGCTGCTTTGGGGAAGAGGAGGCAACTATGAAGAAATTCTCCAGAGCAAAGCAAGGTTTCACTTCTTTACAATGGGAGCGGTGGCAGGGCGATCTCGGGCCCATCCTCCACCCCCATCCTGCTTGTCTGCAGATGTCCAAAAGAGGTTTGCTATATTGAGCAGGGCTGTAAACTCTCTGCGCGGCTCCCTGCGGTGGAATAGCCATTAGTGAGAGGTGGGGAATGCAGAGCCAGTTCCTCAACGTTAATCCATGTCTCCACCATCCCACCCCCTCCCACAAGAGTGGAGAAGCTTGCATCCTCTCCAGCCTTCGTAGGGCTGAAGGACAGGATAGGAGTGCACTCACCTCCCTGGTTAAGGGACTGGTCTCTTCCTGGGATGATGGGCTGAAGGGCCTCTTTCTGCACTGTAGGGTTCTATGATTCTGCGTGTGATACTCTGGATTCCTCCTGCAGTCCATAGATGTGTGGGTTAGGTTGATTGGCCATGCTAAAATTGCCCCTTAATGTCAGTGTGATCAGCAGGGTAAATATGTGAGGTTACCAGAATTACGTAGAACATTACAGCGCAGTACAGGCCTTTCGGCCCTCAGTGTTGCGCTGACCAGCGGAACCAATCTAATGACCCTCTAACCTAAACTCTCCCAATGTTATCCTATCCGCTGACCATTTGAACGCCCTTAATTGGGTCCAGATGGGATTGTGGTCAGAGTAGATTCGATGGGCTGAATGGCTTCCTTCTGTACTGTAGGGATTCTACGATTCATTACTTGGAGGAACATTTACACGGAATGTTTTGTTGGGATATCAATGAGGCCACGATGGAGTAGTGAGTTTGTTTGTCCTCTCTCGTTCCAAGGTTTACCCTCGGCTGAGTGAAGGGTTGATGAGGAACGGTCTGGGATAATTTAGAGTGCTTGTTTTCATTCCTTCGGCATGGAATGCGGGGAATGTGAGTCTCGATGTCGGTGCGAGCAGTGGGCAGTCTATTTCTGGACCTGCCGGTTAAACTCTGCTGACGAACCTGGTGCTGACACTTGGCTCGTTATTGGGAAAATGATTACTATTCCCGTCACAAACTGTTTACTGTCACTCAAAAGGTGTCCAGTCACTCCTACGTGGGCTGGAGTGACAGGGGGACAGTGAGACGCAAGGGGAAGAGTCACCACAGGGTGGGGGCATGAACCATGAGCAGAAAGGGGTCTCCATGAACTCTGGGTGAGGAGTTGAGCTCCCCCTGAACTTTTGATCTCAGTGACAACGGTATATATATATAAAAAAAGTTTAAGAATCTGTATCAGGGAGTCTGCGCTCACTGTGTCGTTGTGAGAGTATTTGCCATAATCCATTTTCAAGGTCTTAGTTTATTTATTAGTGTCACAAGTCGGTTTACATTAACACTGCAATTAAAATCCCCCAGCAGCCACGCTCCAGCACCTGTTCGGGTACACTGAGGGAGGATTTAGCACTCTTTCAGACTTTGGGAGGAAACTTGGGACAGTGACCCAAGCTGGGAATCGAACTCGGATCCCTGATGCTGAGAGGCAGCAGTGCAAATCAGCAGTGCCCCACCTGTACCCCAGTGAGAGTCAGTGTGTGTGGGACCCGTACCCCAGTGAGAGTCAGTGTGTGTGGGAGCAGTACCCCAGTGAGAGTCAGTGTGTGTGGGAGCAGTACCCCAGTGAGAGTCAGTGTGGTGTGTGGGACCCGTACCCCAGTGAGAGTCAGTGTGTGTGGGAGCCGTCCCTCAGTGAGAGTCAGTGTGTGTGGGACCCATATCCCAGTGAGAGTCAGTGTGTGTGGGAGCAGTACCCCAGTGAGAGTCAGTGTGTGTGGGACCCGTACCCCAGAGAGAGTCAGTGTGTGTGGGACCCCAGTGAGAGTCAGTGTGTGTGGGACCCGTACCCCAGTGAGTCAGTGTGTGTGTGGGAGCCGTGCCCCAGTGAGAGTCAGTGTGAGATGGAAGAGTTTAGTATTTAATTGTCTTGTGCTCCTTTCAGTTTAAATACATGCCTCATATCCCCTGTTAGAACGGTGAACTTTCCTTTGAAGCAATCCCAAGATATACATTGTGGCTCTCTGCTCCCTCACAGAACAGGGACAGAGGATCGCGTTCAGATTAATAGTGAACTAAATGTTCAGTGTGTGATAGTAACCAGCCGGGTTACTAGGACTCTGCCTGATTTGTGCATGGAGTGTTGTTTTATACCTCAGTTTGAGAAACAGTTTTGGGACTGTGTACAATTTTCTTTCCTTTGCCTCTGAAGTAATTCTTTTTATTCCCCTCCCTGACCACCTTGTTTCTGGAATATTCTATGACCAAATGGAGCAATGAGGCATGGATTATTTTGGGGATTATATTGATGACATGACGTCACATGTGATGCATCTTCATTCCAGAGAGTCTTTGAACATTTGGAGTATCTCTCAGTCCGGCAGTGCACAAAGCCAACTTATCTACATTCTTCACAGAATCATGGTTTGCTCTAGGAGTTTAAATCCGCAACTATTTTTCCACGCCTTTTAAGGAGTTGTCATAGAAGGCACGATGCACTGGGAGAACTGCTGGTCAAGCGTGCTGTACGCTAGCTCCCACACACACTGACTCTCACTGGGGTACGAGTCCCACACACACTGACTCTCACTGGGGTACGGGTCCCACACACACTGACTCTCACTGAGGTACAGCTCCCACACATACTAGAACATAGAACATAGAACATTACAGCGCAGAACAGGCCCTTCGGCCTTCGATGTTGCGCCGACCAATTATGAAAAAAGCAATGACCTTCCAAACTAAACCATTCCCTTCTCTTCCATAAACTTATCAACTAACCTCTTAAACGCCACCAAACTTGGCGCATCTACAACTGCAGCAGGCAGGGCATTCCACTCCCTAACCACCATCTGGGTAAAGAACCTACCTCTGATATCCGTCCTATAACTATCACCCCTTAATTTAAAGCTGTGTCCCCTCGTGCTAGCTTTCTCCATCCTAGGAAAAAGGCTATCACTGCCCACCCTATTTAAACCTCTAATCATCTTGTATGTTTCGATAAGGTCTCCTCTTAGCCGCCTCCTTTCTAACGAAAACAAAACACACTGACTCTCATTGGGGTACGGGTCCCACACACACTGAATCTGACTGGGGTCCCACACACACTGGCTGTCACTGGGGTACGGGTCCCACGCACACTGACTCTCACTGGGTCAATGTTTTAATGGGTCATGCATGGTTTTGGGTATTGTACCTATTCTCTCTGCATGGTGCTAAATTGTGGCAATTTTCAGGCTCTTGATTTTCAGGGACTGTATTGTAGTTAGTCTGTTAATGGTGATTTGACACCACCAGTAGATTACATATTGGTTATGTTTCAACTTGAATTCTTATAGTAATCCTACAGCACCAGTCTTGGTTCAGAATGTAATTCCATTTATGGCAAATTGCTTCATAGTCAGTATCTATTGAGTGTGGGTCACAGCCCAGAATGCACACTCAACTTGAGCCAGAAAGTCATGGATTCAGTGTCCCACTCTGGGACGAGAGAGCAGAGTCTGTGCTAACATTCTCAGTGCAATCCCTCTGCACTGTTGGATATGGGAAAACTCTCTGTGTAGCCCCCAAGGGAGTTCTGTAGTGTTGGAGATGGTAACGTTCAGTGCAGTACTTCAAAGGAATCCTGCACTGTTGGAAGTTGGTTTTGGGTGGAATATTAAGCAGAGGACTACTTTGCTCTCTCAGATGGATGTAACAGATCCCACAGCCACTATTTGCAAAAAAAAAACAAATTCTACTTGGTGTCCCAGCCAATATGCATTGCTTAATGGGCACTTCCCTGGGAAGTGTGTAAATAGATGATGATATTGATGTACTTGTTTTTATCCTACAGGTGCTTTGGTCCACCTTGTTGTCTAACGAGGGGCAAACACGCGATGGGTCGTGAGAGGGCTGCTCTTGGATTTTTTTCGAGAGTATCCTAGTGCTTCACGTCGTTAGTGTACGCTTGACCTGGACCATTTGATGGGCAACACGACAGCTCAGGGACTATCGCTGTGCTGTGCAGATACATGGATTTGGGCCTGTGTCTGTGGGAGTTTGCGCATTCTCCCCGTGCTTGCGTGGGTTTTCTCCGGTCGCTCCAGTTTCCTCCCACATCCCAAGATGTGCTCTTAGGCTAATTGGCAAAACAAATTCTCCCTAAATTGTCTCAAATTTGGTTTTTAATCCATAGATCTATAAACATGGACAGGGATCACGGGTAGAGGTGGGAACATCGGGGTGGCGGCGCGGGCTTGATGGGCCGAAGGGCCTGTTTCCCGTGCTGTTTTGTTCTTTGTTCTGTAATATCTGATTTTTTTTTTCATTGCTGTTCGTGGGGGAATTGTATATTGTACACAATACTGGCTGCTACATCTAACAGCAGTAATGACCCTTTGGATGTGAAATATTTACTGATATTTGGAATCCTACTTTAGTTATAATCCTGTTTTATTTATAAAGCACTTGGATAAAGGAATAAAGTAATTTGTGTCTAACAGGTTGGATGGGTTGGTATACGATGTCGAGTCGAAAGAACAAAAGAAAGAGTTTTGTGTTCCATTGTGGGCATTGCACTTTTGGAAGTGTTAACAGGATCTAAGCTTGTCTTAGCCACACAACTTTCCTTTATTGAGAGAGTTCATTGACTTGTTCAGTTTATTCCCAGACCCAGTGTCCCAACTATCCACAAATTAAGTGCTCAAATGCCCAGTGGCTGTTACTCTGAACCTTAACAATGTTATCGAAGTTATAATTGAGAATTATGGGTGGCATTGTAGCACCGTGGTTAGCACTGCTGCTTCACAGCTCCAGGGTCCTGGGTTCAATTGCTGGCTCGGGTCACTGTTTGCACATCCTCCTCGTGTCTGCATGGGTTTCCTCCGGGTGCTCTGGATTCCTCCCACTGTCCAAAGATGTGCGGGTTAGGTTTGATTGGCCATGTATAGAAACTGTCCCTTAGCGTGCAGGGATGTGTAGGTCAGAGGGATTAGTGGGTAAATATGTAGGGATATCGGGGTAGGACCTGGGTGGGATTGTGAGACTCAATGAGCCGAAGGGCCTCTTTCTGCACTGTAGGGTTCTATGATGTAAGACATTGACCGGAAAGATGGTGACGGTTTTAGAGAGGATATGGAAAAGATCCATGAGAATGATTTCAGGGCTGAGGGACTTCAGACTGATTGGAGAAGTATATCCAGTGTAATGTCAATAAATGTGAGGTTATCCACTTTGGTAGCAAAAATAGGAAGAGAGATTATTACTTGATGGATGTAAATTGAGACAGGTGGATACTCAGTGACATTTTGGTGCCCTCGTGCATCAGTCACTGAAAACAAGTGTGCAGTTACAGCAGGCAGTAAGGAAGGCAAATGGTACGTTGGCCTTCATTGCGAGAGGATTTGAATTTAGGGATAGGGATGTTTTACTGCAATTGTACAGGGTGTTGGTGAGGCCACACCTGGAGTATTGTGTGCAGTTTTGGTCTCCTTATCTGAGGAAGGATGTTCCTTGTTATTAGAGGGAGCGCAGAGAAGGTTTACCAGACTGATTCCTGAGATGGCAGATCTGTTGTATGAGGAGAGACTAAGTCGGTTAGAATTATATACACTGGAGTTTAGAAAAGTGAGAAAGAATCTCATAGAAACTTGTAAAATTTGAATAGAAAGGGTAGATTCAGAAAGAATGCCCCCGAAGGTGGGGAGAGTACAGAACAGCACAGCACACAAAACAGGCCCTTCGGCCCTACAAGCCCGTGCCACCATTTTAACATTCAGTGAGTGCCTCATTCCAATCCTCCTCCTACCTACGACCTTTGTCTACGCCTCTTGGACTCCACAATAAAGTCTAGGGGTCATAGTTTGAGGATAAAGGGTGAATCTTTTCGAACTGAGGTAAGCAGAAATTTTGTCACCCAGGGGGTGAAGTGTGGCATTCCACAGAAAGTAGTTGAGGCCCCAACGTTGTGTTACTTCAAGAAGAAATTCAATTCTGGCCTTGGGTGACTGTCTCTCTGCGGATGTCTTCCTGTGTCTGCATGGATTCCTTTTGAAAGCTCTGGTTTCCTCCCACGCTCCAAAATTGTGTTGGTTAGGGGGCTGGCCATGCTCAATTACTCTTTGATGTCCAAAGATGTGTAGGTTAGGGGAATTAGCAGAGTAAATAAGTGGGGAGAGGTCATAGGTAAGATATTCTGTTGGAGAATCAGTGCAGACTCGATGGGCTGAATGGCCTCCTTCTGCACTGTAGGGATTCTAGGATTCTATTTTATGAATTGTACAAACCTGCTTTCATCCTCATTTAATGTAGAACATTCTAGATAATAAATAACACCTTGAGGTGTGAAACTTCCTTCCCAGCTTCAAACTGATCCTTTTGCCAATTGCCTTAAATATGTTCTGACAAAGAGTCTATCGACTCGGAATGTTAACTCTCTCCCGATGGATGTTGGCAGATCTGCTGAGTATTCCTCTGTTCTTGTTCCAGTGTCCGGGAATCATTACGAGGTGGCAACTCAGTACAAAAAGCAATTGCAAATAATAACAGAGTGTTTCCTGTGTGTGAAGAACGTTGGGAAGTTTATGCTCCAAGCTCTGGGATTCTGTATTCTGATCTGGGCACTGTACCTTGGGAGCGATGCATTGATGGCAGAGCACGTGCAGGAAGGATTCACATGAGTGATACTGGCTGAAAAAGTGTTAAAATATCAGCACAGGTTTATAAAAATCCTGAGGGACAGAGATAAAGTGAATAGCCAAGGACTTTACCCCAGGGTGGGGGGTGTCCAAAACTAGAGGGCACAGGTTTAAAGTGAGAAAGGAAAAGGGACCTGAGAGGCAAATTTTTCACACAGTGGATGGCGCGTCTATGGAATGCAAGAGCAGGTGCTAGAGGTGGTACAATTCAGAGAATCACAGAACCCTACAGTGCAGAAAGAGGCCTTTCGGCCCATTGAGTCTGCACAAAACACAATCCCACCCAGGCCCTACCCCCATATCCCTACATATTATACCCACTAATCCCTCTAACCTACACATCCCTGGACACTAAGGGGCAATTTCTTAGCATGGCCAATCAACCTAACCCGCACATCTTTGGACTGTGGGAGGAAACCAGAGCACCTGGAGGAAACCCACGCAGGCACGAGGAGAATGTGCAAACTCCAATGACCCAGGAATCGAATCCAGGTCCCTGGAGCTGTGAAGCAGCAGTGCAAACCACTGCCCTGCAACAATTAAAAGCCATTTGGACAGATACATGCATGGAAAAGATTTACAGGGATATGGGCCAACCAATATCTCAACCAAATGGGACTAGTTCAGTTTAGAAAACCTGGTTAGCAAGGATGAGTTGGGCTGAAGGTCCTGTTTCTGCGCTGTATCTCTCTCTGAGTCTACATAAATTAGATAACCAGTCCCTTGATTACGGTGATCTAATTGAGTTGTTTAAAAGATCGGACAGGGTAATTTGAGACAGAAACACTTTCTTCTGTTTCAAGGAACCCTGGGGCGAAGGGACAAGTCCTTAAACTTAGGAGTAATGTGAGGAAGCATCTCTTCACACGCACAAGAAAATGAAAATCTGGAAATGTTTCCTTGGAAAAGCTGTTGAGGTTGGGTTCTCAGGTTACATAAAAGTAGCAAGGGTTATGGATCAATGGCTGGTAAATGGGAGACTTGATTTATTATTGTCACATATATAGGGATACAGTGAAAAGTATTGTCTCTTGTGCGCCATACAGACAAAATATATCAAACACAGAGAAGGAAAGGAGAGAGTGCGGAATGTATGTTACAGTCATAGCTAGGGTGTAGAGAAAGATCAGCTTTAATACGAGTTAGATCATTCAAAAGTCCGACAGCAACAGGGAAGAAGCTGTTTTTGAATCGCTTGCTACTCGGACGTTTTCCTGAAGGCGGAAGAGAGAATGTCCGGGGTGCGTGAGGTCTTTTATTAGCCTGGCTGCTTTTCCCGAGGCAGCGGGAGGTGTAGACAGAGTCAATGGATGGGAGGCTGGTTTGCATGACGGATTGGGCTACGTTTTTTACAATCTTGAGCAGAGCAGGAGCCCACACCAAGCTGTGACGCAACCAGAAAGAATGCTTTCTGTGGTGAGAGTCGTAGCGGACATGCCAAATTTCCTTAGTCCCTTGAGAAAGTAGAGGCGTTGTTGGGGCTTTCTCAATTGTAGTGTCGGCATGGAGGGGACCAGGACAGGTGATCTGAATATCGAAAAACCTGAAGCCCTCGACCACTTCTACTTTACCCCCATTGATGTGGACAGGGGCATGTTCTCCACTACACTTCCTGAAGTCGATGACAATCTCCTTCGTCTTGTTGAAGTTGAAGGAGAGATTATTGTTGCCGTGCCGGTTCACCAGATTGTCTCTCTTTCCTGTACTCTGTCTCGTCATTATTTGAGACCCGACCCAGAACAGTGGTGTCATCGGCAAACTTGAAAATAGAATGGGAGGGGGCTGAACCCACCCCCCAGTGCTATTGCTGCAACATTCGATAGTGTTTTCCTTCCATCGGCTGCTGCAGGAAGTTATTCGCTGTGACCTGTGGGCGTAGCTCACTCAATCTCAGCCTTAATTGAGTGATAATTAGAGACTGGGGCTACAGCCAAAACCTGCAGACCCTTTGGAGCCCATTAGATTTGCTGTTTGGTTTTAAAAATATTCTCCCAAGTGACACCTGAGCCTCCGGGAGTCGAGGCTGGGAGGTTTGTTTTGAGAGCTCAGTGCTCTGCGTGTGTGTGTGTGAGAGAGAAATGAAGGGACACCTGCTCTGTATTTCAGAGCTGGGATAAAGTATTAAATTCAGGAGCTCCTGTCAGTTTGGGCAAATATCGCTTATTAAAGCAGAGCCTGAATTTTATTGCTCATTCCAATGCAGTAGCATGGTCTAAATAGTGTCCAGAATTGTACAATTTAATGGCACACAGCAGAGGATTTGCTCAACATTGTGCCGATCTCAGACAGAGCCACCTTCCCCTCTCTCCCCATCTTCCAACTGGCCTGTTCTCAAATCCTGAAAATTCTTAACACTTTATTAAAAAGCTGCTATGATTTCTGCTCCTCTCACTGTTCTGGGCAAGATCTCTGTATGTCTAAAGAACTTCCCCCCAACTCAAGGGATGAAGAAATATAGGATTGGAGAGGTTGGGACTGTTTTCCTTGGAGAGAAACTATTTATCTATTAGCAGGCTTACATTAACACTGCAATAAATTACTATGGAAATCCCCTTGTCACCACACTCTGGCGCCTGTTCGGGTACACTGAGGGAGAATTTAGCGCAGCCAGTGCACTTAACCAGCATGTCTTTTGGACTGTGGGAGGAAACCAGAGCACCTGGAGAAAACCCATGCAGACACAGGGAGAATGTGACAGGGAGACTGACCCAAGCTGGGAATCGAACCTAGGTCCCTGGCGCTGTGAGGCAGCAGTGAAGAAGGCTGATGGAAGATTGGATCGAGGTATTTAAGATCCTGGGTGTGTGGACAGGCTAAATAGCAAAGAACTATTCTCCCTCAAAAGAACCTCAAGAAGTAGATTCCAAGTAATGGACAAAAGAATTAGAATGTGGGTGGCACGGTGGCACAGTAGTTAGACCTGCTCATCAGGGAATCTGGGTTCATTCCCTGGCTTGGGTCACTGTCTATGCAGAGTTTACACATTCTCCCCATGTCTGCCTGGGTTTCTTCTGGGTGCTCCAGTTTCCTCTCAGGTTGATTGGGCATGCTCAATTGCCTCCTAGTGTCAGGGCGATTAGCAAGATAATTTTTTTAAAAAACTCTTTCTTGGGACATGTGTGTTTCTGGTTGACCAGTACTTATTAATATGTGGGACTATGGGGATAGAGGGATAGACTGTTGTTGGTGCAGACTCGATGGGCTGAATGGCCTCCTTCTGCACTGTAGGGATTCCATGAAAGTGATGTGAGGAAATATTTTTCTTTCCCCTGTGGGTGGCTGGAATCTGGAATAAGCTTTCCAACCGGGTGGAGGTGGGTTGGATCGTTGTGTTCAAATTGGATTGCTATCTGAGAAAGGAGAATGTGCAAGGTTACGGGGTAAGGGAGTGGGGTTGTAAAATGCTCTTTCAGAGAGCTGGTGCAGACCTGATGGGCTGAATGGTCTTCTGCTGCAGATTCTGGATTTTGATGCTTAAGTAGGCTGCATGCTGAGTTGAAAGTTGTGGGTTCCAGACTTGAGCTTACACTTCAGTTGGCTTTTGTGTGTAGTTAGGGAGCAGAAAGGTGTGAAATTCAGTACATCTTAGCTTTATATGTAAAATATACATGCAAATGAATCATTAAGAATCATAAATAAAATGAAAGACCCAATTTGAGACAAAATGAAAAGTGAAGGGATCTTTTTCTCAATGTCTTGGTCAATGTTCATCAAAGCAATGACACTACGACAGCGGCTGAATGAGCATCACTCAACAATCACCAGGCAAAACAGTTCCCTTCCTGTGGGCAAACACTTCAGCAGTCATGGGCATTTGGCCTCCGACCTGCCTGTAAATGTTCTTCAAGGGGGCCTTCGTGACACACGACAGCGCAGAGTTGCTGAGCAGAGACTGATAGCCAAGTTCCGCACACATGAGGACGGTCTTAATAGGGATCTTGGCTTCATGACACACTATCTGTAACCCCCCGTAACTTGCCTGGGTTAGCAAAAAACCTCACTTACTGTGCTGTCTGGGGAAAATACACAATTCTCTAACCAATGCTCAGGATTCCCTTCACACACATTGTTAGCCACTTTAACACTTGAATAGCAGGTTAGATGTAAGGATTCGCATTCTAATCAGCAATCTGTAACTGTCTGTGTGGATATGAGTACCTCTGCAGATCAGAACACTGCATTTGCCTGACGAAGGCGCATAGCGTCGAAAGCTCGCGGATTTACTATCAAATAAATTGGTTGGATTTAAAATTGGTGTTGTAAAACTTTACTGAGTTTACCCCAGTCCAACGCTGGCATCTCTACATCATCAAAGCAACGGTCAGATATGCCTTGGAAAGGGTCCAGAGAAGGTTCACAAGAATGATCCCTGGAATGAAGAGCTTTAGGAATATTTGAGGAATGGTTGAGGACTCTGTACTTGTTGGAGTTTAGAAGGATGAGGGAGGGATCTTATTGAGATTTACAGGATAGTGCGAGGGCCTGGATAGAGTGGACCTGGAGAGGATGTTTTCACTAGTAGGAAAAACTAGAACCAGAGGCACAACCTCAGGCTGATCCTTTATAATGGAGATAAGGTAAGGAATTTCTTTAACTGGAGAGTGGAGAATCTGTGGAACTCTTTGATGCAGAAGGCTGTGGAGGCCAGGTCATTGAGTGTCTTTAAGACAGAGATAGATAGGATCTTGATTCATAAGGGGATTAGGGGGAAAGGGCAGGAGAATGGGGATGAGAAAAATATCAGCCATGATTGAATGGGGGAGCAGACTCGATGGGCCGAGTGGCCTAATTTTACTCCCGTGCCCTGTGATCATTTAACCCTTTGGTGTGGTATTGCTGGTTACAGATTTGTTTCCCTGTGTTAAGCGACAGTGACTTAGTTTCAGCAAAGTTCCGTCGGCTGTGAAAGGGTTAAAGAGATCTGGAACACCTGAATGCATAAATAGAAGGTTGTTTGGGGCCTGATAAGATTGAGGCACGCAGAGTGGCAGGCGTCACCTCTGAGAGCGGGTCTCTGGAGGATTTTTAGCATGCTGGAGGTCACGTTGGACGCTGGGCGGATTGAGCTGATGACGGCTTCCTTTATATTGCAGAGACAGCGACAGTCTTGAAGTGCACAAGACAAGTTCCGATATCACCATGAGTTCAGGTAAGTGCACAGTTCAGTTTGTGGACGGGAATTGCTATCCCAATACCCCTCACCCCCGGAGAAGCCATGTTTTGTGAAGAAAGGGGAGATGCTGAAAATATTCAGGCAGCTTCTGTGCAGAATGAAGGTTTAAAGTTTTATTTATTGCCCACAAGTCAGCTTACATTAACACTGCAATGAAGTTACTGTGAAATTCCCCTAATGGCCACACCTGTTCGGGTACGCTGAGGGAGAATTTAGCACGGCTACTGCACCCTAACCAGCACGTCTTTCAGACTGAGAGGGAAAACTGGAGCAGTTGAAGGAAATCCATGGGGATTAAGGGTGAATGGAGCGGGCGGGTAAGTGGAACTGAACCACTATCAAATCAGCCATGATCTTATTGAATGGTGGGGCAGGCTCGAGGGGCTGGATGGCCGACTCCTGCTCCTATTCTTTATGTTCACTCAGAGACGGGGAGAATGTGCAAACTCCACACAGACAGTGTTCCAAGTCAGGAATCGAACCTGGGTGGTCCCTGAGGCAGCTAGCCACTGTGCCGTTCCAAAAGTTTTCATCAGCCATGGGATTTGTTTTTATTTGGCAAACGTTTTGTGTGAGGCAACCCCGTCAATCCCTCGACGTAACCCGGGATCACGGATGTCACGTAAATTAGTTGCCTCTCGAGCAGAGGCAGAATCTCAGCCCACGAAAATAAATCGAAAAGATATGTGGTTTACTTGCCCTCTGTCCTGGAGATGTACATTTTCAAACACTACAGCCCGTACGGGTTTACTAGTTTTGTTCCAATTACTACAGTTCACTAGGAGATTTCTAGTAAGGTTGGATTTTGAACCGGTAAACGTTTCACAGAATCGTAGAATCCCTACAGTGCAGAAAGAGGCCATTCGGCCCATCAGGTATGCACCGACTACAATCCCTCCCAGATCCTACCCCCATATACCTACATATTTTACCCACTAATCCCTCTAACCTATGCATCTCAGCACACTAAGAGGCAATGTAGCGTGGCCAATCAACCTAATACGCACATCTTTGCACTGTGAGAGGAAACCCATGCAGACACAAGGAGAATGTGCAAACTCCGCACAGACAGTGACCCGAGCCGGGAATTGAACCCAGGTCCCTGGAGCTGTGAAGCAGCAGTGCTAACCACTGTGTTACCGTGCTGCCCAAGTTTATTCTAGAAGAGGGAACTCAGCTTCTTTGCTGAAAATGTTCTTGCACTCTCTCCTGTAGTAGCGTCTTGGAAATACTTCACACTTTCCCGAGGGTTTTTGGGTGGATCTGTCTGTGGCAGCTGTTGTTTCAACATCCAACATTTTGCATTTTATTGTCTCTTCCTTAGAGAGTGACGAGTTTTGATGGGCTTCTGAGTTATAGGAAATACCCCTCTCTTTCTGCTCCCCCTGATGTTAGTTAGTTTATTTTTCACCTGGAATGTGACCGTCCATTTTTAGGCAGTTGGCTTTGTCTCAACTCTGCAGGTGGTATGTTGGAACAGTGGTTAGCACTGCTGCCTCCCAGTGCCAGGGACCTGGGTTCAATTCCGGCCTTGGAGACTGTGCAAAGATATTCTCCTCACATCTGCGTGGGTGCCCTGGCTTCCTCCAACATGGCACGGTAGCACAGTGGATAGCACTGCTGCTTCTCAGCTCCAGGGACCTGGGTTCGATTCCCGGCTCAGGCCACCGTCACTGAGAGTTTGCGCATTCTCCTCATGTCTGCGTGGGTTTCCTCTGGTTGCTCCGGTTTCCTCCCGCAGTCCAGGTTAGGTTGATTGGCCATGCTAAAGTTGCCTCTTAGTGTCCTGTTTGCATGGGTTAGAGGAATTAATGGGTAAATGTACAGGGATACCTGGGTAGGGTCTCGATGGGATCGAGGTCAGTACAGACTTGATGGGATGAATGGCCTCCTTGTATAGCTTGTAGGGATGTTGTGAAAATTTGATTTGGAACGTCGCATCGGAACCTTCCAAAATCTGGTCACTGACAGTACCAGAGATCAGGAGATTTGTGGTAGCCATCTAATTTTAAAATCGTTTCTCTCAGTATATGTTTGGCTGGCTGCCAAATTTAAGATTAATCTCTCAGAAGGCACTTAATTATGACCAGGTTCAGGGAGGGCAGGGCTAAAGAGAGCTCACCAAGCCCTGTAATTGAAAATGGGGCATAAGAGACAGATCGAATGACTGATAGCAATAACTTGTGTGTGTCAGTTGCGAATGCCTGTGCTACGTGAGGGGAGGTCACAGTTGGTTTAAGCAGATGTGAACTTGCTGTGCACTCCCAGCGCGCTTGCCGTTCTCAGTCCCTGCTTCAGCTAGTGTTACATAACATACCTCACCCCTCAGCCTCCCCCTTCCCCTCTCCTCCCACTTAGAACAGGTGATGACAGAAGATTTATGAGAAGCAATTTGTCCGAGGACAGAGGCAGCCCTTGTGAATCGGAATCAATTGTACTTTTTATTGTTTTGCTCACAAGTTTGCCAGGATTTCACTGCACTGGGCGTGACTCTGGTTCAGGATTAAAATATTCCAATTGATTTCATGATCCCCACTCCCACATTGGAAAAACTCTGCACCGAGAGTGGACTTTATCATATAGCGTCATAGAACCCTACAGTGCAGAAAGAGGCCCTTCAGCCCATCAAGTCTGCACCGACCACAATCTCACCTTTCCCCATATCCCTACATATTATTACCCGCTACTGCCTCTAACCTACGCGTCCTTGGACACTAAGGGGCAATTTCTTAGCACGGCCAATCAACCTAACCCGCACGTCTTTGGACTGTGGGAGGACATCGGAGGAAACCCACGCAGACACGAGGAGAATGTGCAAACTCCATACAGACAGTGATCTGAGCCTGGAAATCGAACCCAGGACCCTGAAGGTGTGAAGCAGCAGTGCTAATCACTGTGCTACCGTGCCGTCCGCTTGAAGCATTGTAGTTGCCGTTTCCATTCTTGCCGCAGACTCTTTACTTTCCCTCCTGCCCGTCCTCCCTTCATTGTTCTGTTGCCTGTATCCAACTCTGTATTCAATCTGCACTTACCCCAGTGTCCTTTTGCTCAGTGACCCATATTGTGTGCATCCAGTTTAAATTCACATTTGACATTATTATATTGACTAATTTGCTTAGACCTATAATATAGAAGCAGAATGAGACCATTCGTAGAAAACTACAGCATAAACAGGCCCTTTGGCCCACAAGTTGTGCTGATCATATCCCTACCTGCCACGCCTATCTATAACTCTCAATCCCATTAAATCCTATGTATTCATCCAGAAGTCTCTTAAAAGACTCCAGCGAGTTTGTCTGTACCACCATCGACAGCAGCCGATTCCACTCACTCACCACCCTCTGAGTGAAAAACTTATCCCTAACATCTCCTCTCTACCTGTTCCCCAGCACCTTAAACCTGTGTCCTCTCGTAGCGACCATTTCAGCCCTGGGAAATAGCCTCCAAGAATCACCCTATCTATTCCTCTCAACATTTTGTAAACCTCTATCAGGTCACCTCTCAACCTTCGTCTCTCCAGGGAGAAGAGACAGAGCTCCCTCAACCTATCTTCATATGGCATGCCCCCCAATGCAGGCAACATCCTCGTAAATCTCCTCTGCACCCTTTCAATAGCTTCCACATCCTTCCTGTAGTGAGGCAACCAGAAAGTTTGCTCCACCATCCAATCATGGCTGATATTTTTCTCATCCCCACTCTCCTGCATTTTTCCTGTAACACTTGACCCTCTTATTAATCAAGAACATGTCTATCTGTCTTAAAAGCACTCAATGACCTGGCCTCCACAGCTTTCTGTGGTAAAGAGTTCCACAGATTCACCACTGTCTGGCTGAAGAAATTCCTCCTCGGCTCAGTTTGAAAGGAGTATTCCCTCACTCTGAGGTTGTGCCCTCGAGTTCTCATCTTTCCCACTAGTGGAAACATCCTCCCCATGTCCACTCTATCCAGGCCTCTCAATGTTCTGTAAGTTTCAATAAGATCCTCCTCCATCCTTCTCAACATTATTGAGTATATACCCAAGACTCCGCAACCACTCCTCATACGACAAGCTCTTCATTCCTGGGATCGTTCTTATGTGCCTCTGGAATCCCTACAAGACTGACCGCCTCCTTGACTGACTCTCCCTCCCCAGCGCATGAGAATAGTCTGCTTTTGTATACAAGGTGCAAGTGCAACTTGTGAAAGAGGCCTCTTGCGTTGGTGGTGCTTCCATTGACGTAGTGGTCCGATGTGGGTATATTTTCACAGGGACTGTATATCCATACCGGGATTGGGCGATTGGTCAAGTGTGGTTGGGATGCCCAATGTTGGCATCTATTTGAATAACGCTGGCAATCGATCTATTTGGAATTGTTGGTAGCTTTATGTCTCCTGTTGAATGCTGATGCTTTCACCCTGAGTTGCTGTCCTTTCTCAAGAAGAAGGACGCTTGGCCCTTTGAACCTACTACATCATTCAAAGAGATCATGGATTATTAGTTCAGTTGTCTTCCCAATATTGTCAGAACCCACAATTCCTGTTGGTTTCAATTTAAAGGAATGACGAAGGGCGAGGGAGGCCATTTGGCCCGTTGTGCTTCTGCTAGCCCTTTTGAGCTATTCTATTAAGTCAACCGCCTTGCTCTTTCTCAGTAGCTCTGCAGCAATGTTACTTCGTAATGGGCCGAATGGTGGCCTCTTGTGCTGCGAAGGTTGTGCTGTGTACAAGATTATGAGGGGTATAGATAGAGTAAACAGGTTAAGCTTTTTCCTAGGATGGACTCGAATAGCATGAGGGGTCACGGGCTTAGGGTAAGCGGGGTAAGGTATAATTTGGATGCTAGAGGGAGTTTTTTCACACAGAGGGTGGTGGGGGTATGGAATGTGCTGCCAAGTAAAGTGGTGGAGGCAGGTACTCTGGAGTTATTTAAGAAGTACTTAGATGGGCACATGAACAGAATGGGAATGGAGGGGTATAGAAAACTGATTTAAAATAGGGATCATGAGCCTTGGGAGTCCCTGGGAAGTGTGTCAATAGATGATGATATTAATGTACTTGTTTTTATCCTACAGGTGCTTTGGTCCACCTTGTTGTCTAACAAGGGGCATACACGCGATGGGTCATGAGAGGGCTGCTCTTAGATTTTTTTTGAGAGTATCCTAGTGCTTCACGTCATTAGTGTACGCTTGACCTGGACTATTTGATGGGCAACACAACAGCTCAGTGACTATCGCTGTGCTGTGCAGATGCATGGATGTGGGAGTTTGCGCATTCTCCCCGTGCTTGTGTGGGTTTTCTCCGGGTGCTCCGGTTTCCTCCCACATCCCAAAGATGTGCTCTTAGGCTGGTTGGCAGAACAAATTCTCCCTAAATTGTCTCAAAATTGTTTTCAATCTATAGATCTATAAACATAGTCAGGGATCACGGCTAGAAGTGGGAACATCGGGGTGGCGGCGCGGGCTCATTGGGCCGAAGGACCTGTTTCCCGTGCTGTTTTGTTCTTTGTTTTGAGAGCAGATGAAAGTGTAGATCTGACCACCCCTTTTTTTGAAAGTTATCGTGGAGTCTGCCTCCGCCACACTCTCAGCTGTGGCAGTTCACTGTGTGAAAGGGGCTATGGGTTTACAGTTGTGGGTTGGGATAGATGGGTTTCTGAGGAAGAACCTTCAGTGTAGTGATGTTGCATTGACCTGGGAACTCGCTGACAAAGAGAGCGGAGATGGGCAATGATTTTTAAAAGCAATTGGATGAATATAGAGGGGAAATTAACTTGCCGGAATCGTATAGGGAGTTCTACAGAGAGCTGGTCTGGAGGTTGGTGTGCTGAGTGACTATCTCCTTTGCAATAATGACCCTACCTGTCTGTGACTCATCTCTGATTCCTTTGCCACTTACCCCAATGGACAGAATGCCATTCCATTGCGACTCTACAATCGAATCGCCAGCTCATTATATGAAGAATATTGGGTTTAGTTGGTCAGGAAGCAGTGAATCATGGAATCCCTACAGTGCAGAAAGAGACCATTCAGCCCATCATATCTGTACTGACTGTCTCACGAGGGTATTTTACTCAGGCCCTGTCCCTGTATCACCGCACATTAACCACCTGACCTGCACATCTTTGGGCAATTTAGCACGGCCGATTCACCAAATCTTTGGACTGTGGGAGAAAACCGGAGCGCACAGAGGAAACCCCATGCAGATACTCAGAGAATGTGCAGACTCCACACAGATAGTGACCCGAGGCCGGAATCAAACCCAGAATGGGGTCCCTGGTGCTATGAAACAGCAATGCCAATCGCTGTGCTGCCGTTGAATGGCAACGCGCCAAGAATAAGAGAGAAGGAGAACAAAAAAGGAATCAATTGAAAGAAACTGATTTAGCGCTGTTTGCTATAGTTCATTGCTCCCGGGTCTACTTTCTCCCTTATTGCTCTGTGTTCGGTCTGACTAATGTCATAGTCCCAGTGCAATCTAACTGTTGCTGTTTCATTTTGCCCTCTTCCTTTCAGAGGCTGAAGTCACGGTCTCGCCGACAGTTGTGAACGGCCTTCCCACCAACCAGGAGCAGCACGATCGAGGTATTGGCTCTTTCTCGATTTCCTCCTCTTCGAAAGGCACATTCCTGGCAGCGACAGGCCGGACACACTTCACCCCCTCAAGCCCTCACTCACCTTATTGCCCCTTGTACAGAAGTTTCTGTTTCTCTCTCTGTCTCTTTGCCCTGTTGTCTCTCTGTCAGCTCTGGCTGGCAATCTGCTACCAAGTCTGCCACTTTCATGAGCAGTTTTGTGCCTGGGTGAAAGTGGGGGCAGAGATGGATGGAGAGGGGGGGAACATCCCTCGCAGTGCACATCCCTGTGTCATTCCCTGTGTCGGAATGGGGTTGTCAAATGCCAATTTCTGATCAGAAGGCTGATACACAGATATAGCAACTAATTAGCAAAGCTAATCGAACGTTTATTGTGCGGGGAATTAATTACAAAAGTAGGGAGGTTATGCTTCAGTTATACAATAAGAAGCTTACAAGTCCAACTTTAATCCTGATGTTGTGAGACTTCTTACTGTGTTTACCCCAGTTCCGATGCTGGCATCTCCACATCGGTAATACACAACTTTGGTGAGAACGTATCTGGAGTATTGCGTGAAGTTTTGGTCTCCCTATTTAAGGAAGGATGTAAAAGCTTAAGAAAACAGCACAGAAGATTTATCAGACTAATACCTGAAATGAGTGAGTTGCCTTTGTATCCGCTCAAGTTCGAGAAATAAGAGGCGACTTGATTGAAATTTAAAGGGGGCGAATGTTCCCGTTCTGGGAATCGGGGCTGGTGAGGGGTGGACAGTGGAAAGGTCAGTTAACTGGGAATTTTCCAGTTTCAGGGCGAGCGAGGCCGGGAATTCCTGCCCAAAGGCAGGTATTGCAAGGTGGATGTGGAGGAGTTTTGGGGCGGAGGGAGAGTATTGTCACCGTTTAAAAGTAAGGGTTTGCGCAATTAAGACGGAGCTAAGGAGAATTGCTTTCTCTCGAGGGTAATGCGTCTCTGGAACATTTTCTCAAAAGGCAGTGGGAGCAGAGTTCTTGAATATTTGTAAGGCAGAGCTGGATAGATACTTGGTTAACAAGGGGGTGAAAGATTATCGGGGGGGGGGGGGCCCAATCAGATCAGCCATGATTGTATTGAATGGCAGCACAAGCTTGAGGGCCCATATGGCCTCCTTGCTCCTATTGGAATGTTGTATGCCTCCTCACTGAGGTCAATGCTTGGGAGAGGGATTAGTCAGGATGGGAGAAGCTTGAGATTTCCTTTCGGAGGCCTAGAGCAGCACTCCTGTCTCTCTTTACGGTACAGGTGGCACGATAACACAGTGGGTTAGCACTGCTGCTTCACAGCTCCAGGGTCCTGGGTTCGATTCACGGCTCGGATCACTGTCTGTGTGGAGTTTGCACATTCTCCTCGTGTCTGCGTGGTTTTCCTCCGGGTGCTCTGGTTTCCTCCCACAGTCCAAAAATGCGCGGGTTAGGTTGATTGGCCACGCTAAGAAATTGCCCCTTAGTGTGTGGGGATGGATAGGTTAGAGGGATTAGTGAGTATAATATATGGGGAGTAGAGTCTGGGTGGGATTGTGGTCGCTGCAGACTCGATGGGCTGAAGGGCCTCTTTCTGCACCATAAGGTTCTATTACGCATGAGGAAATGAAAAGAAACTTGTCCCCCTTGCTTGCTTCTTATTCTGGATCCTGATGTTCCCGTCGGGAGGGGATGATATTAAACAGCCCCTCACTTGCCTATCTCTTTGTGGCAACGTACTGTCCCAACCTTTAAATGTGGACTGACCCAATCCCCTGTGGATAATATGCCCAACAAAGTCCCGGAATCAGCCTGGTAAATCTTCGCTGCACTCCCTCAAGAGCAAGAACATCCTTCCTCAGAAAAGGAGACCAAAACTGCACACAATACTCTAGGTGTGGCCTCACCAAGGCTCTGTATCATTGTAACAACACATCCCTGCTCCTGTACTCGAAACCTCTCGCAATGAAGGCCAACATACCATTTGCCACCTTTACCGCCTGCTGCACCTGCACGCTTACCTTCAGTGACTGGTGCACAAGGGCATCCAGATCCCTCTGCACACTCCCCTCTCCCAATTTAAAGAAATTAAATTATTCCAATTGTGAGAAAACAATTGAACACTTTCCAGATATTATTTGCTGATGCAACTAGCCAGTTTTTAAAAGAAATTATTTATTAGTGTCATGAGTAGGCTTACATTAACACTGCAATAAAGTTACTGTGAAAATCTCCTAGTCACCACACTCTGGCGCCTGTTCGGGCACACTGAGGGAGAATTTAGCACGGCCAATGCACCCTAAACAGCACATCTTTTAGACTGTGGGAGGAAACCCAAGCAGACATAGGAAGGAGCATGCAGACTCCACCAAACCTGGAGTTGAACAGGCCCCTGGCACTGCGAGGCAGCAGTCCTAACCACTGTGCCACCAGTGCTCCTGCTATTTTCCCTTTGTTTGTTTAGCAGGGCAGAGCCTGTGCTCTGTCTAATACCTGCCACTGTCTCGGCTGTCCGTGGATGTAACTGGCGATGGGATGTATATTGATTTGGGCAGTGTGACTTGCTACTAAGTCACTGAGCGGCGAGGCAGCAGCGAAGTCATATATCCCTGTTAGTCTGTGGTCTAACGCAAGTAAAGGTTCGGGTTTGAATGCCCTGCTGAGGGAGTGCCTGAGTTTTCTCCCCTGAATCCTGAGATCTAAAGATCACCTTGGTAGCTGGGGTGATAGTTGAATGGCCCTTTGATTAGAGATTGACCTGGGTGTGTGTGTGCGCGCGCTAGTTTTTGTGTGCATCAGGATTTCATCTGCTTCATTTTCAGACTGTGATTTTCATCAATTCTAGTGCTACGGGCAATGGGATCAGGGTAGGAGGACAGATTGAATTACTCTACAGAAAGTTGGCATGGACACAGATGAACTAAATGATCTTCTTCGTGCCACCGTGATCATTTTAAAAAATAATCATGGGGACATAGTAGCTTAGTAAGATAGAGGGTTATAGGTAAGCCTAGTAGGTAGGGACATATTTGGTGCAAATTGTGGGCTAAAGGGCCTGTTTGTGCTGTAGTTGTTCTATGACATGGCCATATTATGGTATTGGCATATAACATGGCATTTATTGCCCGTGCCTGATTGCCCGAGGGTAGTTGAGTCTCAGCCACGTTGCTGTGCTTCTGGTGTTACATGTAGGCCAGACAGGGTAATAACAGCAGATTTCCATTTACAAAGAGCAACACAGCATGGGAAACAGGCCCTTTGGTCCAAGGCGCCGCCATTTTAACATTGTGAGTTCTCTCTTCCACCCTTGTCTGCCCTTATGGCACTCCTCATTGGACACCAGATTGAGGGGAGACCAAATTAGGGACAATTTATTAACACCAGTAAGCCTAAGAGCAAACCTTTCGGGTGTGGGAGGAAACTGGAGCACCTGGAGAAAACCCACGCAAGCACGGGGAGAATGCGCAAACTCCCACAGACACAGGCCCAAATCCGTGTATCTGCACAGCACAGCGATAGTCACTGAGCTGCCGTGTTGCCCATCAAATGGTCCAGGTCAAGCGTACACTAACGACGTGAAGCACTAGGCAAATCTCGAAACATCCAAGAGCAGCCCTCGCACGACCCATCGCGTGTATGCCCCTCATTAGACAACAAGGTGGACCAAAGCACTTATGGATTAAAAGAGAAAAACATCAATAATATGAACATCTTATGCAAACATTCAAGAGAATCCCCAGAAGTCCAAAAATAAAACAAATGAGCCAGAAAATATGTTGGAAAGTCCATAGGAATCAATTGATTCTCAGGAATGTCCCAAAACTCTTGATCCTTATTTAAAACAGTCTCCTCTATCCCTCCATCTCTATTCCGCTCAAATGCCGGTCTACGTATCTCTTAAATAACTCCAGTGTGCCCATCTCCACCACCTTACTTGGCAGTGCATTCCATACCCCCACCATCCTCTGTGTGAAAAAATTCCCTCTAACATCCGAATTATACCTCGTAACTTTGTTAGCCAGATGAGGGTTTTCTGACAACGGTCAGAAGTAGATTCTTAATTCCAGATTTTTTTATATATGTAGAATTCAAATTCCACCATCCGTCATGGCGGGATTCGAACCCGGGGCACCAGAACATTATTGTAGATCGTTGGGCCCATCGAGTCTGCACTGACCATCCTGGCCCTATTCCCCTAACCTGACCTATCTACTGTCCTCACCCTCCTGACACTAGGATCAATTTAGCGTGGCCAGTCAACCTAACCGGCACATTTTTTTGGACTGAGTTCCTGGATTAACGGTCAACATAGAACATGGTGATAACACCAGTTGGCCATCATCTCCCTGCAATTCCTCCACTCTCCCTCCTGCTAGGCTGTGGCTAAGATTGTGTAGAAGTGGTTGGCTGAATGGTCTGCTTTTGTGCTGGAAGGTTCTTGCATCCAAACCAATTTCATTCTCTAACCCTTGCTCAAGACGGCCAACCATCCAATCCTCGTGAACATACTCTGCGCGACTATCGAGATTAGCCCTGGGGCAAGGAAAGCTTTCTCTCCCCTCTCTGTGATTTGTTTGAAATATCTCTTGCATCTTTGCCTCCTTTGTGTCTCTGCTTGATGTCACAAGCTGGGGTGGGGGAGGGTCTGTCTGGTACCGTGACCCCGGTGGACAAGAAGTTGTTCGTTTTTTTTGTATTTGCAGCAAAGGCGGCCTCTCCCAGCCCGCGTGCCGTCTCCGCGGTGCGAATTCACCCCGTGAAGACAGCGAGAAGTTATCCCGACACATTGCTGGCAACAGGTATCCCAAAGATCGGGAAGAATCCTCGCCTTCCCGGGGCTGCTTCTCACTGCTGTCGTTTAGAGCCGGATGCTTTCCCGTGCCTTTGACGATCCCTCCCTTTAGTGGAAGGGCCGGAATTTCATCCCTAAGGCCATCCTGCTTGACCTTTTTTTTTTGTTCGCTTGGGCCCAAATTTTTGGTTTGGAAACCTGGCTTTTCGTTGAGCGATCGGATTGCAAATGATGTGTGCCGATTTGGGGTGATTCAAACAGCACGGTCAAGCTTTGCGATCTTGATAGGCAGGCAGAGAAAGGAACGTGGGATACTCACCCGTGCTGGGGAGGTGCCAGGGTCCGTCTGTGCTTGTCTAGCCGTTTAACCTTGGATCTCAGTCCTGTTGGCATTGGGAAGAGTGTTGAGGGGGCGGTGGGGTTGTGGAAGGTGGGTGAGGGCGTGAAGCGGGAGAGGTGGGCGAGAGTGTTGGAGGTGGGCATAGAGGGTCAGGGAGCAATCAGCCGAGGCTCCTGCCCCAAATCCTCTGGGGTTGTTTAGCAAGTTTATGGAAATGCATGTGTCAATTTGGTCCTCGTGCCCACGTACCCCACCGGCACTCACTGGATTCGTGATTTGAGAGACACTCCCTAAAAAAGCTGAGCACGCACTGAGTCATAGAATGCCTGCAGTGCAGTAGGAGGCCATTCGGCCCATTGAGTCTGCACCAACCACAATCCCACCCATTCCCTATTCCCGTAACCCCATGTATTTACCCTGCTTAATCCCCCTGATGCCAAGTTCAATTTAGCATGGCCAAGCCACCTGACCTACACATCTATGGATTGTGGGAGGAAACCCACACAGACACGAGGAGAATGTGCAAACTCTACACGGCCAGTGATTTGACCCAGGAGTCAAACCCAGGTCCCTGACGCTGTGAGGCAGTGGTTCTTGCTACCGTGCCGCCCAGATATTTTGGGGATTGTTGGGGGAGGAAGAGCAGTCAAGGGTGATCGACAAGGCTGAGCCAGACTTGATACGTTCTGCTACGGACACACCTGTTAGTGAATACACCGCTGACCTTCCATTTCTGCAACGTAGCCATTGTGCCAAGTAGCAATGAGTACAATAGAAACATTTACTAACCATCTAGATAGTTAACTTCTTGAAGTGTGTAATGTGGTCAATATGTTGTTTGTGAGTGCCACTGCTCATTGCTGTGTTGTTGGTGACCTCGCTGTTCCTTGCTGCCTCTCGAACACATGGAGAAGTGTGAAGAATCTCCAGCCCCCTCAATGTGAACCACTGTCTTTAGATGCTGCGAGGTGTGTGGAGGGAGGGGCGATTAATTATAGACAGCAGGATTTGACTTTCAATGGATCGCTCTCTGAGCTGGCAAGGAGATCCAAGCTTTTTCAAAATACTTTCTACGATCCAGGTTTAAAATGGGTATAAAACAGCCATTGAGAGGGTGCAGAGGAGATTTACAAGGATGTTGCCTGGATTGGGGGGCAGGCCTTATGAGGATAGGTTGAGGGAGCTCAGTCTCTTCTCCCTGGAGAGACAAAGATTGAGAGGCGACATGATAGAGGTTTATAAGATGTTGAGAGGAATAGATAGGTGGATTCTCGGAGGCTATTTCCCAGGGCTGAAATGGTCTCTACGAGAGGACACAGGTTTAAGGTGCTGGGGAGCAAGTACAGAGGAGATGTCAGGGGTAAGTTTTTCACTCAGAGTGCGTGGAATCGGCTGCCGGCAGTGGTGGTGGAGGCGCATTCGATAGTCTCTTTTAAGAGACTTCTGGATGAGTAACATGGGACTTTGTAGGATTGAGGGTTACAGATAAGCCTGGTAGATAGAGATAGGATCCGCGCAACTTGTGGGTCGAAGGGCCTGTTTGTGCTGTAGATGTTCTATGTCCTAGGTTCCGGTATAGCTGCTGAGGGGATGGTCGTTACGCATCTCATTCTGTGTTGAACATTTGCCTCAAGCTGGCTTCTTGCCACCTGTCTGAAGCTGAGGGTCTCCAACTGTTAACTGACAAATCTCTGAGCTCCTTGACTGTCCAAGGCTGCACGGACAGTGCCAGCTGGAAGTGGAAAGTGCAATGCAAAGACATAACGTTGTGCCACTGACTGTGAAAGGTTACAGCACGGTGGCGCAGTGGGTTAGCACTGCTGCCTCACACAGCGCCAGGGACCCAGGTTTGATCCTGGCCTCGGGTGTGTGAAGTCTTGCACATTCTCCCCGTGCCTGCGTGGGCTTCCTCCGCTTTCTTCCCATACTCCAGTGTTGTGCAGGTGGATTGGCTATTGATAAGGACAGCGATGAGGATTGATTTCTTCACCCAGTGAGTGATGAGCCTGTGGAATTTGCTAGCGCAGAGAGGAATTGAGGCCAAAATATTGAATGTTTTCAGAAAGCGGTTAGAAGTGGCACTTGGTGTGAAAAGAATCAAGGGATGTGGGGTGAAGACGGAGTCAGACCATTGAGTTGGATGATCAGCTGTGATCATAATGAATGGTGCAGCAGGTTTGAGTGGCCTTTTCCTGCTGCTATTCTCTATGTTCCTGTGTGTAAGTGTGAGGGGATGTGGGGATAGGGTGCGGGCTTGGTAAGATATTCTTTTGAAGCGCTGGTACAGACTCAACGGGCCAAATGGCCTCTTTCTACACTGTGGGGATTCTATTCTATTCTAACTTGATCAGCTGTGGAGCTGGGTTTGCACATGGGAAGGGAATGAGGGTCAGAATATTTGGGTGTTACTGAAGGAGGAGGAGAAATGCTGGATTTGGCATGATGTAGAGATGCCGGCGTCGGACTGGGGTAAACTCAGTAAAGTTTTGCAACACCAATTTTAAATCCAACCAATTTATTTGATAGTAAATCCACGAGCTTTCGACACATAGTGTCGAAAGCTCGTGGATTTACTATCAAATAAATTGGTTGGATTTAAAATTGGTGTTGCAAAACTTTACTGGATTTGGCAGGTGCCAGATTCTGAGGTTCACTGTTCTGGAAGAGTGGCCTTCTCCTGGTAAGTGAGGCCTCGGAAAATGGGATTGAAATTGGGAATGGCAAACTGTGAATGTTCAAGGCAGTATACATTCACCCACTCCTGCGATTTGACCTTTGTTACTCGAATGCTTATTGTCTACCTCTGTAAACCCTCCTTACAAGAACATAAGAAATAGGAGCAGGACTCGGCCGTCCAGCCCCTCGAGCCTGCCCCGCCATTCGATAAGATCATGGCTGATCTGAAGTGGATCAGTTCCACTTTCCCGCTTTCTCCTCATAACCCTTAATTCCCTTGTCCATCAAAAACATATCTACCCGTGACTTAAATACACTCAGCGAGGTAGCGTCCACCACTTCAATGGGCAGAGAATTCCAGAGACTCACCACTCTTTGAGTGAAGAAGTTCCTCCTCAACTTTGATCTAAACTGACCCCCCTCCCCCCGCCATGTTGAGGCTGTGCCCTCTAGTTTTGCTATCCTTTCTAAGCGGGAAGAATCTCTCTACCTCTACCCTATCAAACCCCTTCATTATCTTATACACCTCTATAAGATCCCCCCTCAGCCTTCTAAACTCTAATAAGTACAGACCCAGTCTATTCAATCTCTCCTCATAGGCTAACCCCCTCATCTCCGGTATCAGCCTGGTGAACTTTCTCTGCACTCCCTCCAAGGCCAATATATCCTTACACAAATATGGGGACCAAAACTGCACACACTACTCCAGTTGCAGCCTCACCAGTGCCCTGTACAGTTGCAGCAAGACCTCCCTGTTTTTATACTGTATCCCCCTCACTAGTAGGGGAGCACTCTGGGAGAAGGTGGCTCAGTCACCAAGGCTGAAAGGTGGGTCACAGAAGAGCCCCCCCATTTCCAACAGAATTCCTGGTGGGAAATCCGCCGTTGCTTTGGCAATCTGAAGGAAATTATTCACGCAGAGTGCTGGAAATGTAGCTATGGAGATCACTGAGGTACAGGGTTGCAAATTAGGAAGTATTGTAGTAGATAGGGAGGATGTGTTAGAAATTCTCGAGGGTTTGAAGTTGGATAAGTCCCCTGGGCCGGACGGGATTTACCCTAGGATTCTCTGGGAGGCAAGAGTGGAGATTGCAGAGCCTCTGGCTCTGATCTTCAGGTCCTCGTTGGTTACGGGTGTGGTTCCGGAGGACTGGAGGATAGCGAATGTGGTCCCATTGTTTAAGAAGGGGAAGAGAGACCTTCCTGGGAATTATAGGCCAGTGAGTCTTACTTCTGTTGTGGGCAAGGTATTGGAGAGAATTATTAGGGATAGGATTTATAGTTATTTAGAGAGAAATGAATTGATTGGGGATAGTCAGCATGGTTTCGTGAAGGGTAGGTCATGCCTTACTAACCTCATTGAGTTTTTTGAGAAAGTGACCAGAGAGGTGGATGGGGGTAAGGCGGTTGATGTAGTATATATGGACTTTAGTAAGGCTTTTGATAAGGTGGCCCATGGAAGACTTCTACAGAAAATGCAGATGTGTGGAATAGAGGGTGATTTAGCTAATTGGATTAGGAATTGGCTGGCAGATAGAAGACAGAGGGTGGTGGTTGATGGGAGATATTCATCGTGGAGTTCGGTGACGAGTGGTGTGCCTCAGGGGTCTGTTTTGGGGCCCCTGCTGTTTGTAATTTTTATAAATGATCTGGATGAGGGTATTGAGGGATGGATCAGTAAATTTGCAGATGACACTAAAGTTGGTGGAGTGGTAGATAGTGAAGAGGGGTGTTATAGTTTACAGAGTGACTTGGACAAGTTGCAGAGCTGGGCCGAGAGGTGGCAAATGGAGTTTAATGTGGAAAAGTGTGAGGTAATGCACTTTGGCAGGAACAATAAATGTGTAGAGTATAGGGCTAATGGTAGGGCTCTTAATAGTGTTGAGGAACAGAAGGATCTTGGTGTATGTGTCAATAGATCCCTGAAAGTAGGCAGTCAAGTGGATAAAGTTGTTAAGAAGGCATATGGAGTCTTAGCTTTTATTGGTAGGGGGATTGAATTTAGGAGCCGCAGCATCATGTTGCAACTGTACAAAACTCTAGTGCGGCCGCACTTGGAGTATTGTGTGCAGTTCTGGTCCCCACATTATAAGAAAGATGTGGAGGCATTGGAGAGGGTACAGAGGAGGTTTACCAGGATGTTGCCTGGTATGGAGGGCAGGTCCTATGAAGAGAGGTTGAAGGATTTGAGGTTGTTTTCGTTAGAAAGGAGGCGGCTAAGAGGGGATCTTATTGAAACATATAAGATGATTAGAGGTTTAGATAGGGTGGACAGTGATAGCCTTTTTCCTAGGATGGAGAAAGCTAGCACGAGGGGACACAGCTTTAAATTAAGGGGTATGAGTTATAGGACGGATATCAGAGGTAGGTTCTTTACTCAAAGAGTGATTAGGGAGTGGAATGCCCTGCCTGCAGCTGTTGTAGATGCGCCAAGTTTGGTGGCGTTTAAGAGGTTAATTGATAAGTATATGGAAGAGAAGGGAATGGTTTAGTTTGGAGGGGCATTGCTTTTTATTTTGGTCGGCACAACATTGAAGGCCGAAGGGCCTGTTCTGTGCTGTAATGTTCTATGTTCTATGAAATGAATTGTGAGCGGTTTCTAATTCCTCCACCTGTCTGATCTTCCAGAAAGCGATCCATCAAAGATCAGTGTGGGTAAGGGCTCGGTGACGATGCGGATAACCGCGGGGAGTGTGGAGCCTCAAGACAGCGACACTTCTTCAAAACAGCTACATCAACAGTCAACCAGTAAGGATTTGCTTTTGTTTATATAAGGCAGGAGTTTTATTCCCCCCTCAGGCTCAATTGCCTTCCCCCCCTTAACTGATGGTGAATGTTGCGAGCTGTTTATCACAACAGGCAAATGGGGTTAGCGCACAGTGATCCTCACAGCCTCCCTCTAACCCAGGGGTCAGTGAGCAGGAGCAGGAACCCTGACTGATTTCCCCCAGTCTCTCTCTCTGTCTCCCCCCCTCTCTCTCCCCCTCTCTCTCTCTCTCTGTCTCTGTCTCCCTCTCTCTCTCCCCCTCTCTCTTCCCTCTCTCTCTCTCTCTGTCTCTGTCCCTTTCTCTCTCTCTCTCTGCCCCCCCTCTCTCTCCCCCTCCTCTCTTCCCTCTCTCTCTCTCTCTGTCTCTGTCCTTCTCTCTTTCTCTGCCCCCCCCCCTCTCTCTCTCTCTCTCTCTCTCTGCCCCCCCCTCTCTCTCTCCCCCTCTCTCTTCCCTCTCTCTCTCTCTCTCTGTCTCTGTCTCCTTTCTCTCTCTCCTCTGCCCCCCTCTCTCTCCCCCTCTCTCTTCCCCCTCTCTCTCTCCTCTCTCTGTCTCTGTCCCTTTCTCTCTCCTCTCTCTCCCCCCCCCCCCCCCCCTCTCTCTCTCTCTCCTCCTCCCTCTCTCTCTCTCTCTCTCTCTAACCCACTGGACACTGACAGAGATCAGGAACCCTGGCTGATTTCCTCTCTCTCTCTCTCTCTCTCTCACTCTTTCTCTCTCTCTCCCTTTCCCCCCAACCCCCTCTCCCTCTCTCCCCATCTCTCTCTAACTCAGGAATAATTGGATCAGGATTAGGAGCAGGAACCCTGGCTGATTTCTTCTATCTTTATATCTCTCTCTCTGTCCCTGCCCCCCCTCCACCCAGACCTCCCCCCCCCCCCCCACCAACCTGAGACCTCCCTCTCTCTCTAACCCAGGGACCATTGGACAGTGAGGGAGATCAGGAACCCTGGCCAATTTTACTCTCTCTCTAACCCAGTGATTAGTGTCATTATAGAGCTGTACCTGATCAGACCAGCGCACGTCGACCTTTTAGACCCCTGTATGAAACTGCTATATTTCAGTATCCCACATCGTGTGATGTGCCTCCAAGAAGATCTTGTCATAACTCACAATGACAGCTATATTAGTGAGGTGAGTTTGAGAGACTAACGAGGATAATCCACTCCCAGATATTAGCTGCAGAATAGAGAATGCTGGAATTATTTTTGTTGTAATGTTACCACTTCATGTTATTTGGGACAGACATCAGCCTGCCGTTCAGTTTGAGTTTGATAACTTTCTATTTATTCTTTATGTCGGTCTCTGTCTTCCCTCACAGCTTTCTCCTGTTCCAGAAGTTTATACTGCCAGAACAGAGTACAGTTGCTATTCTCCATCGTTCTCTTAAAGCTTCTCAGACAGACACAGCCATCCTCTGCTTGCTGAACCTTCTCTAACCTGCTGCCTGAACTCCTTTCTCTCCAGTTTGCTTGTGTACAATCATAGGACCCTACGGTGCAGAAAGAGGCCCTTTGGCCCATCGAGTCTGCACCGAACACAATCCCACCCAGGCCCTACCCCCATATACCTCCATATTATACCCACTAATCCCTCTAACCTACGCATCCCTGGACACTAAGGGGCAATTTCTTAGCGTGGCCAATCAACCTAACCTGCACATCTTTGGACTGTGGGAGGAAACTAGAGGAAACCCACGCAGACACGAGGAGAATGTGCAAACTCCGCACGACCCGAGCCGGGAATCGAACCCGGGTTCCGGGTGTGAAGCAGCAGTGCTAACCCACTGTGCCACCATGCCTACTGTCTGCTCTTGTCCTCTGTTTTTGATTGGATTTATTATTGTCACATGTATTAACATACAGTGAAAAATACTGTTTCTCGTGCACTGCACAGACAAAGCATACTGTTCATAGAGAATGTGTTTCACCAACTTGGGCTCTCTGACCTCTTGCCCCACAGCCATTCCCAAATCTCACGCTGCTGAAATCTGACCCACCTGTTTAGCAGGAATTCCCAAGCGTGGAATTCTTCTACCTCTTCCTGTTTTCTTACATCAGCCACAAGGATTCTGAAAGCTCAGTCTCACATCCCAGAATCTTCCCGCACCTTCTGTTTTATTCCGGTCACCACACGTGTTTCACTGTAGCCACGGGTCACACAGGATCAGCTCACACTGCAGACAAGAGAATGGACCAGTTGGGTCCAGCCTGCTTTAGGATGGTCAGGAAGACAAATGCCCCACTGTCCGCTGTTCCCAAAATCCCACTGTCTGCTGTTCCCAAAATCCCACTGTCCGCTGTTCCCAAAACCCCACTGTCCAGGACAACATGCAATGCTTAACTTTCTCTCTCACTTGATCTACCTGTCTGGCCCCCTGCACTCACTTTCTCCTTCCCCCTCTCTCTCTATCCCCTCTCCCCCTCTCTCTCTCTCCCTCTCTGTCTCTCTCTCTCTCTCCCTCTCTGTCTCTCTCTCTCTCTCTCTCTCTCTCCCCCTCTCTCTCTCCCCCCCCCCCCTCTCTCTCTCTCTCTCCTTCGTTCTCTCTCTCTCTCCCTCTGTCTCTCTCTCTCTCCCCCTCTGTCTCTCTCTCTCTCTCCCTCTCTCTCTCTCTCCCTCTTGTCTGTCTGTCTCTCTCTCTCTCTCTCCCCCTCTGTCTGTTTCTCTCTCTCTCTCTCTCTCTGTCTCCCCCCACCCCCACCGCCCCCCTGTTTCACTGGAAGCTCTGTAAGTATCTGTGTTGTACTGAGTGCCGACCTACACAACCTGTGCTGACTCTCAGCCTTGGAATGGGCCGTTATTTGTGGTATTTTGCATTTGTCTGTGCCTCTGAGCCAGCATGAGAACAGTGTGATTGAATTGGGGTTATTTTGCGTTCTGTCTGGGCCCAGCGAGCTCTGCCAATCGGAGGAACAATGGCTGTTTTCATATCTGTGGATCAGTACGATATTGTGTGAGCTGGGGGCAGAAACTGCAAGGGCATGGTGTTTAGAACGGGTGGCTGGGTAATCACCATCCCAGTACAGGGAGGCACCCACGCAAAAGATTTACTCTCCAATGAGTGAGATGTCTTGATGCATTTAGTTTTGTTGATAGACTGAATAGTGTGTGAGTAATGTGCTCTCTCTCTCTTTCTTTTTCTCTCTCTTTCTTTTTCTCTCTCTTTCTTTTTCTCTCTCTGTCTCTCTCTCTGTGTGTGGGTCTCGCTCTCTGCGTGTGGGTCTCGCTCTCTGCGTGTGGGTCTCGCTCTCTGCGTGTGGGTCTCGCTCTCTGCGTGTGGGTCTCGGTCTCTCTCTGTCTGTCTCGGTCTCTCTCTGTCTGTCTCGGTCTCTCTCTGTCTGTCTCGGTCTCTCTCTGTCGTTGGTCTCTCTCTCTGCGGTGTGTCTCTCTCTCTCCGTGGTCTCGCTCTCTGCGTGTGGGTCTCGCTCTCCGTGTCTGTCCTCTCTCTGTCTTCTCTGTCTCTCTCTGTCTGTCTCGTCTCTCTCTGTCTGTCTCGTCTCTCTCTGTCTCTCTCTCTCTTCCTGTCTGTCTCTCTCTCTCCGTGTCTGTCCTCTCTCTCCTGTCTGTCTTCTCCCTGTCTGTTCTCTCTCCCTGTCCTGTCTCTCTCTCCCTGTCTGTCTCTCTCTCCCTGTCTGTCTCTCTCTCTCCCTGTCTGCTCTCTCTCTCCCTGTCTCTCTCTCTCTCCCTGTCTGTCTCTCTCTCTCCTGTCCTGTCTCTCTCTCTCTCCTGTCCTGTCTCTCTCTCTCCTGTCTGTCCTCTCTCTCCCTGTCTGTCTCTCTCTCTCCCTGTCTGTCTCTCTCTCTCCCTGTCTGTCTCTCTCTCCCTGTCTCTCTCTCTCTCTCTCCCTGTCTCTCTCTCTCCCTGTCTCTCTCTCTCTCCCTGTCTCTCTCTCTCTCCCTGTCTCTCTCTCTCTCCCTGTCTCTCTCTCTCTCCCTGTCTCTCTCTCTCCCTCTCCTCTTCCCCTCTCTCTTTGCCTCTCTCACTCACTCTCTCTCTTATTATTCACAGGTGCCGAGTTGCTGAGTTTGGAGACAGGTAGGAAAGAGCAAAGCTTTGTTTTCTCTGGTTTTGTGTGAGAGCTGGTGGGTTTGGACTCTGGATAACGGGCTCCGTTAACCTGCAGATGGCTGGGTGCCACCTTTGGTCCTTGACACTAATGGAGATGTCACCTCTTCCTCGCTGGCAGCGAAAGGATTCCGCAGTGTCCGCCCTAATCTGCCGACTGAGTGCAGAACACAACTCCAGGTACCAACAATTTACTCCCTCGGCTTAGAACATGTTAAGGAAGGCAGTTATGATACAGCAGCTGTTTCAGATGGAGCTGTAGACCATTGGGACTCTTAACATAGTCAAACATTGCGGGAAAACACCCTGTCTCTCTGTGAGGAGATTGAGAAGTGTCTTAAAACTTTGGTCAAAGAGATAGCTTTTGAGGTGCATCTTACAGAGAGGTTTAGGGAAGGAATTCCAGAGCTTGGGGCCCCTCAGGCACTGTGGCGGAGTGTTAGGAATCAATGCTTGCTCAAAAGGCTGGAATTGGAGGAGCAGAGAGATCTCGGAGGGTTGTTGGGGTTGGAAGAGGTTACAGAGATAGGGAGGGGGTGTAGGGACTGGAGGAGATTAGAGATAGGGAGGGGGTGTAGGGACTGGAGGAGATTAGAGATAGGGAGGGGGTGTAGGGACTGAAGAAGGTTCCTGAGTTGGGGACAGAGATAGGGAGGGTGTAAGGGCTGGAAGAGGTTACAGAAATGGAGAGGGTTACAGGAGGCTGGAGGAAGTTACAGAGCTAGGGAGGGTTGTAAGGAGGGCTGAAAGATTTCCAGAAATAGGGAGGAGGGTTCCGGAGGTAGGGAGGGTTAAGAGGCTGAAAGGTTCCAGAGATAGGAAAGGTTGTAGGAACTGGAGGTTATGGAGATGGGGATAGTTGCAGGGGCTGGAGGAGGTTACAGAGATAGGGAGGGGGTATAGGGGCTGGAGGAGGTTGCAGAGTAAGGGAGGGGCGAGGAATTTGAATGACCACATTGTAAATGTGTGTGTAAATGTGACGGTATGAGCTGTGTGAGTTTGAGTTGGTTGGTTGGTTGGTTAGACATTGCTGTCACTCGGTTAAAGTGAGAAGATTTTCCCTCTGGTTAATATTCCTGTGTTATTTTAACTTTCTTTTTTTGTGTCATCGATACTCCGTCTTGTTTTTAAACACAAAACCCGCTGTTAGCCACCTCCCGTCCCGCCACCCCCTAAGGAGGAGAGCTTTGCATGGCACCCGTCCAACAAGATTAAGCCATCATACTTAGTGCCAGTCTTGGATTACGTGCCAATTAAACCCGAGCTGTCACCCGCTCACAGGCACTCAGCACCGCCTAGCGTTTGCAAGCAGTCTGATGCCACCTCTGTGCCCGCCAGCTGCCCAGGTGGGGTAAAGCTGCATGTGGGTCGGACTGTTCCTCACGGGGACCCCTCGCCACCGAGCCGGCTAACCAAATCGGCGCAGCCGTCTCCGGAACGGGACTCCGCTCGGGCCAGTAGTGTTCCCGATGTTCCCAAGAGAAAGATCAGTAACCTGTACGTAGCATGTCTGTCCGGTCACCCCAGCCCTCGCTCTGCTCCGCGTGCCGGCGGGGAGCCGGAAGCTCGGGGAATTGCCGCTTCGTCCGCGCGCACCCAGCTGCTTGCGACGGCCACTGTTGCCTGCCCCCCGCCAGCCTTTTGCAAACCTTCGCTTGAGGTTTCCTCACCCAGGGTCGAGAGTGGCACCTCGCAATTAGAACCTCCGTGCGGTGGGAGCCCGGCGCTGGATGGGGAGAAGACTTCTGTGGCGATTACCCTGAGACCAGCAGTAGACACCATTTACACCGGCCACCAGAATCCCCCTCAAGAGGCAGACGCCTACAACGTGGTATCTATTGACCTTTCTTTCTCTGTCTTTGTCACCCCTCCTTCACACTGTTCCTTACACAACACTTGTGATTTGTCTGTCTACACTCCTCGCTCAATCATTTCACTCTCACCATCCCTCCCTGCTTTGACGGGGGTTATTCCAGTGAGGTTGCATGCGAGGGGGGCTGGGCCCTCTGCTTTCTGTCTCCGGTTTGGCCTCGCGCTAGGAGAGCTGGCCGATTTTGTGCCTTTGAGTCCCAGAGATTCGAACCGCTACGTGAAGGGGAGAGAGAGAGAAATATACCGCTGGAATCAGAGGGGAATAAAAGCCAGATGCTGTAATATTAAAATGATGTCTGTGCGCTGAGGTTTGATCGTTGAGGTCGAGGGCCTCTGTCTAGGTTAAAATCAGGAATATCTGCTCCCGCTTTTCCAGTCACTCGCTGCAGTTTGGTGGGAAAGAGGGAGTGGCCTCACTGGTGACTCCTACCATAGCGGAATAGCTGATCTCCATGCATTAGGGGCAACGATGGCCCCAGTGGCATTATCACTCAACTATTAATCCAGAAACTCAACTAATGCTCTGGAGGACCTGGGTTCGAATCCCGCCACGGCAGATAATGGAATTTGAATTCAATAAAAAGTATCTGGAATTAAGGATCTAACAATGATTGTGAGGCTATTGTCAGAAAAACGCATCTGGATCACTTTAGGGGAAAGAAATTTGCTGTCCTTACCCTATATGTGACTCCAGACCCACCGCAATGTGGTTGATTCTCAAACATCTCCCCCCCCCTGCAAGGGCAACTAGGGATGGGCAATAAATGCTGGCCCAGCCAGCAACACCCCTGTCCCACAAATGAATAAAAAGAAATGATCTTGGCTGACGTCCCGTGAGCACATTTTGTCTGAAACTGCTGGTGAATTAACGATGTGGAGAGGGGTGAGGTTGGCAGATATCCCATCTTTCTCTGGCTCCATCACTTTCTCTGGCTAATCATAAATCCCAATCTCTCCTGGATTGTCCTGCGTTTTTTCCCTACAATGGTTCAAGGATCCTGGGTTTCATCTTTCCCATGAACCCCCTGGAAGCTAAATTAGTTCAGGTTAAATTTAGATTTGCGCATGTGTGTGCGAAACCTGCCCTCCTTGTCTGGGCAGTGTGGTTCCCCCCTCTTTGCCCCCATGTCAGAGGCAGTGGGGTTCCCCCTTTGTCCCCACATCTGAGGCAGTGTGGACCCCCCCCTTTGCCCCCATGTCAGAGGCAGTGGGGTTCCCCCTTTGCTCCTACATCTGAGGCAGTGTGAACCCCCTTTGCCCCCACGACTGAGGCAGTGTGAACCCCCTTTGCCCCCACGACTGAGGCAGTGTGAACCTCCTTTGCCCCCACAACTGAGGCAGTGTGAACCCCTTTTGCACCCACGACTGAGGCAGTGTGAACCCCCCCCTTCGCTTTGCCCCCACGACTGAGGCAGTGCCCCCCCCCCCACCCCGCCTTTGCCCTACAACATTTCATTTCTGGGGGTGGTTTGGAAATCTAATTCTGGGTGAGATAGTCAGCGATGGGCCACAAAAAGGCAGGAGGCCTTTCTGAGACATTTTCATCCTGAAACATGTTTTCCTCGAGACTTGGTGGGAAATTGATATTGACGTTTTCTCCATCATCCAAGTGATAAATACTGTCCAGGTATCTCATTCTGAGGAGCTGAGAAGGGAAGTGGGTTCACCACCCCCAGGAGTTCTCCTTCTGAAACCCGGTCACTGCTGGGGACAGGGTAATCCATCACAACAGTCTGTGACTTGCTTGGGTCGAAGGGTGAGATGTCAGCGGTGGGGGAATTTCTCAAAGCATTGGACCTCAACAAGATCAGGTAGAGAAAAATCTCAACAGAATAAAACTGTTCGCTCGGCGACGTTTAAAACATGAGAAAGGACTGAGATCGAGTTCGAATCCAGTGTATGACCCCAGTGTCCCAGAGTGGAAAAGGATGGTGTGTGATCCCAGTGCCCCAGAGTGGGAAGGGACAGTGTGTGATCCCAGTGTCCCAGAGTGGGAAGGGACAGTGTGTGATCCCAGTGTCCCAGAGTGGGAAAGGGACAGTGTGTGACCCCAGTGTCCCAGAGTGGGAAGGGACAGTGTGTGACCCCAGTGTCCCAGAGTGGGAAAGGACAGTGTGTGACCCCACTGTCCCAGGGTGGGAAGGGACAGTGTGTGACCACAGTGTCCCAGAGTGGGATAGGACAGTGTGTGACCCCAGTGTCCCAGAGTGGGAAGGGACAGTGTGTGACCCCAGTGTCCCAGAGTGGGAAAGGACAGTGCGTGACCCCACTGTCCCAGGGTGTGAAGGGACAGTGTGTGACCACAGTGTCCCAGAGTGGGATAGGACAGTGTGTGACCACAGTGTCCCAGAGTGGGATAGGACAGTGTGTGACCACAGTGTCCCAGAGTGGGATAGGACAGTGCGTGACCACAGTGTCCCAGAGTGGGAAAGGACAGTGCGTGACCCCAGTGTCCCAGGGTGGGAAAGGACAGTGTGTGACCACAGTGTCCCAGAGTGGGATAGGACAGTGTGTGACCACAGTGCCCAGAGTGGGAAGGGACAGTGTGTGACCACAGTGTCCCAGAGTGGGAAAGGACAGTGTGTGACCACAGTGTCCCAGAGTGGGATAGGACAGTGTGTGACCACAGTGTCCCAGAGTGGGATAGGAACAGTGTGTGACCACAGTGTCCCAGAGTGGGATAGGACAGTGTGTGACCACAGTGTCCCAGAGTGGGATAGGACAGTGTGTGACCACAGTGTCCCAGAGTGGGATAGGACAGTGTGTGACCACAGTGTCCCAGAGTGGGAAGGGACAGTGTGTGACCCCAGTTCCCAGAGTGGGAAAGGACAGTGCGTGACCCCACTGTCCCAGGGTGTGAAGGGACAGTGTGTGACCACAGTGTCCCAGAGTGGGATAGGACAGTGTGTGACCACAGTGTCCCAGAGTGGGATAGGACAGTGTGTGACCACAGTGTCCCAGAGTGGGATAGGACAGTGTGTGACCACAGTGTCCCAGAGTGGGAAAGGACAGTGTGTGACCACAGTGTCCCAGAGTGGGAAGGGACAGTGTGTGACCACAGTGTCCCAGAGTGGGAAAGGACAGTGTGTGACCACAGTGTCCCAGAGTGGGATAGGACAGTGTGTGACCACAGTGTCCCAGAGTGGGATAGGACAGTGTGTGACCACAGTGTCCCAGAGTGGGATAGGACAGTGTGTGACCACAGTGTCCCAGAGTGGGATGGGACAGTGTGTGACCACAGTGTCCCAGAGTGGGATAGGACAGTGCGTGACCACAGTGTCCCAGAGTGGGAAAGGACAGTGCGTGACCCCAGTGTCCCAGGGTGGGAAAGGACAGTGTGTGACCACAGTGTCCCAGAGTGGGATAGGACAGTGTGTGACCAGAGTGGGATAGGACAGTGTGTGACCACAGTGTCCCAGAGTGGGAAAGGACAGTGTGTGACCCCAGTATCCCAGGGTGGGAAAGGACAGTGTGTGATTGCAATGTCCCAGAGTGGGAAAGGGACAGTGTGTGATTGCAATGTCCCAGAGTGGGAAGGGACAGTGTGTGATCCCAGTATCCCAGAGTGGGAAAGGGACAGTGTGTGATCCCAGTGTCCCAGAGTGGGAAGGGACAGTGTGTGATCCCAGTGTCCCAGAGTGGGAAAGGGACAGTGTGTGACCCCAGTGTCCCAGAGTGGGAAGGGACAGTGTGTGACCCCAGTGTCCCAGAGTGGGAAAGGACAGTGTGTGACCCCACTGTCCCAGGGTGGGAAGGGACAGTGTGTGACCACAGTGTCCCAGAGTGGGATAGGACAGTGTGTGACCCCAGTGTCCCAGAGTGGGAAGGGACAGTGTGTGACCCCAGTGTCCCAGAGTGGGAAAGGACAGTGCGTGACCCCACTGTCCCAGGGTGTGAAGGGACAGTGTGTGACCACAGTGTCCCAGAGTGGGATAGGACAGTGTGTGACCACAGTGTCCCAGAGTGGGATAGGACAGTGTGTGACCACAGTGTCCCAGAGTGGGATAGGACAGTGTGTGACCACAGTGTCCCAGAGTGGGAAAGGACAGTGCGTGACCCCAGTGTCCCAGGGTGGGAAAGGACAGTGTGTGACCACAGTGTCCCAGAGTGGGATGGACAGTGTGGACCACAGTGTCCCAGAGTGGGATAGGACAGTGTGTGACCACAGTGTCCCAGAGTGGGAAAGGACAGTGTGTGACCACAGTGTCCCAGAGTGGGATAGGACAGTGTGTGACCACAGTGTCCCAGAGTGGGATAGGACAGTGTGTGACCACAGTGTCCCAGAGTGGGAAAGGGACAGTGTGTGACCACAGTGTCCCAGAGTGGGAAAGACAGTGTGTGACCCCAGTGTCCCAGGGTGGGAAAGGACAGTGTGTGATTGCATGTCCCAGAGTGGGAAAGGGACAGTGTGTGATTGCAATGTCCCAGAGTGGAAAGGGACAGTGTGTGATCCCAGTGTCCCAGAGTGGGAAAGGGACAGTGTGTGATCCCAGTGTCCCAGAGTGGGAAAGGGACAGTGTGTGATCCCAGTGTCCCAGAGTGGGAAAGGGACAGTGTGTGATCCCAGTGTCCCAGAGTGGAAAGGACAGTGTGTGATCCCAGTGTCCCAGAGTGAGAAAGGGACAGTGTGTGACCCCAGTGTCCCAGAGTGGGAAAGGGACAGTGTGTGATCCCAGTGTACCAGAGTGGGAAGGGACAGTGTGTGATCCCAGTGTCCCAGAGTGGGAAAGGGACAGTGTGTGATCCCAGTGTCCCAGAGTGGGAAAGGGACAGTGTGTGATCCCAGTGTCCCAGAGTGGGAAAGGGACAGTGTGTGACCCCAGTGTGCCAGAGTGGGAAAGGGACAGTGTGTGACCCCAGTGTGCCAGAGTGGGAAAGGGACAATGTGTGATAGATTCACACACACACAGGCTTGCAGCAAAGCTGGAATTTTTTAGCTGGAATGACCTTTAGCTGGGATGGGTGTTTAAAGAGCGTGACTTTCTCTGGAACTGGGTGTGTGCCCACAGTGAATGGAATGGTTGTTCTCTCTCGTTTGTGAAAGTGTTGTTGTGTGAGAGGCCAGTTGAGCGGTTTTAACCTCTTCCTTTGAGTAATAGAATCTCTTTCCTCGCAGGAATTACCCGCCCGCCTTGCCCAGCCCGCGGTGCTAGCTGGGTCGAGCAGAGACCCCGTGGGGGCAGCGTGTGAAAGAGAGGACAGTGCGTGCCCCCCGCTGCTGCCAGCCTCACCAGCCTGGTCACCCCCACCCCCTGCCCCGCTGACCCTGCCGACTCTCGATGACTTCATCCCGCCTCGCCTGCAGAAAGGAGCCTCCCACGCTCCGTGCACCTCCTCCGTCCCCATTAACCCAGCCTCGCCTCCGCTGCCCTCTGCCAGTGTGCCGGACTCCACGCTCAGCGGATTTTCCCCACCTCGCACAGTAAGACCCACAGCTCACGCGGTTCCACAAGCGCCCTTCACCACCCCACCCCCCCCACCCCGCACTTGGCGTCTACCAAATAACCCCATTGCCGCTCTATCACTCCGTAGCGTGGCTTGCTGTTACTACCCCCACATCCCTTGTGCTGCTTCTGTAGAACCCCAGCCCGCTGTGCCAACGTAGAATAGCGATAACACAGGGAAGGCTTCTTGCACTAGCGTCTTAACCACTCGTTAGCCAGTCCTGGTTAACCAGTACTTTAACCCCTTCTTCCGAAGGAAAACTCTTCTCTCTTTCACAGTCTATCCCCTCTCTCTGCTTGATGCAGGCCGCGCTGAAACAGCAACAGAATCTGCTGGAGAAGCTTCCCGCAGAGAGCTGGAGGTCTGGAAAACCCTTTGTCAGAGAGGAGCAAACACTCTCGGTGTAGGGTCGTCCAGATTCTCAAAACGTTGGTTCTGTTCTCTCTCCGCTGGCCAACCCACGGAGAATTTCCCGCATTTTCTGTGGCTGTTTCGGGCTTCCAGCAGTGTTTTGCTTTTTGTCTGGGCTCTTGCCCCACTCCCCCAGGCTATATTGTCGACGTGACTTGCATGGTTACTGCATGGTTAACTGCCCGGATCTTGGGCAAACGTAACACAGGAGATAAGAGTACGAGAGCGTGGAATACGAGCATTTCACTCCCGCCTTGTTTTATTAACGTGTGTGCTTGGCCAGACTTAACAAACACTCGGAAGTAACGAGCTGTGTTAAACATTCGGTGGATCCAGTAACACAGATTTTCCCCTTTTCTCGAATAACGTTGCTCCGACGGGGAGAGGAATTAACGTTGCTCCGTGTATCTCGGCGCACCTCTGTTTGAAGATGTTGTCCTCGACGTTGTTGCAAAAACAGAAGACAAGTTTGAGGCATTGGGATTGTGGCCGTTACTTTCCTGTTCCCGATCCCGGGAATTCCGAGTGGGTGGGATGCGGACTGCGCAAAGTCGTGTGCGGGATTTTTTTAGCTCGGGGGGTAGGGGGGAGAGGATGAACGCAGCAGGAAAATCTCACCCATTGTGTTTGGACGCTGTTGTGTGAGGGATCGCAAGGGTTAGGGCAGGAATGTGCCAAGGGATCTTGACTGTGATCTCCTTGGCTGCAATGGTGGGAGTGAGTTGTCACTGGGTTAGTAATCCAGAGGCTCTGGCTCAATGGTCGGGTTCGAATCCCATCACGGCAGCCAGTGGAATTTAAATTCAGTTCAGTAAGTCTGGCATTAAAAGCCAGTTACACATTCGACTGTTGGAAAAACCCATCTGAACTTAGAACACTACAGCACAAACAGGCCCTTCGGCCCACAAGTTATGCCGATTATATCCATACCTACCAGGCCTATCTATAACCCTCGATCCCGTGGTGATCATCCAAAGGTGAGTAAATTAGGGGGATTAGCAGGGTGAAACCCGCTATTTAGCTGTTTCCCGTGCTGTACTGTTCTTTGAATATGTCGGGTTACTGGGACAGGGCAAGGGGAGTGGGCCTGGGTCAGATGCTCCCTCGGAGAGTCAGTGCAGACAAGATGGGCAGAGTGGCCTCCTGCACTGTAGGGATCCCGCGATTTCCATGGCATCAGATCAGTCGTGAATGGCGGAAGGCACTCGCTGACTGGCTTACATCCACTGCCACACCTTAGGAGAGGGGAGAAGGGGAAATGGAAATGTGATAGAGAGGGGGCATGATGAGTGGGGCTGGGGTGTACGGAGATCCGAACAAATTGGAGAGGTAAAAACTAGAGGCAAATGAGGCGAAATTCTGAGTTGTTGTGGTTATAAATTCATCTTCAGGAAAGGAAGCAGATTCAATTCCGAAAGGGAATGAGCTGTTAAAGGAATAGTGGGCCGAATAGCCTCCTGTGGAGCTTTTCATCATACAAACACGAAACACCAGGACCACATATATACCTGGAAAATGACTGTCTGGGAAGCAATGGGGAAGGGTGTGGGTGCAGGGGACTGAGGATAGGAGGCTGAAGAAGCAACAGCAGAGTTCAAGGTGGATCGCTATAGGCTAATCTCTGGAGTGTGACCACTATCTCTTCACTAACCCTCTCTTCCTCTTGACTATGAAGGACGTTGAGTCCGCCCTGAGTGACGGAGAATCACCCCGCGCGAGCCCGGAGGCGTACCCCAGCCGCGCCTCATCCGACAGGCTCTCGGCCTACCCCTCCACCACCTTCGTCAACCCGACCATCGTCCTGCTCCAACACAACCGAGGTAAGCGCGAGCGGCGTCGAGAAAACGGAGAACCCTCTCCCACCTCTGGATTTGTGGAATTTCGTGGTGTTCTGATTAACAGTTGTTTTATAACTGACCTTGAAGCCGGGATTTCCATCGCAAACCACTGTCCAATGGTTACCTTCACCAATTCACCGAGTCTCCGGGACACATACAATCCCTGGGAGCAAAAGAACGGGGCATTAAAACAAAATATTGTGTGGGCAGGGTATTGTGCCAACCTCTGTGTTCCCCTGGGGCAGAACGATAATATCCCCCCTTCCCCCCTCCACCAAGCGAGGGAGTCTGTAAAATACAGGCCTGTGTATTTTTAAATTCCTATTGGATTGATTCCAGGGAGGAAGGACTTATCTTATAAAGAGTTTAGGCTTGTACTTGCTGAGTTTAGAAGAACGAGGGTTCTAATTGAGGTATATTTGACAGAGTAGAATTTCTTCTTGTTGGACATTCTAGAATGAGAGCCCATAGTTTCAGGCAGAACGCATTAAGAAGTCTCACAACACCAAGTTAAAGTCCAACAGGTTTATTTGATAGTAAACCCACAAGCTTTCGGGGTCTGTCCCTTCGTCAGGTGAGTGGAGAGGCTAAGGGGTGACGGATTTAAAACCCACCATCCAGCCCAATCAGACTGAAAACAAACAGGGGGAGGAAATCACAATCCCCTCACCCATAGAATCCACAGTGGAGAAGGAGGCTATTTGGCCCATCCCGTTTGCATCAACAGAGCATCTTCCCCAGCCTTCCCTCCCGTGCCCCACCCCACCAAACCTTGTGTGGTTCAACAGGATCATAGAAACATCATTTATAGGAGCAAGAGGCCATTCAGCCCTTCAAGTCTGCTCCACCATTCATTACTATCATGGCTGATCCTCCAACTCCATAGCCTAATCCTGCTCCCTCCCCATAGCCTTTGCTCCCCATTCACCCCAAGTGCTATATCCAGCCATCTCTGGAATACATTCAATGTTTTGGCATCAACTACTTCCTGTGGGAATGAATTCACCGGGTGAAGAAACGTCTCCTCATCTCTGTCCTAAATGGTCTACTCCAAATCCTCAGACCGTGACCCCTGATTCTGGGCTCCCCCCACCATCGGGAACATCCTCCCTGCGTCTACCCTGTCTAATCCTGTTAGAATTTTATAATTCTCCGTGAGATCCCCCCTTGTTCATCTGAACTCCAGTGAAAGCAATCCCAACCTAGTTAATCTCTCCTCGTACATCAGTCCCGCCACCCCCAGAATCAGCCTGGTAAACCTTCGCTGCACTCCCTCAAGATCAAGAACATCCTTCCTCAGAAAAGGAGACCAAAATTGCACACAATACCTCACCAAGGCCCTGTATAATTGCAACTACACATCCCTGCTCCTGTACTCTCGCAATGAAGGCCAACATACCATTTGTCTTCTTTACTGCCTGCTGCACCAGCGTGCTTACCTTCAGTGACTGGTGCACAAAAACACCCAGATCCCTCTGCACACTCCCCTCTCCCAATTGCCTCTCGTCCTCCCAGACTCCGATAAGGAGGGGCCCAATGTGTTTAAACATAGAACATTACAGCGCAAACAGGCCCTTCGACCTACAAGTTGCACCGATCATATCCATACTTACCAGGCCTATCTATAACTCTCAATCTCATGTATTCATCCAGAAGTCTCTTAAAAGACCCCAGCGAGTTTGCCTCCACCACTGATGGCAGCCGATTCCACTCACCGACCACCCTCTGAGTGAAAAGCTTACCCCTGACATCTCCTCTGGACCTGAACCATTGCCCGTTCTGGAATCAACCTCGTGAATCTTCTCTGCTTCCCTAGTACAAATATATCCCTCCTCGAGTAAAGGAGACCAAAACTGTACACAGCACCCTCAGCAATGCTGAGTACATGTTGTCACAAAACATGTTCCCCACCCTGTCCCTTATTTAACACTGCAGTTTGAACATTGTGTTCACATTCTGCAGATTTTAACAGACCAGGGCACGAATAGTTGATGATATCTTGGCACCAAGTGTATATATGTATGTGTATATATTAAAATAGAATGGGCAGACAGCCCCTCCTAGTGGGATGGTAGATTAATGCACTAATGGAACTACGTTCCGGCTCAATTAAGGTAACACTCGCTGTGGAATGGAATCAGAGATCATTCTGGGCTTCGATGATCTGGGCCTATGACAAAGAGGTAACAGTGAGCTTCTGTGGAGAGGGAGCCAGAACTCTCTCAGTGCAGAAGGAGGCCATTCAGCCCATCGACATCGATCCCACCCAAGCCCTATCGCCGTAATCCCACTCTGCCAATCTCCCTGTCACTAATTGGCAATTTAACCAGGCCAATCCACCCAACCTACACATCTTTGGCGTGGGGAAGGAAACTCACAGGGAGAATGTCCAAACTCCCACACAGACAGCGACTCGAGGCTGGAATCGAACCCTTACGCTGTGCGGAAGTAGGGATAGCCACAGTGCCACCCGACTAATTCCACTCCCCTCCCTCCCTCATTTATCAGCGAGGCCTTAAGAGAGGGGCTTGCTAATAAAAAGGGACCTGGTTGTGATGCTTCTGCAGGTGAATAGCCTGATGGTACATGCATGAAGAATAGCCATTGTGATGAAGAGCAGAGCCTTTGGAGATTGCCCCATCTCCATTGCGTTGGGGTAGAGTTGGTAATGAGTTACGGTGTCCGACCCGAGAATGTGTGTTTGAATTTTGTGTTTTCTCTCTCCCCAGAACAACAGAGACGCTTGAACGCTGTGCCAGGTACAGATAGTTTTCCAATTAATCCAGTAAATCATAAGTTTCAATTTGTAAAAAAAAACCTTCTATTCTTCAAAAGGTCTGTTAGAGCCAGGATTGGAATAAAACTGCACACAACACTCCGAGTGGAGACCCTCTATAATTGTAGCAAGGCATCCCTGCTCCCGTACTCAGAGAAACTGGAAGGAAGATGAGGCCATTCTCTATTTGAGCCTGCTTCACCATTCATAGAATCCTACAGTGCAGAAAGAGACCATTCGGCCCATTGAGTCTGCACCGACCACAATCCCACACAGACCCTACCCCCATAATCCCCTGTTACTCCCGCTAACCTACACATCTCAGGACAGTAAGGGGCAATTTTAGCATAGCCAATCAACCTAGCCTGCATATCTTTGGACTGTGGGAGGAAACCAGAGGAAAGAGGAAACCCACGCAGACACGGGGAGAATGTGCACACAGTGACCCGAGCCGGGAATCAAACCCAGCCCCCTGGAGCTGTGATGCAGCAGTACTAACCACTGTGCTACCATGCTACCCATTCATTTTGATCATGGCTGATCATCAAATTCAATATCTTGATATCCCTTCCTTTCCCCCATATCCCTCGAACCCTTTACCCCCAAAAGCTATATCTAATTTCTTCTTCACATCTCACAATGTTTTGGCCTCAACTACTTTCTGTGGGAATGAATTCCATACATTCACTACCCTCTGGGTGAAGAAATTCTCCTCACTTCAGTTCAAAAAGGTTTACCCCTTATCCTCAAATTCTGAACCCTACCATCGGGAACATTCTTTCTGAATAGAATGGATCTTTTGGAATAGCTATAGCTCTAGCTCGTTAGAGGGGTCAGTTTTCGTACAAAGTGTGCAGGAAGGTTTTTTGACTCTGTATGTAGATAGGCCAACTCGAGGTGAGGCTACATTGGATTTGGTGCTGGGCAATGAGCCAGACCAGGTGTTAGGCTTGGAAGTTAGTGAACATTTTGGTGATAGTGACCACAATTCGGTTACGTTCACCTTAGTGATGGATAGGGATAGGCATGAAGCTGGGGGCAGTAGTTATAGCTGGGGGAAGGGTAATTATGAGGCCATCAGGAGAGAATTAGGGTGCATAGATTGGACTAGGAAACTACAGGGACTGGGAACATCTGGAATGTGGAGCTTATTCAAGGAGCAGCTGCTGCGAGTCCTTGATAAGTATGTCCCTGTCAGGCAAGGAGGAAATGGTTGAGTAAGGGAACCTTGGTGTACGAAAAAAGTTGACTTGCTGGTTAAAAGGAAAAAGGAGGCTTATGTCAGGATGAGGCTTGAAGGCTCAGTTAGTGCAATGGATAGCTATAGATTAGCCAGGAGAGAGCTAAAGAGTGAATTGAAGAGAGCTAAGAGAGGACACGAGAAAAATTTGGCTGATAGGATTAAGGAGAATCCTAAAGCTTTCTTTAGATATGTTAAGAATAGAAGATTGGTTAGGACATAGAACATAGAACATAGAACATTACAGCACAGAACAGGCCCTTCGGCCTTCGATGTTGTGCCGACCAAAATAAAAAGCAATGCCCTCCAAACTAAACCATTCCCTTCTCTTCCATATACTTATCAATTAACCTCTTAAACGCCACCAAATTTGGCGCATCTACAACAGCTGCAGGCAGGGCATTCCACTCCCTAATCACTCTTTGAGTAAAGAACCTACCTCTGATATCCGTCCTATAACTCATACCCTTAATTTAAAGCTGTGTCCCCTCGTGCTAGCTTTCTCCATCCTAGGAAAAAGGCTATCACTGTCCACCCTATCTAAACCTCTAATCATCTTATATGCGTCAATAAGATCCCCTCTTAGCCGCCTCCTTTCTAACGAAAACAACCTCAAATCCTTCAACCTCTCTTCATAGGACCTGCCCTCCATACCAGGCAACATCCTGGTAAACCTCCTCTGTACCCTCACCAATGCCTCCACATCTTTCTTATAAGGTGGGGACCAGAACTGCACACAATACTCCAAGTGCGGCCGCACTAGAGTTTTGTACAGTTGCAACATGATGCTGCGGCTCCTAAAGTCAATCCCCCTACCAATAAAAGCTAAGACTCCATATGCCTTCTTAACAACTTTTTCCACTTGACTGCCTACTTTCAGGGATCTATTGACACATACACCAAGATCCTTCTGTTCCTCAACACTATTAAGAGCCCTACCATTAGCCCTATACTCTACACATTTATTTGTTCCTGCCAAAGTGCATTACCTCACACTTTTCCACATTAAACTCCATTTGCCACCTCTCGGCCCAGCTCTGCAACTTGTCCAAGTCACTCTGTAAACTATAACACCCCTCTTCACTATCTAAACAAGATGACAAGATTAGGGCCAGTCAGAGACAGCAGTGGGAAGTTGTGCGTGGAGCCTGAAGAGATTGGAGAGGTACTGAATAAATATTTCTCTTTGGTATTCACGCAGGGTGATGTAAGTGTAGTTATGGAGAACACTGAGGTACTGGGTTGCAAACTGGAAAGTATTGAAGTAGGTAGGGAGGATGTGCTAGATATTCTTGAGGGTTTGAAGTTGGATAAGTCCCCTGGGCCGGACGGGATTTACCCTAGGATTCTCTGGGAGGCAAGAGAGGAGATTGCAGAGCTCTGGCTCTGATCTTCAGGTCGTCGTTGGTTACGGGTGTGGTTCCGGAGGACTGGAGGATAGCGAATGTGGTCCCATTGTTCAAGAAGGGGAAGAGAGACCTTCCAGGGAATTATAGGCCAGTGATCTTACTTCTGTTGTGGGCAAAGTATTGGAGAGAATTATTAGGGATGGGATTTATAGTTATTTAGAGAGAAATGAATTGATTGGGGATAGTCAGCATGGTTTTGTGAAGGGTAGGTCGGGCCTTACTAACCTTATTGAGTTTTTTGAAAAAGTGACTAAAGAGGTGGATGGGGGTAAGGCGGTTTGATGTGGTATATATGGACTTTAGTAAGTCGTTTGATAAGGTGGCCCATGGAAGACTTCTGCAGAAAATGCAGTTGTATGGGATAGAGGGTGATTTAGCTAATTGGGTTAGGAATTGGCTAGCAGATAGAAGACAGAGGGTGGTGGTTGATGGGAGATATTCATCGTGGAGTTCGGTGACAAGTGGTGTACCTCAGGGGTCTGTTTTGGGGCCCCTGCTGTTTGTAATTTTTATAAATGATCTGGATGAGGGTATTGAAGGATGGATTAGTAAATTTGCGGATGACACCAAAGTCGGAGGAGTGGTAGATAGTGAAGAGGGTGTTATAGTTTGCAGAGAGACTTGGACAAGTTGCAGAGCTGGGCCGAGAGGTGGCAAATGGAGTTTAATGTGGAAAAGTGTGAGGTAATTCACTTTGGCAGGAATAACATGTGTAGAGTATAGGGCTAATGGTAGGATTCTTAATAGTGTTGATGAACAGAGGGATCTTGGTGTATGTGCATAGATCCCTGAAAGTTGGCAATCAAGTCGATAAGGTTGTTAAGAAGGCATATGGAGTCTTAGCTTTTATTGGTAGGGGGATTGAATTTCGGAGCCGCAACGTCATGTTGCAACTGTACAAAACTCTAGTGCGGCCGCACTTGGAGTATTGTGTGCAGTTCTGGTCCCCGCATTATAAGAAAGATGTGGAGGCATTGGAGAGGGTACAGAGAGTGGTTTACCAGGATGTTGCCTGGTATGGAGGGCAGGTCTTATGAAGAGAGGCTGAGGGATTTGAGGTTGTTTTCGTTAGAAAGGAGGCTGCTAAGAGGGGACCTAATCGAAACATATAAGATGATTAGAGGTGTAGATAGGGTGGACAGTGATAGCCGTTTTCCTAGGATGGAAAAAGCTAGCACGAGGGGACACAGCTTTAAATTAAGGGGTGATAGTTATAGGACGGATATCAGAGGTAGGTTCTTTACCCAAAAGGTGGTTGGGAGTGGAATGCCCTGCCTGCAGCAGTTGTGGATGCGCCAAGTTTGGTGGCGTTTAAGAGGTTAGTTGATAAGTATGTGGAAGAGAAGGGAATGGTTTAGTTTGGAGGGGCATTGCTTTTTATATTGGTCGGCGCAACATCGAAGGCTGAAGGGCCTGTTCTGTGCTGTAATGTTCTATGTTCTATGTTCTATGTTCTATATGAATCCATCCTGTCTGACCGTGTTAGAATTTTGAAAGTTTCTATGAGATCCCCTCTCACTCTTCTGAACTCCAGTGAATACAATCGTGACCGACTTAGTCTCTCCTCATATGACAGACCTGCCATCCCAGGAATCAGCCTGGTAAACCTCCTCTGCACTCCCTCTACAGCAAGGACATCCTTCCTCAGATAAGGACTCCAAAACTGCACACAATACTCCAGGTGTGGCCTCACCAACGCCCTGTACAATTGCAGCAAAACATCCCTATCCCTATATTCAAATCCTCTCGCTATGAACATACCATTTCCCTTCTTTACTGCCTGCTGTACCTGTGCACTTAATTTCAGTTACTGATGCACGAGGACACCAAGGTCTTGCTGAGTATCCGCCTCTCTCAATTCACACCCATTTAAGTAATAATCTGTCCTCCTATTATTGCTACCAAAGTGAATAACCTCACATTTATCCACATTATACTATATCTGCCATGCAGATTCCCACACACTCAGCCTGTCCAAATCACACTGAAGCATCTCTGTATCCTCCTCACAACTCACCCTCCCACCCAACTTTGCATCATCTGCAAATTTGGAGATAATACATTCAGTTCCCTCTTCCAAATTATTAATATATAACGTGTACAGTTGGGGTCCTAGCACAGATTCATGTGGAACTCCACTAACTGCCAATCAAAAAAAGACCCATTTATGCCAACTCTTTGCTTCCTGTCTGCTAACCACCTTTCTCTCCATCTCAAGACATTTCCTGCCATCTCATGTGCTTTAACTTTACGTAGTGTGTCTGCTACATGTCGAAAGCCTTCTGAAAGCCTAAATAAACCACATCTACTGGTTCTCCTCAATCAACTCTACTAGTGACTTCCTTAAAGAATTCCAATAGGTTCGTCAAGCACGATTTCACTTTTGTAAATCCATGATGACTTTGTCTGATTTTACTTCTGCCTTCCAAACGCCGAGTTATGAAATCCATGACAATAGATTCTAGCAAATTAAATCTTCTTGCTATAAAAGCCAACATTTTGTTTTTTTTTTGTTGCCTGCTGTACCTTACTGTCAGTGACTGGTGTACGAGTCTCATCGCACATCCCTTCCTTTCTATTTATACCATTCAGATAATAATCTGCCCAAGCAGATAACCTGAAGTTTATCCAAAAGACACTGCGTCTTCCATGCATTTGCCAACTCTCACTCATCTCAAATTCAAAATCCTCCGGTTAGCTGCTCTGGTGACCCCACCAGAGAAGAATTCTTATAGAGACGTATAAGATAATGAAGGGGATGGATAGGGTAGAGGTTGAGAGACCCTTCCTGCTTAGCAATGATAGCAGGACTAGGGGGCACAGCCTCAAGATTAGGGAGGGTGGCGGTTCAGATCAGAGTTGAGGAGGAATTTCTTCACTCAAAAGGTGGTGAATCTTTGGAATTCTCTGCCTGTTGAAGTGGTGGAGGCTTCCTCGCTGAATATATTTAAGTCAAGGGTGGATAGGTTTTTGATTGACAAGGACAGTGATAGCCTTCTTCCTTTTTCCTAGGATGGAGAAAGCTAGCACGAGGGGACACAGCTTTAAATTAAGGGGTGATAGTTATAGGACAGATATCAGAGGCAGGTTCTTTACCCAAAGAGTGGTTCGGGAGTGGAATGCCCTGCCTGCAGCAGTTGTAGATGCGCCAAGTTTGGTGTCGTTTAAGAGGTTAGTTGATAAGTATATGGAAGAGAAGGGAATGGTTTAGTTTGGAGGGTCATTGCTTTTTATATTGGTCGGCGCAACATCGAAGGCCGAAGGGCCTGTTCTGTGCTGTAATATTCTATGTTCTATAAGGGAATTAAAGGTTACGGGGAGAAAGCAGGAAAGTGGAACTGAACCACTTCAGACCAGCCATGATCTTATTGAATGGCGGGGCAGGCTCGAGGGGCTGGATGGCCGACTCCTGCTCCTATTTCTTATGTACCCCCGCCCATCTGTTGGAAGTGGGTGGGATTGTATGGATTTATCCCAATGCTCTGTAAAAAACCAGGAACAAGAGGGGTTAAATTTGAAGGTGTGTTTATAGAACCATAGAAAATTGCAGCACAGAAACAGGCCTTTTGCCTCTTCTTGTCTGTGCTGAACCATTTTTTTTTTGCCTAGTCCCACTGACCTGCACTTGGACCATATCTCTCTACACCCTGTGAACCTGTTCAAGTTTTTGTTAAATGTTAAAAGTGACCTTGCATTTACCACTTTATCATTCCACACTCCCACCACTCTGTGTGAAGGAGCACCCTCCCCATAATATTTCCTTTAAACATTTCTCCTTTCACTCTTAATCCATGGCTTTTTTCTCCTCTAGCCTCAGTGGAAAAAGCCTGCTGGCATTCACTCTATCTATACCCATCAAAATATACCTATCTATACACCTCTATCAAATCCCCCCCTCATTCTTCTACACTCCAGGGAATAAAGTCCTAACCTCTTCAATCTCTCTCGGTAACTCAATTGAGAAGCTGGGTTAATTGAGCTGGTGCGGAGGAGGCTTATTAGGATGATGTCCAGGGATGAGGGAGTTCAATTCAGCACAGGTTGGGAGGGGGTGGTGTTCGAGCAGAAATGGTTAAGGGAGATGTAATCTTGGGGTTCAAAATGATGTTTTGATCGAGTCAATGGCAAGAAACTATTCAGAGAGTCAGCAATCCGAGAAATCGGATTTAACATAATCGGCAAAAGAAAAACCAGAAGTAGAAATTAAATTTCGTTTTTTTTAATGGCGCACTAAGTTCTGGAACACACTGCCTGAAAAGATAGTTTCCAGGATGATTTCTAGGAAAAGAATGTGAGAAAAGGAAATTGTTACGGGCCACTGGGGAGTAAGTGGGGTGAGAGAGGAATTGGCTAGCTCTCTCTTGTGAGAGCCAGCAGAGGTAGTGATGGGCAGAGTGGCCTCTTTTTTTCCTTTCACAGTCTAGCAAAAATTAAATAGTTTCAGAATGAGTAGAATCATACAGTGCAGAAGGAGGCCATTTGGCCCATCGAGTCTGCACCGGCAATAATCCCACCCAAGCCTTAGCCCCATAACTACATGTATTTATGCTGCTAATCCCTCGACACTAAATCCGTATTAGCATGGCAAATTACCTAACCTACACATCTTTGAACTGTGATCCCTGGTGCCGTGAGGCAGCAGAGTTAATCAGTATGCTACTGTGGCACCGTGCCACTCCTGTATGTAGCTTGTAGCCGGGTCTGGGATCACCCGAGAAGGCCTATTCCTCAAAACACCTTCCCAAATACAGAGCAAAGTACAGGATACACAGTGGATCACACAGGGTGTTGGTATCATGGAGTGGGTGGGCGGGTGAGTGATAGAGAGGAGGGAGGGAGGGAGAGCGACTAAACCATTTGTCAAGAGTCTGAGTTGACAATTATAGTAAGAAGTCTCACAACGTCAGGTTAAAGTCCAACAGGTTTATTTGGTAGTAAACGCCACTAGCTTTCAGAATGCTGTTCCTTCGTCAGGTGAGTTCTGATCACAAACAGGGCAAATAAAGGCATAGACAGTTTACAGAATACTGATTAGAATGTGAGTCTTTATAGCTAATCTGCTATTCAAATCTTAAAGATGCAGATAATGTGAGTGGAGATAGCATTAAGTATAGGTTAAAGAGATGTGTATTGTCTCCAGGCAGGACAGTTAGAGAGATGTTGCAAATCCAGGCAAGTCATGGGGGTTACAGATAGTGCGACATGAACCCAAGATTCTGGTTGAGACCATCCTCGTGTGTGTGGAACTTGGCTATCAGTCTGTGCTCAGTGACTCTGCGCTGTCGTGTGTCGTGAAGGCCACCTTGGACAACACTTACCCGAAGGTCAGAGGCCGAATGCCCGTGACCGCTGAAGTGTTCGCCCACAGGAAGGGAACAGTTTTGCCTGGTGATTGTCGAGCGATGTTCATTCACCCATTGTCACAGCGTCTGCATGGTCTCCCCAATGTACCATGCTTCAGGACATCCTTTCCTGCAACGTATCAGATAGACAGCGTTGGCCGAGTTGCAAAAGTACCTGGTGGATGGTGTTCTCACGTGAGATGATGATAGCGTCCATGTTAATGATCCGGCATGTTTTCCAGAGGTTGCGGTGGCAGGGTTGTGTGGTATTGTGGTCACTGTTCTCCTGAAGGTTGGGTAGTTTGCTGCGGACAATGATCTGTTTGAGGTTGTTTGAAGGCAAGAAGTGGGGGGTATGTATCCTGGCTCATCGATCGATGATTCCGACGTGCCACAGCAAAAAACCGCATCCAAACTCCTCAGAGTACAAACACAGGACACATTGGGCAGAGTCCTTCATCATCCGTGTCCCATGTTTGTATTCTGAGGAGTTCGATGCGGTTTTTTGCTGTGGCACGTCGGAATCATCAATCGATGAGCCAGGATATACACCCCCACTTCTTGCCTTCAAACAACCTCAAACAGATCATTGTCCGCAGCAAACTACCCAACCTTCAGGAGAACAGTGACCACAACACCACACAACCCTGCCACCGCAACCTCCGCAAGACGTGCCAGATCATCGACATGGATATTATCATCTCTCATGAGAATACCATCCACCAGGTACACGGTACATACTCTTGCAACTCGGCCAATGTTGTCTACACTGCAGGAAAGGATGTCCTGAGGCATGGTACATTGGGGAGACCATGCAGACGCTGTGACAATGGATGAATGAACATCGCTCAACAATCACCAGGCAAGACTGCTCCCTTCCTGTTGGGGAACACTTCAGCGGTCACGGGCATTTGGCCTCTGACCTTCGGGTAAGCATTCTCCAAGGTGGCCTTCACAACACACGACAGCACAGAGTCGCTGAGCAGAGACTGATAGCCAAGTTCCGCACACATGAGGACGGTCTCAACCAGGATCTTGGGTTCATGTCACACTATCTGTAACCCCCATGACTTGCCTGGACTGGCAAAATCTCACTAACTGTCCTGTCTGAAGACAATACGCATCTCTTTAACCTGTGCTTAGTGCTATCCCCACTCACATTGTCTGTACCTTTAAGACTTGATTAGCTGTCAAGACTCACATTCTAATCAGTATTCTGTAAACTGTGTGTGCCTTTAAATGCCCTGTTTGTGATCAGAACTCACCTGACGAAGGAACAGTGTTCTGAAAGCTTGTGGTGTTTACTATTGAATAAATCTGTTGGACTTTAACCTGGTGTTGTGAGACTTCTTACTGTGTTTACCCCAGTCCAACGCTGGCATCTCCGCACCTCTTGACAATTGTACCCAGCTCCCTCTCCTCGACATCACTCCATTTGTGGCGAGCAGAAGGGGAATCGGAACTATGTTTTCATAAGGGGGAACTCTTGACTCTTCAACCTGATGTTAACTTGTCCACATCACTGGAGAATGCGATCAGTCAGCAAACGCTGGCCACTGCTGGCTTTCCCACTCAAACTGTGCTTAATCCCAGAGGTTCAAACCAGGAAGAACTTCTCTTCCTAAATAGGAATTGTGTGGCCTGAATGGATTAAACATTGTTGGTGTATTTTTGTCACGGCGCATATTTCTGATCCTTATTTTCTTCCCAGATTCGGCAGCAGACACTCTGACTGGTCACGGAGCAGCCGTCCCAGACACGGAGGCTCCCCTTGCTCCGGCTCACACAAGCCAGGCCATGGAAAGCAAACACCAGAGATCGGTGCGACCACCACAGTCTTCCTTCATGGCACCTGAGGATCTGGGTATCAAGGTGAGAGACACACACACGCACATTCGTGGATAGCTGCTCATTCCCTCACTCCATCCCTCGGCCCTCCCTCTCTCGTCCCTCCCTCCTGCCTCCCTCCTCTCTCTTGCCCTTCCCCCACTTTTTGCCCCACCCTCCTCGCCTCTCCGTCATTCCACCCCCTCTCTTGCCTGCCTCACTCACCTTCAGTTCTCTCACGCCTCCCCACCTCACTGCCCTCTCTCTCCCCATCGCCGCCCCCCCCATCTCTCTCTCCTCGCGCGCCCCCGCTCTCTCCCTCACCACCCCCCTCTCTCCCCCGCCGCCGCCACACCCTCTCTCTCTTCCCTCGCCGCTCCCCTCTCTCTCTCTCTCTCCCTCGCCTCCGCCCCTTCTCTCTCTCTCCTCCCTCGCTGCCCGCCTCCCTCTCTCTCTCTCCCCTCGCTCCCCCCCCCCCGATGCCCCCCTCTCTCTCCCTCGATGCCCCCTCCCCTCTCTCCCTCGATGCCCCCCCTCTCCCTCGATGCCCCCCTCTCTCTCTCCCTCGATGCCACCCTCTCTCTCTCTGCTCCTCGATGCCACCCTCTCTCTCTCTCTCCTCGATGCCCCCTCTCGTCTCTCCCTCGATGCTCCCTCTCTCTCTCCCTCGATCTCCCCTCTCTCTCTCCTTTCTCTCTCCCTCACCACCCCCCTCTTCTCTCTCTCCTCACTGTCTCCTTCTCCTCTCTCTCCCTCGCCGCCCCCTCCCCCCCCCCCCCCCCCCCCCCCCCCCCCCCCGCTCTCTCATACAAGTCATACAATATCATAGAAGTACATGATATTGATGTACTTGTTTTTATCCTACTGGTGCTTTGGTCCGCCTTGTTGTCTAACGAGGGGCATACACACGATGGGTCATGAGAGGGCTGCTCTTGGATTTTTTTCAAGAATATCCTAGTGCTTCACGTCGTTAGTGTACGCTTGACCTGGACCATTTGATGGGCAACACGACAGCTTAGTGACTATTGCTGTGCTGTGCAGATACATGGATTTGGGCCTGTGTCTGTGGGAGTTTGCGCATTCTCCCCGTGCTTGCGTGGGTTTTCTCCGGGAACTCTGGTTTCCTCCCACATCCCAAAGATGTGCTCTTAGGCCAATTGGCAAAACAAATTCTCCCTAAATTGTCTCAAATTTGGTTTTTAATCCATAGATCTATAAACATGGACAGGGATCGCGGGTAGAGATGGGGACATCGAGGTGGCGGCACGGGCTTGTTGGGCCGAAGGGCCTGTTTCCCGTGCTGTTTTGTTCTTTGTTCTTTGCTCTCTCTCTCCCTCGCCGCCCCCCCCCCTCTCTCTCTCTCTCTCTCTCTCTCTCTCCCTCGCTATTACAGTTTTGGCCTTCCTCCCTGGTTCCAACCCCCACCCCCTAGTTCCGCCTTCTGTCTCCTTTACCCCCTTTCACCCCCCTTCTCCTTTTCAACCCCCTCCTTTGCACACCCCCCCTCCTTTCAACCGAGCAAACCTTTCATTCACAACTCCTTTCCCCGGTTCAACTCACCCTTCCTTTCAACCCCCATCCCATCCCACAACCTCTCACAAATTCACACCCATCACCGCCTTCCTTTCCCCCCCTCATCCTTTCCCCCCTCAACCACCACGACTCACTTTCCCCCCCTTTCTCAACATTCACTCAAACCCCCCAACCCCTCTACGCATTCCGTTCCCCCCCTCTCCTTTTATTCCCCCATCAACAAACACTCAATTCCAACAACCCACACACCTTTCCAATTTCAACCCTTCACCACCCGCACACAACACACCATTCCTCACGGCGTGCAATTTCCCCCCTCACAAAATCTCCTTTCCCCCCCTCATCAACGAACACAAATTTCCCCCCAAAAACACACCTCTCCTTTCCCCCCCTCTCATTTCACTTCACCACGACATCAACCCCCCACCCTCATCACTCAACCCTTCAAATTCAACCACCCTCGTTCTCACCACCACATTTCCCCCCCTCACACCACACACGTCCTTTTTCAATTCACACAAACCTCACTCCTTTCCCCCCACTACCCATCCAAACATTCACCATTTCACCACACACACTTTCCTTTTCATCACACACAACAACCCTAAGCTCATCAAAACGGACTCCACAACCTCATCCGCGGAACGGTGATCCAACCATTCCCTCTCCTTTCCCCCCATTTACTCACATCCGATTCCCCCCCTCTCCTTTTCCCACCAAACTCTTCCACCAACTTCACACCTCCCCCCCAACGACACTCAAACAACAACTCAACTTTCCATTCCCCCTCAACGATTCCTACCCGGTTCCCCCCCTCCTTTCAATCTCCTTCACTCCCAAACCAACATTCACATCACACCTTTTCACTTCATCCAACACACCCATCAACCTGCACCATCCACACAACTGTCAACCACAATTTCCACTACCCCTCAAACACCGTCCTTTCCCCCCTCACACCACACACTTCACCATTTCCCCCCTCATTCACTCCTTTTTCACACAACGCCCATTCCCCAATCCTTCCTCATTTCAATCACCAACATCACCCCATCCCATCCACCTTCACCAAAAAACAAAAACTCATCAACACCATTTCCCCCCACTCCTCCACTTCATCCCCCCCTCTCCTTTCCCCCCCTCAATCACTCATTTCCCTCACTCAAACTCCAACAAACACAACCACCACATCTCCTTTTCCCCCCCAACACCACATCACTCTCAACACACACCACGCAACCACAATTTCCCCCCTTCACGCACAACACAAACACATCACAACAAAAAACCTACCTCACAAACCTTCATCAAACATCTTCATCACAACAACAACCATTTCCCTCCTTCAACACTTCCCCCCCACCCACAAATCTCACTTTCAATTCAATCCCGCACACACTCGCAACCGTTCATCAACACGCTTCCTCCAACCACATGATCACAATCCCACAAACACGGTTCCCCCTCTCCTTCCTTCCCCCCACACTCTCCTTTCCCCCCTCTCACCTTCCCATCAACCACACTCACCGCACGAACATTCCAATTCAACACACTCCCTTTCACATTCACACAACCCGCAGATCCACCACGCACTCACACCTTCCCCCGCCTCTCCTTTCACCAACACTCACCTCAATCATTTCAAACATTTCAACTTTCACAACAAACCATCATCACAGAGTCAACTTCATCACGGGCCCCCACTATAGGGACTGTCGATTGTTGTGTTGGGTTCAAAGACTTTCCACCCCCCCTCCTTTCCCCCCCTCTCCTTTCCCCCCCTCTCCTTTCCCACCCCCTCCTTTCCCCCCCTCTCTTTCCCCCCCTCTCCTTTCCCCCCTTCCATCCTTTCCCCCCTCTCCTTCCCCCTCCGCCCCCCTCTCCTTTCCCCCCTCTCCTTTTCCCCTCTCCTTTCCCCCCCTCTCCTTTCCCTCCCCCATCTCCTTTCCCCCCCTCTCCTTTTCCCCCGCTCATCCTTTCCCCCCTCTCCTTTGCCCCCCCCTCTCCTTTCCCCACCCTCGCCTTTCCCCCCCTCCCCTGTCCCCCCCCTCCCCCCCCCCTCTCCTTTCCCACCCCTCTCCTTTCCCCCCCTCTCCTTTTCCCCCCCTCGTCCTTTCCCCCCCTCTCCTTTCCCCCCCTCTCCTTTCCCCCCCTCTCTTTCCCCCCCCTCTCCTTTCCCCACCTCCCTTGTCCCCCCCTCTCTTTCCCCTCCCCTCTCCTTTCCCCCCCTCTCCTTTCCCCCCCTCTCCTTTCCCCCACATCTCCTTTCCCCCCCTCTCCTTTCCCCCCCTCTCCTTTCCCCCCCTCTCCTTTCCACGCCCCTCTCCTTTCCCCCCCCTCATTCCTTTCCCCCTCTCCTTTCCCCCCCCTCTCCTTTCCCCCCTCTCCTTTCCCCCCTCGTCCTTTCCCCCCCTCTCCTTTCCCCCTCTCCTTTCCCCCCCTCTCATTTCCCCCCCTCTCCTTTTCCCCCCCTCTCCTTTTCCCCCCCTCTCCTTTTCCCCCCCTTCTCCTTCCCCCCCTACCCCCCTCTCCTTTCCCCCCCTCTCCTTTTCCCCCCGCGCCCTCTCCTTTCCCCCCCTCCTTTTCCCCACCCCCCCTCTCCTTTCCCCCCCTCTCTTTCCCCCCCTCTCGCTTTCCCCCCTCCCTTTCCCCCTCTCCTTTCTCCCCCCTCTCCTTTCCCCCCCTCTCCTTTCCCCCCCTCTCCTTTCCCCACTCACTTTCCCCCCCTCTCCTTTACCCCCCTGCGATCCTTTCCCCCCCTCTCCTTTCCCCCCCTCTCCTTTCCACCCTCGTCCTTTCCCCCCCTCTCCTTTCCCCCCCCTCAATCCTTTCCCCCCTCTCCCTCTCCCCCCCTCTCCTTTCCCCCCCTCGTCCTTTTTTCCCCCCCCTCCTCCTTTCCCCCCCTCTCCTTTCCCCCCCTCTCCTTTCCCCCCCCTGGCCGTCCCCCCTCTCCTTTCCCCCCCGCTCCTTTGCCCCCCCTCCTTTGCCCCCCCCCGCCTTTCCCCCCCCTCCTCCCCCCCCGTCCTTTTCATCCTCCCCTTCCCCCCCTCTCCTTTCCCCCCCTCTCCTTTCCCCCCATCTCCTTTCCCCCCCTCTCGCTTTCCCCCCCTCTCTTCCCCCCCCTCTCCTTTCCCCCCTCTCCTTTCCCCCCTCTCCTCTCCTTTCCCCCCCTCTCCTTTCCCCCCTCTCTTTCCCCCCCTCTCCTTCCCCCCCCTCTACCTGTCCCCCCCCTCCTTTCATCCTCCCATTCCCCCCTCTTCCTTCCCCCCCCCTCTCCTTTCCCCCCTCTCTCCTTTCCCCCCCTCTCCTTTCCCGCCCCCCCTCCTTTACCCCCCCTCCTTTCCCCCCCCCCTCCGTTCCCCCCCCTCCTTTCATCCTCCCACTTCCCATCCCTTCTCCCTTTCCCCCCCTCTCCTTTCCCCCCCTCTCCTTTCCCCCCCTCTCGCTCCCCCCCGCTCTCCTTCCCCCCCTCTTCCCCTTTCCCCCCTCTCCTTTCACCCCCCTCTCCGTTCATACCAACCCGACCCTCGTCACGGCCAAAAATAAGTGTTGGGAGGGTTGTAAGGAAGGGTCCTTTCACGCCCTCCTCTTCCTTTCACCCCCCCTCTTCCTTTCACCCCCCCTCTCCTTTCACCCCCCCATCTCCTTTCACCCCCCTCTCCTCTCAACCCCCCCCTCTCCTTTCACCCCCCCTCGTCCTTTCACCCCCCTCTCCTTTACCCCCCCTCTCCTTTCCCCCCTCTCCTTTTCACAATCACCACCTCTCACTTTCACCCCCCCTCTCCTTCAAACGCCCCACCCCCAACTTCACCCCCCTCTCCTTTCACCCCCCGCACACCCATCCACCCACCTTCACCCAACACCACACAACACAAACTCACCCCCCCACCCACACACTCACCCTGTCACCCAAACAAACACACCCAACCAACCACACACAACACCCTTCACACAAACACCACCCACCCACAACAAACACTTCAACCACATTCACACGCCACCTCACATTCTTCAACTCACTCCCCCACACCTCAACACTCACCCACCTCAGACACTCACTCACCCCCCCTCTCCTTTCACCACCCCCACCAAACCTCTTAACCTTTCACCCACCCCCACATCCAATTCACTTTCACACCAACTCACACAAACACACAAACTCTCTCAATCACACAACACATTCAACCACGCCCTTCACCCCACAACAGCAACACCCATCAGTTCACACATCAACAATTCATCAATTCACTCCAAACATCAACACATTCATTCAATTCACCCACACCCCTTCAACCACAAAAACCTTTTTGTCACCACACTCATTCACACCTCAACAACACTCCCCCCTTCACGAACACCCAACTCACACCAACTTTCACTTCCACCTTCAACTCCATCTTCACCTTTCAACCCCGCAACAAAACCAAAACACCAACCATCACTTCATTCATCATCATTCACCTTTCACTTCACACCCACATTCAAAACCACACCTCAAACTCAACCAACCTTCACTCACCCCACACACACCCCCTTCAACCAACACTTCACCATCAACTTCACTCAAATTCACCACTTCACCCCTTATTCAACACCACAACCACCTCAATCACTCAAACTCCCTCACCCCCATCAACGCCCCCACCAACACAACCCCACCCCTCACACCCACTCACTTACACCAACTTCACCCCCACAAAAACACAAAAACACAAAAAAAAACCCATTCACACCCCCCCTCTCAACTCACACTCAAAACAACCCCGCCCACAACCACAACCCACTCCTTTCACACCCCTTTTCATTCAATTTCACCGACCACCCCCATCACTTCAACCACTCTTCATCCCCGTCACTAACACGCCATCACCCCATTCACACCCCCAACCTCAACACACAAGTTTCACACTATCACATTCACCTTCAACCACCACACAACGCTTTCACAACCCACACTACCCCACCACATGCAACACCACTGTGATTGGCACAACAACCAACTCATTTCACACTCCAACCCACTCCACTATCCTCACACAAATTCAACAACAACCGAGCTTTCACCACACAACCCCTCAAACCACCTACTCAACCAAATTTCACCACCTCACTACAACCACCAACCACACCACTCACTTCATCCACACACCTTCAAATTCACTCCACCATTCACCACCTCACCTTCCCTACCTTCAACCGGGGTGAATTCACCCCCACACACCACACTTTTCTAACACTCACACGCACCCCACACCTCCTCTTCACCTCATTCTCAAACTCCACACCCCACCACTGCAGCACTCATGTCGAGCGTCCCTGTCCCCCTCCCTCTCCTTTCAAGCCTCTCCTTTCATCTCCTTTCACCCCCCCCTCTCCTTTCAACCCCCCTCTCCTTTCACCCCCCTCTCCTTTCACCCCCCTCTCCTTTCAACCCCCCCTTTCCTTTACCCCCCCCTCTCCTTTCACTCCCCCCTCTCCTTTCCCCCGGTACAAGATGGGTGAATGTTCAGAACAGCGCCCAAGGATTGGTACCACAAAGTCGGCAGAGGTAACGTGATCGGGGGCGAGTGAGGCTTCTCAATCCTAGAATCTCAGTCCCTCCGTCCCTCATTCTGTGACCCCTCGTGCACCGGTATGATGACTCGGACACTCGATCCGGGGTTGGGTCTTTTCTCCGGAAAGCCTGCTGTGGTGATCTGGAGATCTTTCTAGAAGCTTCAAGAGGGCTGCCAGTGTGAGAGAGACTAGGGTTCATGAATGTGTCTGCATGGACTTTGCACATTCTCCTCGTGTCTGCATGGGTTTCCTCCGGGTGCTCTGGTTTCCTCCCACACTCCAAAGGTGTGTGGGTTAGGTTGATTGGCTGTGCTAAGAAATTGTCCCTTAGTGTCCAGGGATGCGGAGGTTAGAAGTATTAATGGTTAGGGATATGGGAGGTGGGGCCTGGGTGGGATTCTGTTCATTGCAGACTCGATGGGCCAAAGGGCCTCTTTCTGCACTGCATGATTCTATGATCTAATATCAGATGGTGGCTTAAGGTAATCCAGCCGGGAGTTGAGGAGAAAGTTCTTTCCCGGAGGGTGGTTGGAATGGGGAACTCTCCCAGTGAGAGCGGCTGAGACAGATGTAAGAGATGTATTGAAAGGGAAAATGGATAGGGAACATATAACATTACAGCGCAGTACAGGCCCTTCGGCCCTCGATGTTGCACTGGCCAGTGGACCCTCTAACCTAAACTATTCCAATATCATCCATATGCCTATCCACCGAACATTTGAATGCCCCCATAGTAGGCGAGTCCACAACTGCTGCAGGCAGGGCATTCCATGTCCTCACCACCCTCTGTGTAAAGAACCTGCCTCTGACATCCGTCCTATAACTACCACTAACGGAACGGGGAGAGAGAGAGGATTAAAAGTATGAGCCGGATGATGTGGGTTGAGATGGTGGGAGGCTCACGTGAGCACCATCACCAGCATTGACTTGATGGGCTGAATGGCCTCTCTGCTGCTTAATTGGAGATTTTTCTCCATCCAGGAACAGGAGGATGGCGGGATGGGAGGGGGAGGAGGAGGGGGAGAAGGAGAGAGGTGGGGGAAAAGAGAAGGGGGGGGAAAGGAGATTACAATATTCATCTCGTAGGGTGTTGGCAACGTTCTCATTCCCCTGTGTACACCTCATCTCAGTCCAAAAAGGTTTACCCCTTCTTCTCAAACTGTGACCACAAGTTCTGGACTCCCTCGGGACATTCTTTCTGAATCTACCCTGTCTAACCCTTTTCGAGTTTTATATAAGTTTCTATCAGATCCCCTCTTCCAAACTCCAGTGAATATAATCCGAACCGACTTAGTCTCTCCTCATACGACAGGCCTACCATTCCCAGGAATCAGCCCGTAAACCTTCACTCGGAGCGAGACCCTCCCCACCCCGGGGGGGTGAGACACACTCGGAGCCAGACCCTCCCCACCCCCGGGGGGGTGAGACACACTCGGAGCCAGACCCTCCCCACCCCCGGGGGGGTGAGACACACTCGGAGCCAGACCCTCCCCACCCCCGGGGGGGTGAGACACACTCGGAGCGAGACCCTCCCCACCCCCGGGGGGGTGAGACACACTCGGAGCGAGACCCTCAGTGTTCAGTTGAACTGGTTGCAGTCTGTGGGTGTAGCCCTGTTACTCTGCGATGCTGTTAGCTCTATTGTTGTATTGGGTTTGATTCCGCTCTGTTCACCTTTTCCTTCAACCACTTGTGCCTCACTTTTCCGAATGCTTTCCTTTCTGCTCCCTTTCCAAGTGACTTCTTTCCTGCTGTTTGTCTTCCCACTTCTCAGTCTTCATTATTATTTTCTCCTCTGTGTTTTGTGTCTCTTGTTTTGCTGTCTTTCCACTCAGACACTCCTGAGGAGAATCCGTACCATCCCACATACAGCTTCCCCGAGCTTCCTGATCACCAACAGAAAAGCGAAGGTATCGTGTGTGTATGTGTGTATCTGCGTGTCTGTGTGTGTGTGTGTGTGTGTGTGTCTGCGAGTGTGTGTGTCTGCATGTCTGCGAGTGTGTGTGTTGTGTATGTCTGCGTGTGTGTGTATCTGCGTGTCTGTGTGTGTGTGTGTGTGTGTGTGTGTGTCTGCGAGTGTGTGTGTCTGCGTGTCTGCGAGTGTGTGTGTTGTGTATGTCTGCGTGTGTGTGTGGTCTGTGTGTGTTGTGTGGTGTTGTGTGTGTCTGCGAGTGTGTGTGTTGGTTGCGAGTGTGTGTGTCTGCGTGTCTGCGAGTGTGTGTCTGTGTGTGTGTCTGCGTGTCTTGTGTGTTGTGTGTGTCTGTGTGTGTCTGCGGTGTGTGTATCTGCGTGTCTGTGTGTGTGTGTGTCTGTGTGTGTCGCGAGTGTGTGTGGTGTGTGTGTCTGCGTGTGTGTGTTATTGGTTGTGTAAAGTGTGTGTGTTGTGTATGTCTGCCTGCTTGCGAGTGTCTGTGTGTATGTCTGCGAGTGTGTGTGTGCATATCAGCATCTGTGCGAGTGTAGGTTGAGGTTTGGAGTGTTTAAACTTTGAACCCACAATTATTCCAAGCTGCTTTTCTATTCGATGTTTCATGTTTAGCGGGTTTACTGTCAGCTCCTTGCTTGTTTGTGGTTTGTCCGTCGATGATGCATTTAATCTGTAACTCTCCAACGAAATGGAGGAATATTAGCAGAGCATTGCTGTGTGACAGTGGGATTGGTCTGGTTGTGTAATGAGCTTCCTGATTGTACACACAACGATTGGGGTGCAGACCATGCTGGCTGAATGAGAAGCAGTGTGAGAACTGGATGGGCTCCTGGCATTGGGATGTCTGCTTATGAAAAGGACAAACAGGGATTAGATGGGATGAATGGCCTTTCTCATTGCTGCCACTTTTACGCAATTCTATATTTACTCATTTCCCTTTCCCTGATGGGTCAAAATGAGGAGATACCAAAGGTTTTTGGGGAGGAGATTTGAGGGTGGTTCAGTGCTTGAGATACCTGTATCTGAATTTCCTGGGTCCAATGCAGCTAAGTGACGTGGTGGTACAGTAGTTTGCACTGCTGCCTCTCTGCGCCAGGGACCAGGATTCAATTCCCAGTTTGGGTCACTATCTGTGTGGAGTCTGCACATTCTCCCCGTATCTGTGTGGGTTTCCTCCTGATGCTTCAGTTTCCTCTCTCAGTCCGGAAGATCTGCTGGTTAGGGCTCATTGGCCGTGCTAAATTCTCCCTCAGTGTACCCAAACAGGCACTGGAATGTGACGAGTAGGAGATTTTCACAGTAACTTCATTGCAGTGTTAACGTCACCCTATTGTGACACTAAACTTTAAAACTTCTTCTCAATCGGGTAAAGAGGACAGCAGAGGACACCCATCCCTAATTGCCCTTGAACTGGGTGTCTCGGTTAGCCAGGCTGTGGCTCTGGAGTGACATGTAGGCCAGACCAGATAAGGTTGGCGGATTTCCTTCCCTAAAGGGGCAACGCAGCCTCTGAAGACCATCTTGTTTTTGTTAAATTAATTAAATTCAAATTTCGGAGCTGCTGATGTGGGATTTTATTTTTGGACCACGTGTCCAGACATTTGGATTTTTAGACTGTATTTTGGTCTTCTATAGACTGTATTTTGCAGTTGAATAGCCTGCTCTTTATCTAACTTGCCCGTGCGTGGCTGAGTCGCAGGTGGTTTGAGGGTGCCCCGCTCCGAGCCCCCGTGCCTTGAGTCGGGAAGGCAGAGGAAGCAGTGGTTTGTTCCGAAGAGTTTCAATCTCCTTTCTTTCCCCACTCCACAGCGGATGAAAATCCTTACCGACCCACCTACACATTTCCCGAGACAACACCCAGCCCGAAGTCTGAAGGTAACAGGAGAGAATGGGAGCTGCCATCCATTAAACCTGACCCCCCCATTGCCCCCTCTCCATGGGTTTCATTAAGTTGCTAACTGAACTGGCCATTGCTGTGCTTGCATCTAACCGATGTGATGTGCTAACATTCTAACGTGGTGGTATAGTGGTCAGCACTGCTGCCTCACAGAGCCAGGGGCTTGGGTTCGATTCCAGCCCTGGGTGACTGTCTGTGTAGAGTTTGCATGTAGTTGTCCTCTGGGTGCACCAGTTTCCTCTCACAGTCCAAAGATGCATAGATGGGATGCATTGGCCATGCTAAATTGTCCCTTAGTGTCCAAAGATGTGCAGTTTACGTGGATTGGCCATGATAAATTGTCCCTTAGTGTCCCAGGATATGCAGGTTAGGTAGATTGGCCATGCTAAATTGTTCCTTGGTGTCCTTGGATGTGCAGGTTAGGTAGATTGACCATGCTAAATTGTTCCTTGGTGTCCTGGGATGTGCAGGTTAGGTAGGTTGGCCATGCTAAATTGTTCCTTGGTGTCCTCGGATGTGCAGGTTAGGTAGATTGACCATGCTAAATTGTTCCTTGGTGTCCTGGGATGTGCAGGTTAGGTGGATTGTTGATGCTAAGTTGTTCCTTAGTGTCCAAGGATGTGCAGGTTAAATGGATTGGCCATGCTAAATTGTCCCTTAGTGATAAATGGTTGTGCAGGTTAGGTGGATTGGCCATGCTAAATTGTCCCTTAGTGATAAATGGTTGTGCAGGTTAGGTGAATTGGCCATGCTAAATTGTTCCTTAGTGTCCAAGGATGTGCAGGTTAAATGGATTGACTATGCTAAATTGTCCCTTAGTCTCCAAGGATGTGCAGGTTAAATGGATTGACCATACTAAATTGTCCCTTAATGTCCAAAGATTTGATTTGATTTATTATTGTCACATGTATTAGCATACAGTGAAAAGCATTGTTTCTTGTACACCATAAAGACAAAGCATACCGTTCATAGAGAAGGAAAGAAGAGAGCGCAGAATGTAGCGTTACAGTCAAAGCTAGATTGTTGAAAAAGATCAACTTAATGCGCAGTAGATCCATTCAAAAGTCTGACAGCAGTAAGTAAGAAGCTGTTCTTGAGTCGATTGGTAGGTGACCTCAGATTTTTGTATCTTTTTGCCGAAGGAAGAAGGTGAAAGAGAGCGTATCTGGTGTGTGGGGGGGTGGTCCTTGATTATGCTATCTGCTTTGCCGAGGCAGTGGGAAGTGTAGGCAGAGTCGATGGATGGGAGGCTGGATTGTGTGATGTTTTGGGCTGGCAGACTGGATTGGCTATGCTAAACTGCCCCTTAGTGTCCAAAGATGTGCAGGTTAGGTGGATTTGCACTGTGGAGATTCTCTCTTCCTAGGTAGACAGCAAGTAGTTATGGAAATAGGTGCATCTTGGTCAAGCAAAAACACAAGGATGTGCTTTCTCTTTGAATCACAGCTCTGTGAGTGGAGGTTTTGCTTTAAAGAATCAGCAAATATTTCCGGGTAAAAGCAAATTACTGCGGAGGCTGGAATTTGAACCCAAAATAGAAAATGCTGGAAAATCTCAGCAGGTCTGGCGGCATCAGTCAGGAGAGAAAAGAACTGATGTTTCAAGTCCAGGTGACTCTTTGTCAAAGGCACAGAAAGTGGGAGCTATTTATACTGCAGGGGGAGGGAATGCAAGATGAGTCATAGCCTCAGAAACCAAAGAAACTAGTTACTAGCTTGCCCCAGAGAGAATACGGGGTGTGAATGGGCAAATGGCAGAGAAGCTAATATGAAGATGTTGGGGGCAGGGGAAGAGGGGGTAGTGATGAGACGCAGCGAGGATCGTGGTTGAGCGCTTTCCTTGACCTTTCGTGGACTTTTTTTCATCTTAATTCGACTAGTTTGAAGGAATTAACTTCGCTGCTTGGAAATGTAAGTTCAAACCCAAAGAACCCAACACTAGGTCACGTTTTATGATTAAATATTCATATTGCATGATCGTTTTGTTATTTCTGGTTTAATGGATTTAAGCATCACCTGGTGTGGTCCTGATCTGCACAGGAGGGGGGCGGTGATGGTGTGCCTTGCTCTTGACATCCCAGGTACTGGACTGGGAAAGGAAATGGATCAAATTTGAGGCCTTCCCCTCTTCCTTGTTTGAATGTGTGTGTACATGCAGAAGGAGGGGAGGATTGGCCTTGAGTGTGAGGCCCCTCCAAGCTGAATAGCTCGCAGGTGGAGTGCTCACTTTTGTACTGCACCCGGGGAAAGTCCCTTGGCTTTAGGTGGGAGAAGGGTTTTTGTGTGGGCTCCATGTTAGCACAACTATCCACGCTGATCCTTCATTTCCGCTTCTCTCTGTGTGTCCCTTCTCAGATGCGTGTTCCTCCTTTTCATTCAGCTGTTCTCATCATCCATTTTCGTTCCTTCTTTCCCATTTCTTCCTTTAGAAAAGATCACTTACACCCCAACCTATGTCTTCTCAGAGATTGCCCAGAGAGAGATTCTCGAAGGTACCTTTTTTTTCCCTTCTCTTCTCAGCTACCTCTGGAGTCCCCCCTTCCCGTAATCTCCTCTGCATCGTGATCAGAAGCTGTTGCCTCAATGCCCAACCTTATGGGTAACGGGGGTGAGGGACTTCAGTCACGTGGAGAAGTGCGGGTGGGGAGGGGGTGAGCTGGAATAGCTCTCCTAAGAGCAGAAGCGGTCAAGGAGCGATTCAATGTCAGTGTTCAAAATCATGGGTCTAAAGCAGAAACTTGGTCGGTAACTATGAGGTCATGGTGGGTTAGCACTGCTGCCTCACAGCGCCAGGGACCTGGGTTCGATTCCCGGCTTGGGTCACTGTCTGTGCGGAATCTGCACCTTCTCCCTGTGTCTCTGGTTTTCTCCCACACTCCAAAGGTGTGTGGGGGTTAGGTGGTTTGGCCATGCTAAATTGTCTCTTAATGTCCAAAGATGTGCAGGCTAGGTGGATTGGCCATGCTAAATTGCCCTTTGGTGTCTAAAGATTTGCAGGTTAGGTAAATTGGCCATGCTAAATTGCCCTTTAGTGTCTAAAGATTTGCAGGTTAGGTAGATTGGCCATGCTAAATTGACCCCTAGTGTTCAAAGATGTGTAGGTTAGGGTGGATTGGCCATGCTAAATTGCCCTTTGGTGTCCAAAGATATGCAGGTTAGGTGGATTGGCCATGCTAAATGTGCAGGCTGACGGGCAGGTGGGGGTGGGTGAGGTCCTTTTTTGGAGAATCAGAGCGGATTTGATGATCTAAATGACCTCTCTCTGTACAGTGGGGATTCTACGATGTAAGGTTGCCTGGAAAAGAACCAGGTGGGAAATGAGGGGAGTGCTTTACTCAGCAGGTCTGGATGAGGATGCCTCGTTTGAAAGGATGCTAAATGGATTCAGGACTAACCTTCAAATAGGAATTGGATATTTGACTAACGAGTGAGAAAAGATCAGGAGACTGGCTGGCTTTTGTGGTGCAGGGGATTTGCAGGTGATACTGTGAAGAGGGCAGTGAAGGAGTTCAGAAGGACACAGACAAGTTGGTGAAGTGGGCTGACAGGCAGCAGATGAAGTTCAGTGTACGAGATGATATATTTTCTTAAGAGGATCATGGAGGAACATCATAATCTATAGAGTAAAATTCTTAAGCAAGCGAGTGAGCTGGGTATAAATGTTGATCACTGAAGGTGGCAGGGCTGATGGGGAGAGCAGTTAATATAATATATGACATTCTGGGTTTTATTAATGCAGACTACAATAGCAAGGACGTTCTGCTAAATTTATACAAGACACTGAACCTCACGTGGAATATTTTGTATATTTCTGGGCGCCACACTATAGAAAGGATTTGAACACATTGAACAGAGCAGAAGAGGTTTACAAGAATGGTTCCAGGAATCTGAAGCTTTAGTTACGTAGATTGGAGAGAAGGCGGCTAAGAGGAGATTTGATAGAGATTTGGGGCGGCACTTTGGTTAGCACTGCTGCTTCACAGCTCCAGGGTCCCGGTTCGATTCCTGGCTCAGGTCACCGCCTGTGTGGAGATTGCACATTCTCCCCGTGTCTGCATGGATTTCCTCCAGGTGCTCTGGTTTCCTCCCACAGTCCAAAGATGTGTGTGTTAAGTTGATTGGCCATGCTAAAAATGAAATTGCTCCTTAGTATCTTGAGAGGTATAGGTTAGAGGGATTCGTGGATAAATATATAGAGATGTGGGGATAGGGTCTGGGTGGGATTGTGGTCAGTGCAGACTCAATGGGCCAAATGACCTCTTTCTGTACTGTAGAGTTTCTATAATTTCTAGATGTTCCACGTTGTGAGGGAGCTGGACAGAGTAGACAGGGAGAAACTGTTCCCACTCGATCAAGAGCAAGAGGGCACAAATTTAAAGTGATTTGCAGAAGAAGCAAATGTGATGTGAGAAAAACCCTTTTCACACAGCGAGTGGTTGGGGTAGGGAACGTTCTGCCTGGAAATGGGGTGGAGCATCTTCAATTAAGGAAGGAATTGAGTTTAAGAATTGAGAGATAATGTTGCAGCCTTTTATGACCCTGGTCAGACCCCACTTGGAGTACTGTGCTCAGTTCTGGTTGCCTCATTACAGGAAGGTCATGGAAGCTGTAGAAAGGGTGCAGAGGAGATTTACAAGGATGTTGCCTGGATTAGGGAGCATGCCTTATGAGAATAGGTTGAGAGAGCTTGGTCTTCTCTCCTTAGAGAGACAAGAGATGAGGGGTGACCTGATAGAGGTTTATAAGATGATTGAGATGTATTGATTGGGTGGGTTCTCAGAGGCTATTTCCTGGGGTTGAAATGGTTGCTACGAGAGGACACAGATTTAAGGTGCTGGGAAGTGGGTACAGAGGAGATGTCAAGGGTAAGTTTTTCACTCAGAGGGTGGTGGGTGAGCGGAATCGGCTGCCATCGGTGGTGGTGGAGGCAAACTCGATATCGAGTCTTTTAAAAGTCTTTTGGATGAGTACATGGGATTTAGTAAGATTGGGGGGTATAGGTAAGCCTAGTAGGGAGGGAAAGATCGACGCAACTTGTGGGCTGAAAGGCCTGTTTGTGCTGTAGTTTTTCTATGTTCTATCAAGGCATTCCAGAGGGCATTTGTTGATATTGTGGATAGAAACAACGTACAGGGATATGGGAGAAAAGACAGGGGAATGGTGAAGTCACAGTGCTCTTTTGGAGAGTTGGTGCAGAACTATGGCCTCCTCCTGCACTGTAACAATTCTGTGATTCTTTCAAAGAGCTGGTAGAGACATTGTGGGCTGAATGGCCTCCTTCAACATGATATGAATCACGCGAGCTTGGGCAGTTAAACCTCCTGGCGATGTAGACTTGGCTTTCTGTAAAGACGAAAATCAGGACACAGGGAACGGGAAAGGGACGGGGCAACTGTGGAATCACAGCTTCAATACTGAGTTTAGCTGGAAAAACACTAAATATTCTTCATTCTAGCATAGGGTAGAAGATGGCTGGAGGGGGCAATTTTCCGAAGATGTGCTTGGGTGGGCAATCTCCAGCTCTGAGAGGGTTAGAAGTTTCTGAAAGCTCCAGAACTAATTGCACAGAACGACACTGGTGACCTTTCCACTTTGGGCGCAAGGCCACGTGTTCAGATAGTTTGCACACGTTTTGCCCATTTCCAGTGGGGAGCATTGGCTGGTTTTCAATGACGCGGAAAATTAAGGGAAGTTCTTGGGGTATCAGTGAGTCAGGAATGTGTGTGAAATTCTCCAATTCATGACATTGATCTTCTCAAATCATTTGTTTTACTTTCAGATGACGATTTGGAGTATTATTCCCCGCGCTACCATTACTCTGAGGACAGTGAGTATCACCTTTCTCTCTCAATCCAGGAGCAAGGGGAGGCCATTCGGCCCCTTGAAGAGGCCCCCACCATTCAGTGCAATCACAGCAGTCTCAATAATCCCAATTTATTGGGGTTGGGAATTATCCAAGATTAGTTTGCACATTAAGGTGATAACCATTGGGAAACTGATAGAATTGGGATCACTTGACACTGTGCCCAGTCTTACTTGCTTTCACAGCCAATATTGAGAGAGTTACGAAACAGTCAATCTCATGGGTTTTGTTTTATTCATTCATGGGACATAGGCATCACTGGCTGGATCAGCATTTATTGCCCATCCCTAGTTGCCCGAGGGCAGTTGAGAGTCAACCACATTGCTGTGGCTCCGGAGTCACATGTAGGTCAGACCAAGTAAGGAAGGCAGATTTCCTTCCCTAAAGGACGTTGATGGACTAGATGGGTTTCTCCAACAATCAACAATGATTTGGAGGATCACTAGTAGAATCTCGTATCCAGAATTAAAATTGAATTAAAATTCTACCATCTGCTGTGGCGAAATTCGAACCTGGGTCCCCAGAACATTAGCTGATTTTCTGAATTAATAGTCCAGCAATAATACCACTACGCCATCACCTCTCAACTTCTCTAATAGAATCATAGCATCCTTATAGTACAGAAGGAGGCCATTCGACCCATCAAGTTTGCTCCCGCCACTTTTCCATTCAGGCCCTATTCTCTGTGAAAGTTAAAGGGTGAGGCTTTTCTGATTGGTTTGTTGGAAGCAACCAATAAGAGGCTGCAATTTGAACCAATCACATCTATCAATATGATGTCTCGAACTATCCAATCCCTTATTGCGTTCCGACGTCAATGAAAATGCGTGTTGAAGCAAGCACGCGCAAAGCCGCGGAGTCTCTTAAATTTACGCTAAATTGGAATCATCTAGTGGGTAGACTTTGTGTGGGTGAGAGAGGGTGTTCTTTCTTGTGAGGGAATCTGCAGCAAGGAGGTGGGAGGAGGGTGGTACTACTTTAAAAATAAAGGGTTGTCTATTTAAGACGGACATGAGGAGAATTTGTTTCTCTTGAGGGTCGAGAGTCTCCGGAACTCGCTTCCCGAAGGGGCAATGGAAGCTGAAACTTTGAATTTTTTGATGGTAGACCTGGATAGAGTTTTGATTAGCAACGGGGGAGCAAGGTGAGACTAAAAATAGATCAGCTCCTGATTTTGGTTGAATGGTGGAATGAGGGATTGAGTTTGTTTGTTCATACCAAACAGATGGAACTTGATTTGGGATTTTTTTTTTCCCTTCCAGTTCCCAGGAACATGTATTCCCCAAAGTTTAATCCGTGTCATGTGGCAGGTCAATGTCGAGGATGGAGAAATAATCATTTTCCCATATTTTTATGCCAGTGCGTTAATAAAAAAATGAAGTCAGAGGCATTTTGTTGGAGATGTTCTTGAGTGTAGTGCTGAATTTGAGTATTCCGGGTGTATCAATAGCCACTCTATCCCAGGACACAATGACTGTCCAACTATTGATGGCGCTGATCGCCAGAGACATCTCAGTGGGAAAGGGCACTCAGCGCAAAAACTGTAGGGGGATTGAATTTCGGAGCCGTGAGGTCATGTTGCAGCTGTACAAAACTCTGGTGTGGCTGCACTTGGAGTATCGTGTACAGTTCTGGTCTCCGCATTATAAGAAAGATGTGGAGGCATTGGAAAGGGTGCAGAGGAGGTTTACCAGGATGTTGCCTGGTATAGTGGGTGGGTCTTATGAGGAAAGGCTGAGGGACTTGAGGTTATTTTCGTTAGAGAGAAGAAGGTGACCTAATTGAGGCGTACAAGATGATCAGAAGGTTAGATAGGGTGGACAGTGAGACCCTTTTTCCTCGGATGGTGATGGCTAACACGAGAGGACATAGTTTAAATTGAGGGGTGGTAATTATAGGACAGATGTTAACGGTGGGTTCTTTACTCAGAGGGTAGTAAGGGTGTGGAATGCCCTGCCTGCAGCAGTTGTGGATTTGCCAACTTTAAGGGCATTCAAATGGTCAGTGGATAGGCAGATGGATAATATTGGAATAGTTTAGGTTAGACGGTCATTAGATTGGTTCCACTGGTCGGCGCAACATCGAGGGCCGAAGGGCCTGTACTGTGCTGTAATGTTCTATGTTTTATATGTTCTAAAACTAGGGTCTAAACATTCAACAGGAGGAGGGAAGAGAAACATTGCACTGAATCAACAGGGGGTGCTGTTCTGGGAGGGGGTTGATGAGCTGTAAAAGGGACAGGGGTAGACCACTCAGCCCCTCGAGCCTGCTCCACCTTTCCTCATGATCGCCATTAGAATCCCTATAGTGCAGAAGGAGGCCATTCGGCCCATTGAGCCTGCACTGATTACAATCCCACCCAAGGCCTATTCCTGTAACCCCACATATTTGCCCTACTAATCCCCCTGATGCTAAGGGGCAATCTAGCATGGCCAATCCAGCTAATCTGTGCATCTTTGGAGTGTTGGAGGAAACCCGAGCACCCAGAGGAAACCCACGCAGAGAACGTGCAAACTTCACACAAACTGTGGTCCAAGGCAGGAATCGAACCCAGGAGCCTGGCGCTGTGAGGCAGCAGCGCTAACCCACTGTGCCACCTCTGTGCCAGCGCGATGTGACACAATGCCATGAAGCTTGGAATGAAGCATTGCCCCACATCAGTGTGCAGTTTTGATCCCTGTATTTGCGAAAGGATATATTGGCCTTGGAGGGAGTTCAGAGAAGGTTCACCAGGCTGATACCGGAGATGAGGGGGTTTTAGCTTATGAAGAGAGATTGGGTAGATTAGGTTTGTACTCATTGGAGTTTAGAAGGCTGAGGGGGGATCTTATAGAGAGTTATAAGATAATGAAGGGGATGGATAGGGTAGAGATAGAGAGATTCTTCCCGCTTAGAAAGGATAGCAGAACTAGACGGCACAGCCTCAAAATAAGGTGGGGGAGGGCGCAGTTTAGAACAGAGTTGAGGAGGAACTTCTTCACTCAAAGAGTGGTGAATCTTTGGAATTCTCTGCCCATTGAAGTGGTGGAGGCTCCCTCGCTGAATATATTTAATTCACGGGTAGATAGATTTCTGATAGACAAGGGAATTAAGGGTTATGGAGAGAAAGCGGAAAGTGGAGCTGATCCACTTCAGATCAGCCATGATCTGATTGAATGGCGGGGCAGGCTCGAGGGGCTGGATGGCCGACTCCTGCTCCTATTTCTCATGTACTTGTGTTCAGTACTAATCGGCTCTGTGAAATATCTACCATTTCCCATTGCGTTGCCTCACTCTGAATTTGAGAAAAGTTTGAGACAGCGTGCAATAACCAGGGACAAATTAACTGTTTAATTCATTTCCATCACGAGTGGTTTGAGCTACCTGATTTTAGCAATAATGATTTAATATTTTGCTTTCTTTGGGTTGTGCCAAATGGAAGCTAATCCTTCCATTTGCCAGGGTATTGTCACTGCACTAGCAGTCCAAATATGCAAGGCAAGATCTGGGTGGCACAGTGGGTTAGCACTGCTGCCTCACAATGTCAGGGACGCTGGGTTCGATTCCCGGCTTGGGTCACTGTCTGTGTGGAGTTTGCACATTTTCCCCGTGCCTGCGTGGGTTTCCTCGGGGTGCTCCGGTTTCCTCCCACACTAAAAAGATGTGCTTCTCAGGTTGATTGGCCATGCTAAATTGATCCAAGTGTGAGGGGATTAACAAAGAACAACACAGCATGGGAAACAGGCCCTTCGGCCCAACGAGCCCGTGCCGCCGTTTTAACAGCGTGAGTTCCCTCTTCCACCCAGACCCTTGTCTGCGCTTATGGCACTCCACGTTGAAATCCAGATTGAGGGGAGACTAATTTGGGGACAATTTGTTAACACCAATCAGCCTAAGAGCACATCTCTGGGGTGTGGGAGGAAACCGGAGCACCCGGAGAAAACCCACGCAAGCACGGGGAGAATGTGCAAACTCCCACAGACACAGGCCCAAATCTGTGCATCTGCACAGCAAACAGTGATAGTCACTGAGCTGTCCATCAACTGGTCCAGTTTAAGCGTACACTAACGACGTGAACAGGAATAGAGTGTGGGGGAGGATTGTAGTCTGTGCAAGCTCAATGGGCTGAATGGCCTCCTTCTGCACTGTAGGGCTTCTACGATTCTGTTCTATCAGCAGGAAAGCGAGTCTGTTGGAATCGGGCACTCTGCCATTTCCTGGTTCCTCCCCCCTCCTGTTTCCCATTAGTTTTTATCTCTCCTTCGTTCTCTTCATTAAACATCGATTCCCTGCTTTGGCGTTACTCCATGTATCTTGAGACCAGGCTCAGGCTTATTTATTAGTATTAAATTAACATAGGTCTGTAATGGAGCCATCACTCTCTCCCTCCCTCGGGCAGTCACGGCCTCCTTATTTACAGAGATTGTCCAAAATTAGTTTTCTCCTTTTGACTAACTAATTCTCTGAAAACGAGTGTGTTCTTATCGAGCTTGGACTCCGGGGAGTGCTGTGGAATCAGGTCTAAGTGTCTTTTCTCTGTGATAGATTGGGTAAACTGGGGTTGTTCTCCCTGGAAAGACGGAGAATGAGGGGAGACCTAATAGAGAAATTATGAGGGGTATGGGTAGGGTGAACAGTGGGAAGCTTTTTTCACAGGTCGGAGGTGACGAACACAAAGGGTCACAGGTTCAAGGTGAGAGGGGCAAGGTATAACTCCAATATCAGAGGGATGTATTTTACACAGAGGGTGGTGGGGGCCTGGAATGCGCTGCCAAGCAGGGTGATGGAGGCGGACAAAGAACAAAACAGCACGGGAAACAGGCCCTTCGGCCCAACGAGCCCGCGCCGCCACCCTGATGTTCCCACCTCTACCTGCGATCCCTGTCCATGTTTATAGATCTGTGGATTAAAAACCAAATTTGAGACAATTTAGGGAGAATTTGTTTTGCCAATTAGCCTAAGAGCACATCTTTGGGATGTGGGAGGAAACCGGAGCACCCGGAGAAAACCCACGCAAGCACGGGGAAAATGCGCAAACTCCCACAGACACAGGCCCAAATCCATGTATCTGCACAGCACAGCGATAGTCACTGAGCTGTCGTGTTGCCCATCAAATAGTCCAGGTCAAGCGTACACTAACGACGTGAAGCACTAGGATACTCTCGAAAAAAATCCAAGAGCAGCCCTCTCACGACCCATCGCGTGTATGCCCCTCGTTAGACAACAAGGTGGACCAAAGCACCTGTAGGATAAAAACAAGCACATCAATATCATCATCTATTTACACACTTCCCAGGGACTCCCAAGGCTCAGGACACACTGGGATCGTTTAAGACTTACCTGAATGGTCACATGAGCAAACTGGGAATGGAGGAATACAAATGAATGGTCGAGTTGGACCAATGAGCAGCACAGGTTTGGAGGGCCGAAGGGCCTGTCTCCTGTGCTGTATTGTTCTTTGTTCCTTGAACTTAACCTGTGGCTCATTGACAGGATCACAGTGGGTTAGAGCAATCCCGTCAACATCGTGCGTCACCAAGCAGTTAGTGCGGCGAGCTGAGTTAAAGTTTTTTTTTTAAAAGTTTAGTGTCACAAGTAGGCTCACATTAACACTTCAGTGAAGTTACTGTGAAAATCCCCTAGTCGCCACACTCCGGCGTCTGTCCAGGTACACTGAGGGAGAATTTAGTACGGCCAGTGCACCCTAACCAGCATGTGTTTGGGGGCAAACAGGAGCTCCCAGAGGAAATTTACACAGATACGGGGAGAACGTGCCAACTCCACACAGACAGTGACCCAAGCCTGGAATCGACCCTGGATCCCTGACACTGAGAGGCTGCAGTGCTAACCAGTGTGCTGCAGTTTCAGTTCTTTCTAACCCGGAAAAATGAAGACTATTTCTTGCCTCTCTTGGCTGCTCCATTGAAATAGAGGTTTGCGACATGGAAATAGGTCCTTTTTCTTAACCACTAAGCTAGTCCCACTTGTTACATTTGCCCCATGTCCCTTTATACCCACCTTCCCGTGTAACTGTCTAAATGCTTTTCAAAGACAGAATCGTACCCGCCTCTAGTACATCCTCTGGCAGCTCATTTCAGCCCCTCAGTACCTTCTGCTGGAAAAGATTGCCCCTCTGAACACTTTTGTACTTATCCTCTCTCACCTTAAACGTACAAGACCGGTTAACTTCAAGAGATGAGACTTCAATTGTCTTGGTCTGTCGGACTGGCGGGTGGCGGGAGGGAAGTGTAATTACTGCTGAACTTGTCTGTCTGATTGATTCCATCTCCTGTCTGCAGTGAAAAGTCAGACTATTGTCCCTCGCTCCAAAAGTACTGGAGACACCATCGAGGCGGAGATGCTTGAGCGAAGATCAGCCACACTGCCTCTACCTACCCGTTCATCATCGCTGAAACCGTTCTCTGAAAGGTAGAGTCTGCGCTTTCTGCTGTCTATCTTTAATCTGGCTCCTCTCTTCCGATGTGGAGATGCCGGCTTTGGACTGGGGTAAACGCGGTAAGAATTCTGACCACAGTGAACACTCCATCCACCTGGCAAAGAGGGAAACCTCGAAAGCTTGTGAGGTTTACTATCAAATAAATCGGTTGGACTGAAACCTGGTGTTGTCAGACTTCTTACTGTCCTATCAGGTAGCACGCTCACCTCCTGAATCGGTTCAAATCCCCACTTTAACCTGGGCTCTCTGCTGCTGGAACTGCAGAAATATTGTGATCTGATTTATTGTGTTGGGGTACAATGCAAATTATTGTTTCTTGTGCACTATACAGACAAACCATGCCATACGTAGCGGGCAGAATGTAGTGTTACAGGCACAGCTAGGGGTCTAATATTTGTTTGAAGTCTTTATCCTTGCAGATAAACATAATAATTAACCATCAGATCTACAAAGGCCTGTTGCAGACGTCCATTAAATTCTTGAATAGATGTATTTGTCTGAGTATGGAGCTGAGAAGAGCAGAACCTTTCTCTGCAATGCTGGTGACAAACAGTGATACAATCCGCCTCGCACTCAACAGATCTCACACTTCTTGCTGATCCAATCCCTCTCCCAGTTGTCCCTTGCTCATTCATTCCTTCCAATCGCACCCCAGATTTAATTTATTATTGTCACGTATTGGGAAATGGTGAAAAATATTGTTTTGCTATACAGAGAAAGCATACCGTTTATATGTAGGAGAGAGTGCAGAATATAGTGTTACAGTCATATCTAGGGTGTAGAGAAAGATCAACTTAACATGAGCTAGGTCCATTCAAAAGTCTGATGGCAGCAGGGAAGAAGCTGTTCTTGAGTCAGTACGTGACCCCAGACCTTTGTATCTTTTTCCCGACGGAAGAAGATGGAAGAGAGAATGTCCGGGGTGTGTGGGGCTCTTAATTACGCTAGCTTCTTTGCTGAGGCTTTGGGAAGTGTAGACGGAGTCAACGGATTGGAGGCCGGTTGATGTGATGGATTGGGCTACATTCATAACCTTTTGGAGTTAACTTGTAGCCACGGACAGAGCAGGAACCATACCAAGCTGTGATACAACCAAAAAGGATGATTTCTGTGGTGTATCTGTAAACGTTGATGAGGGTCAGAGCAGACGTGCTGAGTGCCTTTCACCTTTGTTGTCAAGGGTTGACTTTCCATAGAAACCCAGAGAAAATTACAGCTCAGAAGCAGGCCTTTTGTCCCTTCTTGTCTGTGCCGAACCATTTTCTGTCGACTCCCACTGACCTGCACTTGGACCACATCCCTCCACACCCCTCTCATCCATGAACCCGTCCAAGATTTCCTTAAATGTTAAAAGAGACCCCGCATTTATCCGGCAGTTCATTCCACACTCCCAATACTCTCTGCGTGAAGAAGCCTCCCCCAGCCCTGCCTTATGTTCCCTTTAAACTTTTCTCCTTTCACCCTTAACCCATGCTCTCTGGTTTTTATTCTCCTCTAGCCTCAGTGGAAAAAGCCTTGAAGTCTTGGCTTTTATTGGTAGAGGCATTGAATTTCGGAGCCGCGACGTCATGTTGCAACTGTACAAAACTCTAGTGCGGCCGCACTTGGAGTATTGTGCGCAGTTCTGGTCCCCACATTATAAGAAAGATGTGGAGGCATTGGAGAGGGTACAGAGGAGGTTTACCAGGATGTTGCCTGTATGGAGGGCAGGTCTTATGAGGAGAGGCTGAGGGATTTGAGGTTGTTTCGTTAGAAAGGAGGAGGCTAAGAGGGGACCTGATCGAAACATATAAGATGATTAGAGGTTTAGATAGGGTGGACAGTTATAGCTTTTTTCTGATGAAGGATTATAACGGGGGACACAGCTTTAAATTAAGGGGTGATAGTTATAGGACGGATATCAGAGGAAGTTCTTTACCCAAAGGGGGTTCGGGAGTGGAATGCCCTGCCTGCAGCGGTTGTAGATGCGCCAAGTTTGGTGGCGTTTAAGAGGTTAGTTGATAAGTATATGGAAGAGAAGGGAATGGTTTAGTTTGGAGGGGCATTGCTTTTTATATTGGTCGGCGCAACATCGAAGGCCGAAGGGCCTGTTCTGTGCTGTAATGTTCTATGTTCTATTATTTATCCCTTTAACCAACAGCACTAAAACAGATAATTTGTCAGGTTGCTAGTTTTTGGATCTTGCTGTGCTTGAATTAGTTTTCTCACACTTCAAGAGGAGTTCATTGGTTGTCCTGATGTCACGAAAGGCACTATGTAAATGCAAGTGTGTCCATTTTAAAAAAAAACCTGTAAATGTAAACTTTCCCTGGATTGTGTAACCATACTTACTGTCTCATTGCTTGTATTTTTCAAGTGAAGTTTGTAAATGCTTGTGGACTGGCTTTAGCTGCTATTGGTTTATAAAAGAATCATTGAGGGAGGTTGCTTGGTCCATCCTGTCTGCACCGGCTCCTGAAAAGGCTAATCGTAGAAATCCCTACAGTGCAGAAGGAGGCCATTCGGCCCATTGAGCCTGCAGTGACAGCAAACCCACCCAGCACGTCCCGTTCTCCAGCCCTTTCTCCCTAACCCTGTAAGTTCATCACTTGTAATAATAATCAGATAATATAATCAAAAACCTAGAATTAAATATAGAGGGATAACACCACCTTCGTAAAATGCCCCCCAATAACATAGTGAGACATCGGTTGGACATGTACACATGCATTAACTTCTAAGGCTTTAATTGTAAGAATTATCTCCACAATGCTGTGAGATTTCACTTGGTTTTCCCCACTGGAGAAACAAGTGTGTTAGAATTAAAATTACAGCACAGGAACAGGCCCTTCGGCCCTCCAAGCCTGTACCGACCCATGCTGCCCCACTGAACTAAAACCCCCAAACCATCAGGGGACCATATCCCTTTACTCCCATCCTATTCACGTATATCTCCAGACGCTCCTTAAAAGTCACTGCTTCCGTTACCTGCCCCGGCAGCGAGTTCCAGCTTCTGTGTGAAAAAAATCTTCCTTGTACATCTCGAGGAACAAAGAACAAAACAGCACAGGAAACAGGCCCTTCGGCCCAATGAGCCCGCGCCACCACCCCGATGTTCCCACCTCTACTTGTGATCCCTGTCTATTTTCTTAGATCTATGGATTAAAGACCAAATTTGAGACAATTTGGGGAGAAGTTGTTTTGCCAATTAGCCTAAGAGCACATCTTTGGGATGTGGGAGGAAACCGGAGCTCCCGGAGAAAACCCACGCAAGCACGGGGAGAATGCGCAAACTCCCACAGACACAGGCCCAAATCCATGTATCCGCACAGCACAGCGATAGTCGCTGAGCTGTCGTGTTGCCCATCAAATGGTCCAGGTCAAGCGTACACTAACGACGTGAAGCACTAGGATACTCTCGAAAAATATCCAAGAGCAGCCCTCTCATGACCCATCGCGTGTATGCCCCTCGTTAGACAACAAGGTGGACCAAAGCACCTGTAGGATAAAAACAAGTACATCAATATCATCATCTATTTACACACTTCCAGGGACTCCCAAGGCTCATGATCCCTATTTTAAATCAGTTTTCTATACCCTTCCATTCCCATTCTGTTCATGTGCCCATTTAAGTATTTCTTAAATAACTCCAGAGTACCTGCCTCCACCACTTTACTTGGCAGCGCATTCCATACCCCCACCACCCTCTGTGTGAAAAAACTCCCTCCAGCATCCAAATTATACCTTACCCCCCCCACCCTAAGCCCATGACCCCTCGTGCTATTTGAGTCCATCCTAGGAAAAAGCTTAAGCTTTAACCCTGTTTACTCTATCTATACCCCTCATAATCTTGTACACCTCTATTAGATCTCCTCTAAGTCTACGTCTTTCTAAGGAAAACAGTCCCAATTTGCCTAACCTCTCCTTGTAATTCTCCTTTAAACTTTGCCCCTTGCACCTTAAACCTCTGTGCCCCAAGACTCTTCCACCCTAGGGGGAAGAAACTTCTGACTATCCACTCTGTCCGTGCCCCTCATAATCTTACCTCACGCCAATATTTACCCAGCTTGAAAGAGTGTTTTTTTTTTCCACACCATGGCCTTTTACAGCTACAGGGTCTTGGAAAGATTCAGCCCCTGTCCTGGCTGCAAAAGGAATGTTTCTGTGTAGCCGAGGAACTCCCAATGAGTCCATGCGGCCTGTGCCAGAGATCAAAGCTTTTCTGAGGAAGAATTAAAGAGGGCCAAAAACAGGCCAAGGATGTTCTTCATTTCCATGGATACCAAAGTTGAATTTTGTTTTTCCTCCTCGTTTTCCAGGAATGATTGGACACCAGTGGACAGGAAAACAGACACGAGGAGGTACCGCGCAGAACCAAAGAGCATTTATGATTACGAACCTGGAAAGTCTTCAGTACTCGCTCATGAGAAAACGGTACAATGCCAAGCACTTCTGATCCTTAAATCGCAAACGTGTTTCTCTTAACGCTTTTCTCCCTGCTGCCTAACCCAAATTTCAAACTCTCTCTGTCTGTATGTCTAAAGGGTTAAAATAAAACTGCATGGCGGGGGGGTGTGTGGAATGAAATCTTAATTGGTTCAAATACCCTCGTCTTCAGCCACTGTAAAGAAAATAACCAATTGCACGCTGTCGTACAGTGCAAAAAAAGGCCCTTCAGCCCATCGAGTCTGCACCTATAATAAGTTAAGTTTTGAGTTTATTTATTAGTATCACAAGATTTTGAGACCAGGGAGAGATCCGTCCCAGTCTGACTGAATGACAGAGCAGATTTGAAGGACTAAATTTGCCTCCTCCTGCTACCCGGGTTCTATGTTCCTCCGTAGGCTTACATTAACACGGCAATGAAGTAACTGTGAAAATCTCCCCGTTGCAAGACTCCTGTTCGGGTACGCCGAGGGAGAATTTAGCATGGCCCAGCACGTCTTTCGGACTGTGGGGGGGAGGGGGAAACTGGAGCCCCCCCCCCCTCAGAGGAGACGCACCCATGGACAGGGAAAACGTGCTGCTTTCGCACAGACAGTGAGCCAATCTGGGTATCGAACCCACTTGTGAGGCAGAAGCGTTAACCACTCTGTCCCCTCTAACACTAGCTACCACGAAAGTGACGCTAATCCCATTTTCCTTGTCCCATATTCCTGAATGTTACGGTGATTCAAGCGCTCACCAGTTAAAGGAAGCATGCTGATTGGTCAGTTTTAGTTTGGCACAGGTTCAGCCAAACGTAAATTCGGGGATAAAAGCAAAATCCTGTGGATTCTGGGAATCTGAGCTCAAGGCTGGAAATATTGCGAATAGAAACTCACTCAATCAGGCAACCTGTGGAGAGGCCTTTAAAATCAGTGACCTCTGCTGTACAAATTTTTATTGGCTTAAAAAAGCCACCAATAAATGGCCAACTACAGTCTCCAAAAAAAGCCAATCTGAGGATCTTCTTGCCCATGGTTTTTTCAGTGGTCAGTTTGATTGCTCACCTTCTCATTTAAAAATGACAATTGTAACGTAAAAAATCACATTCTGGAAATGCTCTCAAAACTGAACAACAAAGCTATCTTAGATCCATATGGCTAAAAAATCTGTCCTTTTGTGTGAGTCCAGATTGTTCAGGGACATGGGCCCAGATGGTTTCTGTGTCTCCGGGAGGGCAGCAGCTTTGGCACGGAGCCCAGCTTCGCTGCTGATTGTCTCAGAATGCCCATTGGCAAAGACACTCACTCAATGCAGTCGACGATCAGATAACTAACCCAGCGAGGTGTCTGCTACTGATTGCAAACGCAAAGAAGGTGTTCCTGCAAACTAGAAATGGCATACGTGTGCCCAGTGCCTGACTGGGAATGGGGTCTTTTTACGCTGGCAACTTCATTACCAGAAGCAGATTCCAAGGTCACACTTATAAGATGCTATTGTGGGACATCACTTGACTTTTATAGAACATAGAACATTACAGCGCAGTACAGGCCCTTCGGCCCTCGATGTTGCGCCGACCAGTGGAACCAATGACCCTCTAACCTAAACTATTCCAATATTATCCTTATGCCTATCCACTGACCATTTGAATGTCCTTAAAGTTGCACAACTGCTACAGGTAGGGCATTCCACGTCCTTACTACCCTCTGAGTAAAGAACCTACCTCTGATATCCGTCCTATAATTATCACCACTCAATTTAAGCTATGTCCCCTCGTGTTAGCCATCACCATCCGAGGAAAAAGGCTGTCACTGTCCGTCCTATCTAACCCTCTGATCATCTTGTATGCCTCAATTAGGTCACTTCTTAACCTTCTTCTCTCTAACGAAAATAACCCTCAGCCTTTCCTCATAAGACCTTCCCACCATACCAGGCAACATCCTCTGCACCCTTTCCAAAGCCTTCACATTTTTTTTAATGTAGCAGCCAAAACTGTACACAATACTCCAAGTGCGGCCACACCAGAGTTTTGTGCAGTTGCAACATGAACTCTCGGCTCCGAAATTCAATCCCTCTACCAATAAAAGCTAATACACCGTACGCCTTCTTAACGACCCTATCAACCTGGGTGCCAACTTTCAACTTTCAGAAGCATAAAATCCATGCACGGCAGGAAGAGGCCATTTGGCCCATCAAATCTGCACTGCCTCTCCAAAATAACCCCTACCCGTAAACCCAGATAGTTACCATGGCCAATCCCCCTAACCCAGGACACTACTGGGACTAGATGGTCTGAGTTACAAGGAGAGGCTGGGTAGATAGAGATTATTTTTCCCTGGTGCGTAGGAGGCTTATCTTATCAAAGGTTATAAAATAATGAGGAACGTAGTCAATATCTTTTTCAACGGTAGGGGAGTCTAAAACTTGAGGGCATGGGTTTATGGTGAGAGGGAAAAGGATCCAAAGGGGCAATTTTTTCACACGGCAGAACAAGCTGCTAGAGATAGTAGCAGACGCAAGTATAATTTTGCCTTTTAAAAAACATTTAGACTGTTACATGGGTAAGATGGGTATAGAGAGATATCGGCCCAATGCGGGCAATTGGGACTGGTTTAGTGGTCAAAACTGGGCAGCATGGACAAGTTGGAGGCCCTGTTCCCATTCTGTAAACCTTTGAGTCTATCTTTAGACACTGAGGGGCAATTTAGCATGGCCAATCCACCTAACCTGTGCCTCTTTGGATGTGAAGAGGCAATTTTACATGGCCAGTCCACCTAACCAAGCACGTCATTTGGACTGTGGGAGGAAACCCACGCAGACACTGGGAGAATGTGCAAACTCCACACAGACAGTGACCTGAGGCTGGAATTGAACCCTTGGACCTTGTGCCTCCCCAAACCTGAGGAGGATCTCGCTTCGACTCTGTTCCACCGTCAAACAAATTATTGTGAGCCATAACCTCCCCCCCCATACTGATCACTGCCATGCCTTTGGAATCTTGATCTATTCCTCCTCTGGAGGAAAAAAGATGATTATACTTGAAACGGAGTTTATTTTTTAAACTTGCTAGCCTTTATTGGCAGCCAAGTAAAAATTCAAAGTCCTCCGCTTTGCAGGAAGGAGCTCAATGGTAATGGGTTCGCTTGCAAAAATGAAACTTGGAAACCACATTTAGTTATAAGTTCTCACTCCATTTAACAATTGCACTATTCATTAGCTCAAATCCTATTCCGAACGCAGCCCCAAAAAGATCACGTGCAAATATTTTGCACACGTCCCTGATTTATCGGGTTCCAAATTCGGCAAGATCTTGTCAATAAGCTGTGCTGTGAAAGATCAGTGAAGAAGTGGCTGATAGAAAGACTTTGGGGGATCGTTCCCTGTAACAGAAGCATGGCCACCATTCTGGGACTTGGACTTTCAGAGGGGAGACAGTTTGATTTGCACCATCTTTGCCTGCACACTGTTCGTGGATGTTGGTGCTGGTATTGAGGAGTAGTTCCTTGAATGCTTTCATTCTTGTCACGGTGAATGAGTCTCCCTGTTTTGCATGCAGCACATCCACACGCACGAAACCCCTTTGTCTCGCGTTCTGCCTTCTATCCTGAATGAAAGCAGCAGACAAATTCTAAAGATGCCAGGGAGTGAAACTCTGTACAACAGGAGGGCCAGTTTCACCATCCTTCTCGCACCCCCCCTCCCCCAGCAACATAATTCCCCAGATACTAACTCTCACTGGGGTACGGGTCCCACACACACTGACTCTCACTGGGGTACGGGTCCCACACACACTGACTCTCACTGGGGTACGGGTCCCACACACACTGACTCTCACTGGGGTACGGGTCCCACACACACTGACTCTCACTGGGGTACGGTCCCACACACACTGACTCTCACTGGGGTACGGGTCCCACACACACTGACTCTCACTGGGGTACGGGTCCCACACACACTGACTCTCACTGGGGTACGGGTCCCACACACACTGACTCTCACTGGGGTACGGGTCCCACACACACTGACTCTCACTGGGGTACGGGTCCCACACACACTGACTCTCACTGGGGTACGGGTCCCACACACACTGACTCTCACTGGGGTACGGGTCCCACACACACTGACTCTCACTGGGGTACGGGTCCCACACACACTGACTCTCACTGGGGTACGGGTCCCACACACACTGACTCTCACTGGGGTACAGGTCCCACACACACTGACTCTCACTGGGGTACGGCTCCCACACACACTGACTCTCACTGGGGTACGGCTCCCACACAACACTGACTCTCACTGGGGTAGGCTCCCACACACACACTGACTCTCACTGGGGTACGGCTCCCACACACACACTGATTCTCCTGGGGTACGGCCCCAACACAACTGACTCTCTGGGGTACGGGTGTCTCACACACTGACTCTCACGGGGTAAGGCTCCCACACACACTGACTCTCACTGGGGTACGGGGTCTCACACACTGACTCTCACTGGGGTACGGCTCCCACACACACACTGACTCTCACTGGGGTACGGGTCCCACACACACTGATTCTCACTGGGGTACGGCTCCCACACACACTGACTCTCTCTCAGATACAGAGGTCCTCAGTGGCATTCACCAGAAGCAGCATGTGTATGTACTTTCTCCAGATCTCACTCTGTCCAAAGGTGATTGGCTTCCATCCTGCAACTGTAGATGTTTCTGCATGCCTTCTTGTCTTGCTGCACAATGGGTTCAGCCCTTTTTTTGGTTTTGAACACTTACATCCACAAGTGCACGATAGAGTGGATAGAGCGAACCGCGACCTTGATTTGACGGAGATTTTTGTACCAGAAGATGGCCAAAGATGGCGACAGAGACCCAGGGCAGACTTCCATCCTGGATAACGTCACAGCCCACAATAATAAGCAAAATCAGTATCGTTCCAACTATCAGGAAGACCAGGCAGGAAGAGATGTAAGTGGAGTTTGCATTTGCGTGATCTTTGGGTACAGTTTTAATATTTCATTGGACGCTTTCATCATTCTCCCATGTTGTCAGATTGCTTACATCTCCATTGCTCTGTCACATGTGGATTTGAGATTGTTTGAACCTTGCTCCTGAATTGGTAAGTCAGGTAATTGTGACCTGGGGTAGAGTTGGTGAGTGTTGTATTGAACTGCCTCAGAATTGATTGATCCCCTTCGCGTTGAGACGTTGGACTGTTCCCCCATCTCTGTGTCGCCTCGTCGATGGTTTAGCTGCAATAACTTTGGAGTCGCGTGACAATGTTTAAAGTTGATATATTGGTGCCAAAGATAGGGTTACGTTAACGCCTCAATGAAGTTACTGCTCTTTTATCTCGAGTTCCTGGTTCTTGCAAAACTTCAGGAAAACCTTTTGCTCCAAATCTGTTTCTGTTTGACCCATTGCGTCGGCACTGCCATTCAATCGTGGGTGATATATTTCTCAACCCTAGTCTCCCTGTAACCTTTGATCCCCATATTAATCAGGAACTTTATCTATCTCTGTTTTAAAACTATGAGAAGACACAGGTTTAAGGTGCTGGGGAGTAGGTACAGAGGAGATGTTAGGGTAAGTTTTTCACTCAGAGGGTGATGAGTGAATGGAATTGGCTGCTGTTGGTGGTGGTGGAGGCGAACTCACTGGGGTCTTTTAAGAGACTTCTGGATGAGTACATGGGATTTAATGGGATTGTGAGTTATAGATAGGCCTGGTAGATACGGATATGATTGACACAACTTGTGGGCCGAAGGGTCTGTTTGTGCTGTAGTGTTCTAAATAGAACATAGAACATTACAGCGCAGAACAGGCCCTTCGGCCTTCGATGTTGTGCCGACCAATTAGGAACAAGCAGTGACCCTCTAACCTAAACCATTCCCTTTTCATCCATAAACTTATCTACTAACCTCTTAAACGCCACCAAACTTGGCGCATCTACAACTGATGCAGGCAAGGCATTCCATACCCTTATCACCCTCTGGGTAAAGAACCTACCTCTGACATCTGTCCTAAAACCACCACCCCTTAATTTAAAGCTATGTCCCCTCGTGCTAGCTTTCTCCATCCTAGGAAAAAGGCTATCACTGTCCACCCTATCTAAACCTCTAATCATCTTATATGTTTCAATAAGGTCTCCTCTTAGCCACCTTCTTTCTAACGAAAACAACCTCAAATCTCTCAGCCTGCCTTCATAAAAGAAATACACTCGATGATCTGGCCTCCGCAGACTTCTGCGGCAATGAATTCCACAGATTTGCCACTCCCTGGCTGAAGAAATTCCTCATCTTGGTTCTAAAATGTGCCCTCGAATCCCACTAATGGAAGCACCTTTGCTATGTCCACTCTGTCCAGGCCTTTTGGTATTTTGTAGGTTTCAATGAGATCCCCCTCATCCTTCCAAAATCCATCCAGTACAGACCAGAATCCTCAGATGCTCCTCATAAATCAACCCTTCATTCCCGGGATCATTCTTGTGAACCTCCTCTGGACCTTTTCCAGCACATCCTTATATACGAATTGCTCACATATTTCCCATGTGATCTGACCAGAGCCTTAGGAAGATTTAAGCTTATGGATGTGGCTTGTAGACTAAGGAGAAGTGTGAGAGTCTGAAGGGAATGCCAGCATTGGGCTGGAATGGAACTGAGAATGATGACGTTGAAAATATCTGTGTTTCTGGGATAAAATGCAGCGTCAAAAATCTCCTCTCCACCTAACCATCTGAGGAGGATTCCATGAATGAGACACTCTTAGAGTTGAATTAAGAGATACAAAAATGAATCAAAGTCGCAGTCTCACACTCACTCAATTATTGATTAGTGTCACATGTAGGCTGATATTAACACTGCAATGAAGTTATTGTGAAAATTCCCTAGTCGCCACATTCCGATGCCTGTTTGGGTACACTGAGGGAGAATTTAGCACAGCCAATGCATCTAATCAGCATGTCTTTCAGACTATGGGAGGAAACCGGAGCACCCAGAGGAAACCCACGCAGACACGCGGAGAACGTGCAAACTCCACACAGACAGTGACCAAACTGGGAATCGAACCCAGTTCCCTGGTGCCGTGAAGCAATAGTGCTAACCATAGTGCCACCGTGCTAGCCCAGAGTCAATATTACACATTCATAGTCATCATTGAAGTTAAAGTCCTGAGGTTGTGATTGAATAATGGGAATTTTCTGCAATTTGGGATTGGAGAGCAAGTTCAGTTGAAGATGCTTCGACCTCGGATTTACGAAAATACCTTTTCCCATCGGAGAAATCTTTCTAGGTTTTGAACTAATCGTAATCTGGAACTTGGTGCCTTCTGAGCATCGTGTTTGCGTGGGTTTCCTCTGGGTGCTCCGGTTTCCTCCCACAGTCCAAAGATGTGCGGGTTAGGCCTTGCTAAATTGCCCCTTAGTGTCAGGAGGATTAATAGGATAAATGCATGAGGTTATAAGGATGGGTGGGATTGTGGTCACAGCAGACTTGATGGGTTGAATGGCCTCCTTCTGCGTTGCAGGATTCTGTGATCTATGATCTCCTGTTGGTGAGCATCAAGTGATTGACTGAAAAGAGACATATTAGCCTTGTCGCTTAGAGAAGACACTGCCTCGAACATTCCTGTGTGGGGTCTGGGGGATACTACACAGAAACACGGAGCTTGAATATAAAACTGCACCACTACATGAATAGATAGGATGGTTTCTTGGGAATGGAGCAGTGAGGGATGACGATCGGTTCAAATGCTGGGATCTCTTGTTGAGTGAGTGTGGAGTGAAGATAGTTGGGAAGCCCAATGATGTGGTGGTGTTTACCAGGGAGAGGTTCCTGTGTAAGGTGCAGTATGATTCGCTGTTTGTGAGTGATGTTAGGGAGGGATTGCCCTGGTCCACTTGCTTGTTTCAATGCTTTGGACTGACAGGTGCCCGAGGCTGGTGAGGACGGCAGCTCGGGATGTGGAGTTTGCTGTCTCTGATCACAACTTCTTTCTGCGGCGGCAATGAACTGCTGAGTGATGTACTCCCGACAAGGGGTGTAAAGATCAGTAACACTTTACAAACTCTTGAAGATTTGCAATGAACGATACTGTTAAAAATTAAGAGACTTGCAGCTCGAATTTATAACGAGCGATATGACCCAGAATGGGGATTTTGCATCCGGTTTGATAATTGACCATCCTGGACATTTTCCCACAATGATTCCTTCCTTTGCTTTCCGGATGGTGTTGAATCGGTGTGGTTTCATAGGCGTGTGTATATTTAGTTTGATTTATTATTGACACATATTAATATACAGTGAACGATATTGTTTCTTGTGCACCATACAGACAAAGCATAGAGTACATGAGGGAGAAGGAAAGGAGAGAGTGCAGGATGTAGTGTAACAGTCGGGTATAGAGAAAGATCAACTTAATGCAAGGTAGCTCCATTCAAAAGTCTGACGGCAGCAGGGAAGAAGCTGTTCTTGAGTCGGTTAGTACGTGACCTCAGACTTTTGTATCTTTTTCCTGACGGAAGAACGTGGAAGAGAGAATGTCTGGGGTGGATGGGATCCTTAATTATGTTGGCTGCTTTACCCGAGGCAATGGGAAGTGTAGACAGAGTCAATGGATGGGAGGCTGGTTTGCGTGATGGACTGATTTGTGTGATGGATTGGGCTACATTCACAACCTTTTATAGTTTCTTGTGGGTCTTGGGCAGAGCAGGAACCATACCAAGCTGTGATACAACCAGAAAGAATGCTTTCTATGGTGCATCTGTAAAATTTAGTGAGAGTTGTGGTGGACATACTGTATTTACTTAGCTTCTGAGAAAGTAGAGGTGTTGGTGGGACTTTCTTAGCATCGGCATGCGGGGGGGAGGGGGAGGGGCGGGGATGGGGGGAATTGGACAGGTTATTGGTGATCTGCACATCTAAAAACTTGAAGCTACAAACTTGAAATTGCACCTGTGGCTGTGTGACCCGGACAGCAAGTGTCGTGAGAACAGCCAGTTGAGTTTATGACAAGATATCCAAACTTTCTCAAACAACAGGAGGCAATTATAGTGAGGAGCGGGGACTCTACCTGATCCTCTCTCCTTGTTAACTTGTGGGCAAAGGAATTGCCCGCCCAGAACAGTATTCGGGTCAAATATTCGATATCACGTAGCCCCTCTTGCCCATTCTCTATGCCATACCAACAGGAATGGAGCCTCTCTCCAGTATCTGCAGTATCTCTGATATCTCGCACTCTTTTTCAAATCATCTCGCATTCCAGAATATCAGCCTCTGTTTCACGCATTGCTTTTTCCCTGCTCTGCATTAACCCTTGATCTCTCTGTTTGAGTGGGGTATGATGTGACCTCTGAACAGTGCGTTTGAACATCACCAAACATCACTGATGTAAATTTGAACCATGTATTAAAGACAGCAGCTTTTCTTTCCTTAAGAAATTATATCTAAGTTGTTTCGTAAATTTTGTATTAAAATGAGGGATGTCAGTGGTGGAGATTGGAACAGTTTCCATTTAAGCAACATTAAACAGGATGGATCTGCACAGGTTTATATACAGAGTAAAGCTCCCTCTACACTGTACCCCCATCAAACACTCCCAGGACAGGTACAGCACGGGGTTAGATACAGAATAAAGCTCCCTCTACACTGTCCCCCCATCAAACACTCCCAGGACAGGTACAGCATGGGGTTAGATACAGAGTAAAGCTCCCTCTACACTGTCCCCCCATCAAACACTCCCAGGACAGGTACAGCACGGGGTTAGATACAGAGTAAAGCTCCCTCTACACTGTCCCCCATCAAACACTCCCAGGACAGGTACAGCACGGGGTTAGATACAGAGTAAAGCTCCCTCTACACTGTCCCCCATCAAACACTCCCAGGACAGGTACAGCACGGGGTTAGATACAGAGTAAAGCTCCCTCTACACTGTCCCCCCATCAAACACTCCCAGGACAGGTACAGCACGGGGTTAGATACAGAGTAAAGCTCCCTCTACACTGTCCCCCCATCAAACACTCCCAGGACAGGTACAGCACGGGGTTAGATACAGAGTAAAGCTCCCTCTACACTGTCCCCCAATCAAACACTCCCAGGACAGGTACAGCACGGGGTTAGATACAGAGTAAAGCTCCCTCTACACTGTCCCATCAAACACTCCCAGGACAGGTACAGCACGGGGTTAGATACAGAGTAAAGCTCCCTCTACACTGTCCCCCATCAAACACTCCCAGGACAGGTACAGCACGGGGTTAGATACAGAGTAAAGCTCCCTCTACACTGTCCCCCATCAAACACTCCCAGGACAGGTACAGCACGGTAGATACAGAGTAAAGCTCCCTCTACACTGTCCCCCCATCAAACACTCCCAGGACAGGGACAGCACAGGGTTAGATACAGAGTAAAGCTCCCTCTACACTGTCCCCATCAAACACTCCCAGGACAGGACAACACAAGGTTAGATACAGAGTAAAGCTCCCTCTACACTGTCCCCCCCATCAAACACTCCCAGGACAGGGACAGCACAGGGTTAGATACAGAGTAAAGCTCCCTCTACTCTGTCCCCATCAAACACTCCTAGGACAGGTACAGCACGGGGTTAGATACAGAGTAAAGCTCCCTCTACACTGTCCCCCATCAAACACTCCCAGGACAGGTACAGCACGGGGTTAGTTACAGAGTAAAGCTCCCTCTACACTGTCCCCCATCAAAACGAGAGACGACTGGGCTAAGACAACTTAGTGTGGTTTATTAAAGAATTCCCAGATCCATTGACTGATTCTGATGTGTGTTTGGTCTCGAGTGCCTGTGAGGAGGTTTTTGCAGACTCATTCCCACTCCTGCTGACCTCTGTATACACCATGCTGTTCTCTCGTCTTTATTCAACCCTCTTCTTTCTCCTCCACTCCCAATGCTGTTACCTCCTTCAGAAGCGGGACATTAGTCCGGAAGAAATAGATTTAAAGAATGAGCCTTGGTATAAATTCTTTTCGGAGCTGGAATTCGGAAAACCGGTAAGTCACCGCAGGTGAAAATCAGCCGAGTGTTCACTCTGTTTCTCAGCTGCAGCAGTTGGAATCATTTCACCAGAGTCAGTGTTATTCAGACACACAATGAGTCATTTTATCCACTTAACTTAAACTATTATCAATTACCGGGGTGTGTTCTGGGTCAATCTCAGGTGCTGACTTGAGTTTGCCTTAGTACCCCAAGAGGAGGGGTGAAGTGCCCATGGTGGGACTGTAACTCATTTTACTCTCTGCCTAGTCCACACTTTACGAGAGGTCACTTTGGAGTGAGGTGTTTATTTTCCACTGACGCCCAAAGCATCAGTGAATTCCAATTCCAGAGAATCATAGAAACCCTACAGTGCAGAAAGAAGCAAGTCTGTAACAACCACAATTCCAGTCTATACATATATATATATATTACCCACTAATCCCTCGAACCTAAGCATCTCAGGACACTAAGGGATAATTTTTAGCATGACCAATCAACCTAACCCGCACATCTTTGGACTGTGGGAGGAAAACGGAGCACCCGGAGAAAACCTACGCAGACACGAGGAGAATGTGCAAACTCTTCACAGACAGTGACCCGAGCCGGGAATCGAGCCTGGGACCCAGGAGCTGTGAAGCAGCAGTGCTAACCCACTGTGCTACCGTGCCGTCAGAGGCGGGGAGATTCTGACAGGATTTATTTCTATCCATAATGGGGCTGGGAAACCAGCTCAATGTGGTGTTCAAATACTGAGCTCCCCATCCCTGCGCTCACTAACGCAACTTCATTGTGGCCCAGTCTCGGCTGTGGTAACACTCTGGTCAAAGCCGGGAAGTGGAGATGTCAGCGTTGAACTGGGGTAAACACAGTAAGAAATCTGACTACACCAGGTTAAAGTCCAACAGGTTTATTTGATAGTTTGAAGCTTTCGGAAACGCTGCTCCTTCGCTAGGTGCGTGGAAAGTTCTGATCCCAAACAGGGTGTATAAAGGCACACACAGTTTACAGAATACTGATTAGAATGAGAGTTTTTACAGCTAATCAAGTCTTAAAGATGCAGACAATGTGAGTGGAGATAGCATTAAGTATGGGTTCATGTTGCACTATCTGTAACCTTGCCTGAACTTGCAACTTCTCACTTACTGTGTTGTCTGGAGACAATACACATCTCTTTAACCTGTGCTTAATGCTCTCTCCACTCACATTGTCGGCACCTTTAAGACTTGAAAAGCAGATTAACTGTAAAGACTCACATTCTAATCAGTATTCTATAAACTGTCTGTGCCCCGTTTGTGAGCAGAATTCACCTGACGAAGGAACAGCGTTTCCGAAAGTTTGTGGGTTTACGATCACATAAACTGGTTGGACTTTAACCTGGTGTTGTGAGACTTCTTACTGTGCCAAAGCTGGGGCCAGTTCCCCTCTCTGAGGGAGGAGGTAGGCACAGGCTCGCTGTGAAAGGCAGTGTAGGGCCAGCCCGAGTTTAGAAAATGTCCAGTGTGTTCCCCCTGAACCCCACTATGATGAGAGGGATATGTCGGTGAAGGGAGTATCTGGTTTCGCTGCCAGGGTCTGGGTTGGGGGGTTGGGTCTGATGGCCAGGGTTAGAAATAGGGAGGGTGGGGATTAACACCCACCAGCCTGCCAAGTTATACTCCGCATATTTGATACCTTCAGGGGAGAACTTGCACCAAAGCTGGGGCTGAAACACCCTGCGTTCTCTATCTGGGGTCCCGCAGTTCCCTCCCAGCCGCTGTGATAGGTACCAGAATTCATTCAAAATCCCAATGGATTATTTGGCTACCAGTGGCATCACGCAGCATCAAGTTTAAAAGAAGAAATAAATTCTTGTATTTCCGTTTGGAAAGATACAGATAAAAGGAGCCTCGAGAGAGACAGTTACAGTTACAGTGATTGTGGAATGACCTTGTCAAGCTTTCCTCTGTGTTAGTGAGTTCTCCTCTCTGTTCTCGCCAGCGTAGATAACTCTCTTTAACATTTCTTCCTAGCCTGTTCTGAATTGCCTCTGTATAAAGTGGGAACCAGGAGGTCAAAACCATTGCCTGGCACCTTGCTTTGCTCTTCGTGGTAACCCTGCCCTGACCTCTCAATGTGTGCCACTAACCAATGGCAAGAATGTCCTAAACATGTTCAGTCTGAATGTTAAAATATCTCAGTGTGATAAAGTACAGCTTTCTCTCCATCATGACCCCTGTCCCCACCCACTGCACTTCAGAAATGGTGACTCAACACAGAACTAAGCCCGGGCTTCTAATCTCTGGGCCACAGAGAGAAAGATCACAATCTCTGGCTAACAGTGTCCACTGGATACTGCGCTTGCAATGTGTGAGTATATATGTGTGTCTGTGCAGAGTATGGTGTGAGTGCATGTGTGTGTGTGTGAGGTAGAGGTGCCAGTGTTGGACTGGGGTAAACTCAGTAAGAGGTCTGACAACAACAATTTTAATTCCAACCGATTTATTTGATAGTAAACTTGCTAGCTTCCTGACTAAGGCACAAAGGCCGAAAGCTAGCAAGTTTACTATCAAATAAATCGGTTGGACTTGAAATTGGTGTTTTCAGACCTCTTACGGTGTGTGTGTGTGTGTGTGTGTGTGTGTGAGAGAGAGGGGAAAGGCGGGGGTGTAGGTGAGGGCAGGGTGTGTGTGTGTGTGTATGAGAGAGAGAGGGAAAGGGCAGGGATGTCTGTGTGTGTGTGAGAGAGAGAGGAGGCTATGTGTATGTGTGTGTGTGAGAGAGAGAGGGGCTGTGTGTGAGGCAGGGGGTGTGCACATGTGAGTGTGGGGTGGTAAGTGTGGGCAGGGGGTGTGTGTGAGCACAGAGTGGGTGTGCGAGAGTGTGTGCGCGTGTATGGAAATGAACTGCACACGGTGAGAATTCTCACTGTGCTTTTAACGGATTTTGCCAACGGTTACTCACTGAGACCTACAGTGGGTATTACCACAGACGGGCGCTGTGATAGCACTAGACCTGTGCCACTTTCTATTTCTCTGATGGTAGCCATGGGTCACCATCCTTGCCCCAAGTGTGGATGTCCAGGGAACTATTCGACCATGGAGGCTTCACAGAGCAGGAAGGTGACCTGTCTGCATCCACGCACAGAGTCACCCCCTGCCCCTTCCTCCCCTTCCCCCCCTTCCCCCACTCACTCCCCCTCCCATCCTCCCCCTCCCCCACTCACTCCCTCCCCCCACTCCCTCCCCTCCCCACTCCCACCTCCCCCGCTCACTCCCTCCCCCGCTCACTCCCCCTCCCCTCACCTCCTCAAAATTAAAAGTCAGGTTATCAGTGGTCCCTAGACTGAGACAGGCAAACTTGACCAGGGATCCTATCACTCGCCACCCCAGCGAGGCTGCCTCCCTCACCGCCTCGGTGCACAGACAGTGAGTTCTTTTTGATTTTGATCTCCTGGATCCCACCTATCTTTGTGATGCTCTGTCCTGTTCACCTTCTTCATTTCCTTCCTTTGCTCTTCATCAGCCTCCAAAAAAGATTTGGGATTATACGCCTGGAGAATGCTCTATCCTTTCTGGAGAGGATAGAAAGGTAACTTGTGCTGTGATTTCTCTGCTGTGTGACCCTCCTTTTGTCCCATAGCTCTAACTCGACGTGCAGCTTCTGAGAGAGGGCAGGTGAACTCCCCATCTCGTGGCTTTTTCAGGGGCTGGTAATCCTGCCTTCTGCTCCAGGGGCTGACTAACCTGTCCGTTCCTGTTTCAGCTTGGGTTTCCTTTCTAACATGTGCTCTCAATGTTGTGTCCCTGCTTTTCCGATCCTTCCAGATACTGACAGAATGCTTTGATATAAAACTGCTGTGGCTGTGTGTCTGTGTTATATACAATCATCTATTTGGTAAGGTGTAGATGGAGGCCATTCAGCCCATCAAATCTGCACCGACTCTCCGAAAGAGCATCTTCCCAGACCTTCCCCAGCCCTATCCCGATAACCCTATACGTTTAACACAGCCAATCCATCGAACCTACAACCTTTGGACACTAATGGGCAATTTAGCATGGTCAATCCACCTAATTTACAATCTTTGACACTAAGGGGCAATTTAGCATGGCCAATCCACCTAAACTACAATCTTTGGACATTAATGAGCAATTTAGCATGGCCAATTTACCTAACCTACAACCTTTGGACACTAATGGGCAATTTAACATTGACAATCCACCCAACCTACAACCTTTGGATACTAAGGGCCAATTTAGCATAGCCAATCCACCTAACCCACCCCCATAATTTTTTTTAAAATTAGTATCCCAAGTAGGCTTACATTAACACTGCAATGAAGTTGCTGTGAAAATCCCCCAGTTGCCACCCTCTGGCGCCAGTTCGGGTACACTGAGAGAGGGTTTAGCCTGGCTGATGCACTGAGCCAGCACGTCTTTTGGTCTTGTGGGAGGGAACCCACGTAGACGTGGGGAGATGTGCAGATTCCGCACAGTCGGTGACCCAGGCCGTGAATCAAACCCGGGTCTCTGGTGGCTCTGAGGCAGTGCTAACCACTGCGCTTCAGACTTTAAAGGGCAATTTCTAGCACGTCCAACCCCGCTAACCTGCACACCTTTGGACTGTGAAACCGGAGCACTCGCAGGAAACCCAGGCAGATCCAGGAGAATGTGCAAACTCCACACAGACAGACACTCGAGCCAGGAATTGAACCCTGATCCCTGGCGCTGTGAGACAGCAGCGCTAACCACTGTGCCACCCCTAATCACAGGTGCATGTTGCATCCCTTGTGCATATTGACTGTGGAAGCGGCCCTTTGCCAGTGAAAGATGGCAGCTTGAGCAAAGGTGTAACTGGGCTAATTGGTGCCCTACACCATGGACTTGCAGGGAGTGGGGTGGTTGCCTCCCAGAGCAGAATCTTCTGCGTTCTGGAACCTTGATGAAGTGTCGGGATTGCCGCGTGGTGCTAGTTTAGGTGGGAGAACAGAAACAGAATAAAATGGAAGAAACCTCGGTTATATCCGTTAATCGGTGATCTTTATAAAAGCAAAATCCTGCGGATGCTGGAATCTGAAAAGTAAAACGGTGGGTGCTGGAAAACCTCAGCAGGTCTGGCAAGTATCTGTGGGGAGAGAACAGATGCTGGTGTTGGACTTAACACTGTAAGAAGTCTCACAACACCAGGTTACGAAGTCCAACGGGTTTATTTGGTAGGAAGTGTGTATATAGATGATAATATTGATGTATTTGTTTTTATCCTACTGGTGCTTTGGTCCACCTTGTTGTCTAACGAGGGGCATACTCGCGATGGGTCGTGAGAGGGCTGCTCTTGGATTTTTTTCAAGAGTATCCTAGTGCTTCACGTCGCTAGTGTACGCTTGACCTGGACCATTTGATGGGCAACACGACAGCTCAGTGACTATCGCTGTGCTGTGCAGATACATGGATTTGAGCCTGTGTCTGTGGGAGTTTGCGCATTCTCCCCGTGCTTGCGTGGGTTTTCTCCGGGTGCTCCGGTTTCCTCCCACATCCCAAAGATGTGCTCTTAGGCTAATTGGCAAAACAAATTCTCCCTAAATTGTCTCAAATTTGGTTTTTAACCGTAGATCTATAAACATGGACAGGGATCACGGGTAGAAGTGGGAACATCGGGGTGGCATCGCGGGCTCGTTGGGCCTGTTTCCCGTGCTGTTCTTTGTTCTTTGAAAATCCACTAGCTTTCGGAGCACTGCTCACTCATCAGGTGACTTGCTGACAGGATGAAGGAGCAGCATTCTGAAAGCTAGTAGATTTAATACCAAATAAACCTGTTGGACTTTAACCTGGTGTTGTGAGACTTCTTACTGAGAGAGAATAGAGCCAGCGTTTCGAATCTGGATGACCCTCTGTAAGAGCTCTGATGAAAGGTTATCCAGACTTGAAAAGTTGGCTCTATTCTCTCTCCACAGATCTGTCAGACCCGCTGAGGCTTTCCAGCATTTTCTGTTGGTGTTTGTATGTCGTGATGTGTATTTGTTTGCATGAATGCGTTTTTGCTTTCTTCAAACGTTGAGGATTTGAGAACAAAAGTAGGGATTTCTTCAAAATAAGGGGGTTTAGAACGGAGTTGAGGAGGAACTTCTTCACTCAAAGGGTCTCTGGAATTCTCTGAAGTGGTGGAGGCTACCTCGCTGAATATGTTTAAGTCACGGGTAGATAGATTTCTGATCGACAAGGGAATTAAGGGTTATGGGGAGAAAGCGGGAAAGTGGAACTGATCCACTTCAGATCAGCTATGTTGAATGGTGGGGCAGGCTCGAAGGGCTGGATGGCCTACTCCTGCTCCTATTTCTTATGTTTTTAAGTTTATAAGCCGCATTTATTTTCCTCAGAGAATATCAGCGTGTATGGACTCATTTAACACTCCTTCTGTCGTCTTGTTACTTTTCCCCTGTGCGACTTGGCTTCTTTAATGTGACAAGGCTGTAGCGGAACCCTAGCCCACTCTCGCACCTCAATTCTCTCTCTCCCCTCCTGTCTCTGATCAGGATCAGCTGGAGAAGGATCTGTACCAGTACCAGGCAGAGCTGGACACAGACTTGGAGCAAATGGAGAAGATATTCCGGAATCAGGAGAGCCGGATCTGCAAGGTATCCTCAACTTTCTCCAGAATCAGTGAGTCAATGCGTGCATTAGCCCTTCCGCTGCTGAGGCTGAATGTCCCCACCCAGACAGACACAGACACACACACACACAGCTATCAGTCAATCTGTGTGGGATCTGGAGGCAATTGAAGATTAATAAACCTCTAATGACTTGATAATTGGCATATGATTGGCCAAAGCACTGCTGCCTCACAGCACTAGGGACCTGGGTTCGATTCCAGCCTTGGGTCACTGTCTGTGTGGAATTTGCACATTCTCCCTGTGTCTGCCTGGGTTTCCTCTGGGTGTCCCGGTTTCCTCCCATAGTCGTAAGCTATGCAGGTTGGGTTGATTGACCGTGCTAAAATTGACCCTTAGTGTCAAGGGGATTGGGAAGATAAATGTCTTAAAAGTTTATTTATTAGTTGCAAGTAAGCCCTGCCTTAACACTGCAATGAAGTTACTGTGAAATTCCTTGAGCCGCCACACCTGTTCGGGTCAATGCACCCCAACCAGCAAATTCTTTCGGAATGTGGGAGGAACTGGAGGAAAACCCATGCAGACACGGGGAGAATGTGCAAACTCCATACTGCCAGTGACCCGAGCCGGGAATCGAACCTGGGTCCCTGCTAACCACTGTGTCACTGTGCCTTTGATGATTACTTGACAGCCAGGGCATGGGTGGGATTGTTGTCAGCGCAGGCTCAATGGGCTGAACGGCCTCCTTTGGCACTGTCGGGACTCTATGAAGAATCGGGACGGCACAGTGCTTAGCGTTGCTGCCTTCACTGCGCCGGGGAACTGGCTTCGATTCCTGGCCTCGGGTCACTGTTTGTGCGTGGAGTTTTGCACATTCTGCCTGTGCCTGCATGGGTTTCCTCCAGGTGCTCCGGTTTCTTCCCAAGACGTGCTGGCTAGAATGCGTTGGCCGTGCTAAGTTCTCCCTCACCCAAACAGGCGACTCGGTGATTTTCACACTCACTTCATTGCAGCGTTAATGTAAGCCTGGAGTAAATAAGCTGGAGTCGGCTATTGTGAGTGCCTCCTGTGTACCGTTCGGAGCATGTTCCTCTCTCTCTGCACCAGGAGAAAGATTAGAATATAATTAGATTTGTTTGTTTGTTTTGTGAGTGACAATTTGAACCTCTTGGTCAGCAATGTGAAACTGCTCTTCCTGCTTTAGCTCCCCGCAGGAACTGGCTCCAACCCTTTTGTTGGCTGTGTTTCAGAATGGAGATTGGCTCGTGATTTTGTTTCCAAACCGTGGCTGTATCACAGATGCAATTTTGTACGGCCGTGTGTTGACATGCATATTTCTTTTTCCAACCGCTTCCTGTTGTTGTGCTTGCGGGCCAGTCCCAGTTCCATCCACTTACAAATCTTGCCCCCCTGCCCCCCTGCTCCACTCCTCACTTTTCCACCGAAACCTGGCTTACTACACCAGCTTGACATTCGAGTGGAGAGAGAGAGAGGTTGCCGAGATGGAGCTGCAGATGGTAATTCTCCCCCTGTTATCCCCCTCCCCCCCTGCCTTGCTTGTCCAAGCAGTCTGTGATTAGGACTTTCAGATTAGTGAATCTGACTGATGCTTCTCTCGGTCATCATTTATTCAGTGAACAGCAGCAGCAGCTGTTGAGACCGATGTTTTGTGTCTCTCTTCCCCCCCCCCACCCCATCCCCCGGTTCCAGTTTTCAGCTATCAAATTGAACTCTGCTTTGAAACAAAGAGCCAGATCTATTGAAAGGGCAAGGTGCACGTTCGGAGACAGCGTAATGATCTACAACGACCGCGCGATCTCTCCGAAATGAGGACAGCGTCTGTTTTAAGCAGGGGACAAGTTGCGGAGATTTTAGTTTTTAAAGGGAAAAAAATGTTCCGCTCTTTTGCTCTGTGCAAGTGCTCCGAAGCCCTCCGAGGGTTTAGCTCAGTGGCATACATATGATTCATCCCTGAACAAAAGGGGAGAGAGAGAGAGAGAGAGAGGCCAAGCAACACACTAGCTGTTGTTCAATCTGTCACACCCACTCTCCCCAACGCCCCCTCCCCGCTTCCCCAAATCCACCCATCACCCACCCTCAAGGAACTTCTCAAGACACTGGGTTCATTCAGCTGGGCTGGAGTGTCGGGGCGTTAATGTGGCGGCCGAGTTCGGAAGCGACGCTACGCTCCAGTGTCCAACCAGCAAAGTTCACTCCGATCAGGGCAGTTAATTTCCCCCTTCTTGCCACTTTGGTTTATTGACGGACGTTGCTCTTGAGCTGTCACTAACCCTCGCTTGTTGTGGTTCTTCTTGCAGAGCGCCGCGCTGAATTCTCCCCTGGAAGTCTCACCTGAACGCTCCAGTTAGTAAGTAACCGTTAGTGATTCGAGCATTCGTGTTTTCGCTTGCGTCGCTATTGTTACCCTGAATCTGAGCTGTACTGTTTAATTAACTGAATTTTAATTGCACTGAGCCTCCCCCAACTAAAAACATGATGGGAGGTGGATGTGTGTGTGTGTGTGGTGTGTGTATGTGTGTTAGTTGGGCAAAAGGGCAGATCATCTGTCCTCTATGCTTTGTTGGTACAGTGGACAAGAAGCAATATTTTTCACTGTATATCCTCAATACATGTGACAATAATAAATCAAATCTGAGATAGCTCTCCTCTGTCGCTTACTGCTGGGGACAGAATTGGAGGAAGGTTTAATTTGTGTGTGTCTCTCTCTCTCTTCCCGCCACTGTTCTTCTGCTTTGCATTTTGCATGGTTGGGAATTTGAGGGGAGGTGGAGGTGACCCCCCACCATCCCCAGGGATGCCACCAAAAAGAAGTTGGCAAATTTGCAAATGCAAACTCCGATTTGATCTGAAATTTTGCAACGAGGCGCTGCTGGAACGCCATTGGACTTTTCCCTCTGCAGCGCAATGAAGTGATGCCTTCACATCGCTCCGGCTCTCTGTCTTTCTACTCCCCCCCCCCCCCCCCCAACCCCCTCCCCTCCCGTCCAAGACTGTCCCTCTTTAATGAGCTGCTTTCTCAGGAGAATGTGCCTCTTGTCAGATGAACTGTGGCAATCTCCAACTCTTTCCTGTGCTGTTGAGGAGCTGTTTATTTTTGCTGGAAGGCTCAGGGATTCTAAGTAAACAGGGTGGGACTCGTTCTGCTCTCGAAGGGGTTGCTTTTCTGCTTTTGAAGTGTTTCCGACTCGTTCCCCAGAAGAGAAAAACAAAACGGGGAAACGAGAATACTGACCTGAACTGCTCTTGTACACTTAAGGACATAAGAAATGGGAGCAGGGGTGGGCCATCCAGCCCCTCGAGCTTGCCCTGCCATTCAATAAGATCATGGCTGATCTGAAGTGGATCAGTTCCACTTTCTTGCTTTCTCCCTGTAATTCCCTTGATTATCAGAAACCTATCTAGCCGTGACTTCAACGAGGTAGCCTCCGTCACTTCAATGGGCAGAGAATTCCAGAGATTCGCCATCCTTTGAGTGAAGAAGTTCCTCCTCAATTCTGTTCTAAACTGCAACCTCCTTATTTTGAGACTGTGCCCTCTAGTTCTGCTATCCTTTCTAAGCAGGAAGAATCTAGCTATCTGTACCCTATCTAGCCCCCTTCATTATCTTGTGGGTCTCTATAAGATCCACCCCCCCCCCTTCAGCCTTCCAAACCCCAACGAGTATAGACCCAGTCTATTCAATCTCCCGAACTGGTCTTGTATACTTACACAAGGGAATGAGAATACCATTTTCTCATCTGGTCTTATGTGTGTAAAACTGGGAGTTAAAATACAGGCCGGAACTATTTTTTTTCCTTTCTGGCCCTGTTTTTAATAATAATTCATATTTGAGAAAAGTAGCCTTACAGGACAGCGCACACTGTAACAACGCTGTTGTACATTACATCAAGCTGGTGAGGCCTGCTTCGAGAGCTTGAGTGAGTCCCTTTGTAAATCAGGTCAGTTGGTGCCTGGAGCAGAGAATAACGGCGCAAATATTGCCTCTGTACAGAATACGCAATTTATTACATTGACGGCGCTTTATAAAATAAGTTGTTGTTGAAGGCCCCAGGCCTGACTCGCAGCCTACACTGGAGTGTGAACTAACCCAGCCGAGCAATGCTGCTACACAGAACTGTGGGATTAAATATGGGAGAGAATAAAATCGGCCTTCTGCCATTCCCCAAACCAAATTAGAATTGAGCGACATAAAGACCAGCTAGATATGGGCGGCATGGTGGCGCAGTGGTTAGCATTGCTGCCTCACAATGCCAGGACCCTGGGTTTGATTCCAGATGGCTAACTCTGTAGAATTTGCATGTTCTCCCTGTATTGATTTTCCTCCAGGTACTCCGGTTTCCCTCCATAGCCCAAAGATGTGCAGGATTGACCATGTTAAATTGGTCTTTAGTTTCCAGAAATGTGTAGGTGAAGGGGATTACTAGGGAAAATCCATGGAGTTACGGAGAAGGGGCCTGGGTAAGATGCCCTTCCAGAGAGTGCAGTCTCGATGGGTTGAATGACCACTTCCTGCATTGTTGGGATACTGTGGGGTGCATCTTCCATTGTATTCCACTCCGTTATATTACCTGACAATAGACAGAATTTATTGCCCCAAAACAGGCTATTCGGCCCAACAGATCTCTGCTGGGATCTATACAGCACATTTGCCTCCCCTAACTGTCAGCACGGTAGCATAGTGGTTAGGACTGCTGCTTCACAGCTCCAGGGACCTGAGTTCAATTCCTAGTTTGGTTCATTGTCTTTATGGAGTTTGCACATTCTCCTCGTGTCTGCGTGGGTTTCCTCTGGGTGCTCTGGTTTCCTCCCACAATCCAAATTTGTGCAGGTTAGGTTGATTGGCCATGCTAAAATTGCCCCTTAGTGTCCAGGGATGTGTAGGTTAGAGGGTTTAGTGGGTATTATATGTAGAGATATGGGGGTAGGGCCTGGGTGGGATTGTGGTTGTTGCAGACTCGATGGGCGAATGGCCTCTTTCTGTACTGTCAGGTTTCTATGATTTCTATGAACCCTTATCCACACCATGGTAAATAACTTGGTAACATTAAAGTCTTAACCATGACTTGGGGTGAGAACTGTGAACCTAGTGACAGAAGAGAGAGACAAAGTAAGATCAGAGCGAGGGAGAGAGTGCAGGGTGGAGGGAGCAGTGGTGTTGGTTGTAAGACGCTGTGTTAATGATGTTGATCCCAGTGAACGCTGGATTAGAGAACAATGCTGGAAAATCTCAGCAGGTCTGACAGCATCTGTGGAAGGGGAATAGAGTCAACATTTTGAGTCTGGATGACCTTTTGCCACTCAACAATCTGTCCGTTAACTCCTGGAGATAAAAGTGTGGCTATGGGTACCCACATGGTTCCAGTTTGCTTGTTTCTTTATAATTTGCGTGGAGCATTCCCCGTTCCAAGTCCTTCTCCGGCTCCTTCTCCTCCTTTATCGATGGCTATTTCGATGCTCCTTCACACTCTCATCTAGACCTGGAAAAATATTTACAAGAAAGTTTATTTATTAGCCTCTTAAGTAAGAGGTTTACATTAACACTGCAATGAAGTTACTGTGAAATTCCACCCATTGCCACTCTTTGGCACCGAAGGAGAATTTAGCATGGCCAATTCACCTAACCGGCACGGCTTTCAGACTGTGGGAGGAAACCCACGCAGACACGGGGAGAATGTGCAAACTCCACACGGACAGTGACCCGAGGCTGGAATTGAACAGGATGTGGCCTGGTATGGTGGGAAGGTCTTATGAGGAAAGGCTGAGGGACTTGAGGTTGTTTTCGTTAGCGAGAAGAAGGTTAAGAGGTGACCTAATTGAGGCAAACAAGGTGATCAGAGGGTTAGATAGGGGTGGACAGTGAGAGCCTTTTTCCTCGGATGGTGATGGCTAACACGAGGGGACATAGCTTTAAATTGAGGGGTGATAATTATAGGATGGATGTCAAGGTGGGTTCTTTACTCAGAGGGTAGTAAGGGTGTGGAATGCCCTGCCTGCAGCAGTTGTGGACTCACCAACTTTAAGGGCGTTCAGATGGTCAGTAGATAGGCACATGGATAACATTGGAATAGTTTAGGTTAGAGACAGTCATTAGATTGGTTCCATTGGTCGGCGCAACATCGAGGGCCGAAGGGCCTGTACTGCGCTGTAATGCTCTATGAACCCGGATCCCTGGAGCTGTGAAGCAGCAGTGCTAACCCACTGTGCTACCGTGCCACCTCTATTCCTTCCCGTGCCTCTGCCTTAGAACTATAGAATTCCCTACAGTGCAGAAGGGGGCCATTCTGTCCATCGAGCCTGCACCGACAGTTATCCCACCCCGGGCCCTATTCCTGTAATCCCACTAAATAAGGGTCTGACTTCTGTTCAGCAAAGTGTCGCGAGGAATGTTGGTGATAAACAAGTTATATGTCAATAATGCGCTCATGAAAAGCTTTGTTGCGACAGTAATGAGATTCCACGGTTGCAAAGTAACTTGAGCCTGTAATCAGATTCAGAGTTGCTGAGCTTAATGGTGAGGAAATCTAATACCCCCATCAGATGGTGGGGGCAGAGGGTTAGAATTGATTCTTTCTCCTCTGGGTTCTGAGTCTCAGATGCGGCCCCAGGAGAGGAGTAAGTGGAAGGAGAGCAGTATTGGCAATTTATGTTGTATAAAGCATCTGTGATGTTGGCCTTAAGTAAAGTGGGAAGTCCAGCATCTACTCCAGAGAACGGTCCAGACATCGATCTACAATTGATGTTTTTGCTCACACATACAGTGAGAATCAAACCCAGTTAAATCCCCATCAAATCTGTAAGGAAAACTTCACAACAGTTTTTGTCTCCACGGGAGAGAGTTTATACCAGAGTTCTGGGTGAGAGTTCGGGCCAGTCCCAAATTACACTCATAACTGTACAGGATATTTTTACCAAAGGACAGCACGGCGGCACAATGGTTAGCACTGCTGCCTCACAACGCCAGGGACCCCAGTTCAATTCCAGTCTTGGGTCACTATTTGTGTAGAGTTTGCGTATTCACCCTGCCTGAGTTTCCTCTCTCAGTCCAAAGATGTATCTTTTTCAGTCAAGAAACAGATACAGAATTTGAGATCACGTGTCAACCAACTCAAGAACAGCTTCTTCCCTACTGCCATCAGACTTTTGAATGGACCTACCTCGCACTAAGCTGATCTTTCTCTACACCTCAGCTATGACTGTGACACTACATTCTGCACTCTCTCCTTTCCTTCTCTATGAACAGTTTGCTTTGTCTGTATAGCAGGCGAGAAACAATATTTTTCATTGTGTATTAATATAATACACAATAAATCGAACCAAATGTGAGGGTTAGGTTGATTGGCCGTAATAAATTGACCCTAGCGTCAGGGGGATTAGCAGGGTAAATATGTGTGTTATGGGAATAGGGCCTGGGTGGGATTGTGGTTGGTGCAGACTCAATAGACCCAACGGCTTCCTTTAATAGAAGGAGGTGGAATTTGAATTCCGTGAAAAATAAAATCTGGAATTAAGAATCTATTGATGTCAGTGAAAACTTTGCCAATTGTTGGAAGAACCCACGTTGTTCACTAAATGTCCTTCAGGGAAGGAAATCTGGTCAGGCCTATGTGTGACTCTGGAGTGTGTTTCCCGCCAGTGGAGGTACCACATTGTTTGGTAGCGGCAGGATTCTTTGGTCCCTTCACTGTCAATGGAATATTGACATCACCCTACACAGGCTGGAAACCCCTGGGCAGGGGGGGTGCGCTGCTGGCGGGACTGGAGAATCCCTCCAACACACATAGCCAGAAAGTTAAAGACATCTGCAACAGTGTGGCACTCCCTCTGTCCTGCACCTCCGTGGTGGCTTGCATTCATGAACTCGGGTCTCTGGAGGGCAAATTGAACCTGTGACAAAGAACAGAGAACAACACAGCACAGGAAACAAGCTCTTCAGCCGTACAAGCCCGCGCTGCCCATTTTAACACTCATTCCAATCCTCCTCCTGCCTACAATTTTGTCTACGTTTCTTGGACTCCACAATAAAGGGGTGCAAATTTAAGGGATTATACATGTGCCAGATTAAGGGAGATCCAATTTAGGAACAATTTATTAACACCAATCAGCCTAAAAAGCTCATTTTTGGGATGTGGAAGGAAACCGGAGCACCCGGAGAAAACCCACGCAAGCACAGGGAGAATGCGCAAACTCCCACAGACACAGGCCCCAAATCCATGTACCTGCACAGCACAGCGATAGTCACTGAGCTGTCGTGTGGCCCGTCAGTTAGTCCAGTTTAAGCGTACACTAACCGTGTGAAACACGAGGCATGACGTAACCCTTGGACTCAGAGGCAGCAGTAAAACTTGTGACCTTTAGTGTAGAAAAACTGTGGCTGACCCACAGTTAACCTTTCTGTACCCTAGTGCGTACGGCCTGTGTTCCTGCTTTGATTCCTGATACGTGACTCCAGTAACTGTTCCCTTTCAATGGGTTGGCGATGACCACAGTTGCCCTGTCTGAATCCCCCTCCCTTCCCTTCAATGGAGATTGCCTCTGAGGAAGAACCTCTTTCAGAAACACTAACCACCCCCCCCCGCCCAAAATTGGAGTGTTTTCTATTTGTTTTTTTATTGCCAAGTTTTTTTCACTGCTATTTGTCATTTTCATAAATGACCTGGACAAGGAAGTGGAGGGATGGGTTAGCAAGATCGCCGATGATACAAAGATCAGTGGTGTTGTGGATGGTCTGGAGGGATGCCAAAAGTTGCAGCGGGACATAGACAGGATGCAAGACTGGGCGGAGAAGTGGCAGATGGACTTCAACGCAGATAAATGTGTAGTGGTCCATTTTGGCAGGAATAATGGATGAAGGAGTACAATATAAGGGGTAGGAGTCTTAGCTGTGTTGTAGAGCAGAAGGATCTCGGGGTCCGGGTCCATGGGACTCTTAAATTGGCCTCGCAGGTGGAGGAAGTGGTCAAGAAGGTGTATGGTGTACTGGCCTTCATTAATCGAGGAATAGAGTTTAGGAGTCAGGAGGTAATGATGCAGCTCTATAAGACTCTTGTCAGACCCCAGTTGGAGTATTGTGCGCAGTTCTGGTTGCCTCATTATAGGAAGGATGTAGAAGCTATTGAGAGAGTTCAGAGGAGATTTACAAGGATGCTGCCTGGATTGGGAGGCAGGCCTTATAAAGATAGGTTGAGGGAGCTGGGACTCTTCTCACTGGAGAGACGTAGGTTGAGAGGCGACCTGATAGAGGTTTATAAAATGTTGAGAGGAATAGATATGGTGGACTCTCAGAGACTATTTCCCCGAGCTGAAATGGTCACTACGAGAGGACACAGATTTAAGGTGCAGGGAAGCAAATACAAAGGAGATGTCAGGGGTAGGTTTTTTCACTCAGAGGGTGGTGAGTGAATGGAACCGACTGCCGTCGGAGGTTGTTGAGGCAAACTCGCTGGGGTCTTTTAAGAGACTTCTGGATGAGTATATGGAAAAGAATAGGATAGGGGGTTATAGATCTGTGGATTCGTAGATGTGATCGGCGCAATTCATGGGCCGAAGGGCCTGTTTGTGCTGTATTGTTCTACGTTCTACGTTCTACGTTTTGCGAATCCTAAATTTTACTGAATATGGCCTAGGAAAATGAAACCCATCAGAAGGCCCTCCTGTTGTTCCAGGGGAGAATGCGGAGAGGGGGCAGGCGGGGATGGGGTGGAGGGGGTTGCGTTGGAGTGAACAAAATCATTAATCCAGCAGGAAGAGAGCCGGGAGAAAAATGTTGAAGAAGTGGCAAACTCTGGAGTCCCAATGGCAATTCCCCCCAACCCCCATTGATCTTCTGATGACCCCCAACTCAATGGTTGGTCAAACAGGGATGGGAATGACGAGCTTTAAAAGTTTTCTTTCAAGAAAAAACTGGATTAAATGACTCGCTCAGAATTGGACTAGTTTACAATTGGCAGCAGTTTCAGTTTTGAATGTGCCATCCTCCTGGTGCCCACCGTTAGTCATATAAATAATCTGAGGATAATGCCCCCCCCCCGTAATGTGTGCCCATCTGCTCACGCATTTGAATAGAGAGCCAGGCTGTTTTCAGGACTGTTGATGAGGTTAGTCAGCTGGATCCCTCTTTGCTGACGTGCTCTTGACCCCATCCTTGTACCCATCCCCTTTCAAAGCAGGTGGCAGAGACGGGAGTATCTGTATAGAAGCTCTTTTGAATTGTCCCCGTCCTTCAATCTCCGCCAGGCCAGCCAGACACACAACAAGAATGTTGCACAGAACTTGCATTCATCTAGCAACTTTTAGAACGTAAGAAATAGGAGCAGGAGTCGGCCATCCAGCCCCTCGAGCCTGCCCCGCCATCCAATAAGATCATGGCTGATCTGTAGTGGTTCAGTACCACTTTCCCGCTTTCCCCCCATAACCCTTAATTCCCTTGTCAATCAAAAACTTATCTACTCTTGACTTAAATATATTCAGCGAGGAAGCCTCCACCACCTCATCGGGCGGAGAATTCCAAAGATTCACCACCCTTTGCGTGAAGAAACCCGTCCGCAACTCTGATCTGAACCATACCCCCCCGCAATCCTGAGGCTGTGCCCTCTAGTCCTGCTATCTTTGTTAAGCGGGAAGAGTCTCTCAACCTCTACCCTATCCATCCCCTTCATTATCTTATATGTCTCTATAAGATCTTCTCTCAGCCTTCTAAACTCCAAAGAGTACAAACCTAGCCTATTCAATCTCTCCTCATAATCCAACGCCCTCATCTCCGGTATCAGCCTAGTGAACCTTCTCTGCACCTCCTCCAAGGCCAATATATCCTTCCTCGAATGTGGTGACCAAAACTGCACACAGTACTCCAGCTGTGGCCTCACCAGCACCCTATACAGCTGCAACAGAACCTCCCTACTTTTATATTTTATCCTCCTCGCTATAAAGGCCAACATTGCATTCGCCGCCTTAATCACCTGTTGCACCTGCAGACTGTGTTTTTGCGAATCGTGCACAAGGACCCCCAGGTCCCTCTGCATCATCACATGCTGCAATTTAAATAGTAATCCTTCCTACCATTATTGCTGCAGAGAACCCCCAAAACTCTCACGGATTTTAAGGCGTGTAGTAATATCCCATATCAATGTGATAACGGCCATTGGTCAACAGGGAGAGAGGGCCCTGCTCCTCTAAAGAGAGTAAGTAGTCTCACAACACCAGGTTGAAGTTTATTTGGCAGCTCGAGCTTTCGGAGCACTGCTTCTTCATCAGGTGGGTGAGGACTCGCTTTGCTGATGAAGGAGCCTGAAATTGTGAAAGCTAGTGCTAGGGCGGAATGATAGCACAGTGGGTTAGCACTGCTGCTTTACAGCTCCAGGGTGCTGGGTTCGATTCCCGGCTCGGGTCACTGTCTGTGTGGAGTTTGCACATTCTCCCTGTGTCTGCGTGGGTTTCCTCCCACAGTCCAAAGATGTGCGGGTTAGGTTGATTGGCCATGCTAAGAAATTGCCCTTTAGTGTCCACGGATGTGTAGGTTTGAGGGAATAGTGGGTATAAAAATGTAGGGATATTAGGGGTAGGGCCTGAGGGGGATTGTGTTCAGTGCAGACTCGATGGGCCGAAGGGCCTCTTTCTGTACTGTAGGGTTCTATGTTCTATGAGTCTGCACCAATTCTTTGGCATAGCATCTTATCCAGGACCATCCCCTGTCCCATTCCCTTAACCTTCTGCTAATCTACCTAACCTGCACATCATTGGACACTGAGGGGCAATTTCGCAAGACCAATTCATCTAATGTGCTTAAATTTTTTTCATAAGTCTTGAACCCTTGACCTTCGAACCCTGGTATTATCGACCGAGACACAGTTGCTGTGTGATGGGTTTGTATTAATCATTCTGGTGGCTTCCGTTTATTTAGAATCCCTCAGTGCAGAATGAGACCATTCAGCCCATTGAGTCTGTCCTGACCACAATCCCACCCAGGCCCTATCCCCGTAACCCCAATCGTTTACCCTGCTAATCCCCCTGACACTAAGGGGCAATTTAGCACAGCCAATCCACCTAACCTGCACATCTTTTGGACTGTGGGAGGAAATCTTAAGAAAGCTACGCAGACAGGGGGAGAACATGCAAACTCCACTCAGACAGTGACCCGAGCTGGGAAAGGAACCCAAGTCCCTGGCGCTGAGGTACCAGTGCTTACCACTGATGGTAGTTATTGTGATTGTTTAATCTGTTTAATTGTTCAATTTAATTGTTTTCCACTTGTGTGTTCCGGGGCAATGAGTGCCTTAGTTGAAAAATGAAAGGCCAGATTCTCTCTGTGCCTCTTGCCCTCGCTGTAGCTGTGGAGAGCATTGACTGTAGCATCCCATGTGAGATGCCAGTGAGGAAGCTAAGCGAATTGGAGCAATGGTGTATGGTATACTGACCCTCATTAATTGAGGGATTGAGTTTAGGCGTCGGAAGATAATGTTGCAACTTTATAAGACCCTTGTCAGACCCCACTTGGAGTATTGTGCGCAGTTCTAATCGCCTCACTACAGGTAGGATGTGGAAGGTATTGAGAGGGTGCAGAGGAGATTTACAAGGATGTTGCCTGGATTGGGGAGCATGCCTTATGAGGATAGATTGAGGGAGCTCGGTCTCTTCTTCCTGGAGAGACGAAGTTTGAGAAGTGACCTGATGGAGGTTTATAAGATGTTGAGAGAAATAGATAGGGTGGATTCTCGGAGTCTATTTCCCAGGGCTGAAATTGTCGCTACGAGAGGACACAGGTTTAAGGTGCTGGGGAGCAAGTACAGAGGAGATGTTAGAGGAAAGTTTTTCACTCAGAGGGTGGTGGGTGAGTGGAATTGGCTGCCGTCGGTGGTGGTGGAGGCAAACTCGCTGGGGTCTTTTAAGAGACTTCTGGATGAGTACATGGGATTTAATGGAATTGAGGATTATAGATAGGCCTGGTAGGTAGGGATATGATTGGTGCAACTTGTGGGCCGAAGGGCCTGTTTGTGCTGCAGTGCTGTGTTCAAAGACTGAGCAGATCCTGCCAGCTCAGGGTTAATGCCGAGACTCTGAATTATAAAAGGCCCTTGACCCATAATCCCGGGAAGTCAGTTGTTTAGAAAGCAGTGTCTTGTTTTAAATTTTAGCTTTGCGACATTGAGGACACCGATGATAATCTTTTGACTGCATTCCAAGATGTCGTATTTACTGGGTTAAGCGGAACAATTGTTTGAGTTACTGTGTGTCTCATTTGTTTGGAAACATGACCTCTTAGCTGCAAATTAAACCCTCAAATGAACCGCAAATTGGATGGGGGCCATTAAAGTGACTGCTTGTAAGATGAATGTTGTTTGTACTCCACCTAGTACTTTAGAGGGATTCTTGTGTCAAAAGCACCGTTATTTGCGTGTGTGGCAAAACACAAGATCTGCTCTCACCCTCAAGGGACTGAAGAGAGTGCGTGTTTGCAAGGAGAAGCTCCCCCTCCCCCCCGTGTCCCTCCTCTGGTGTCCGTTGGGTCTGAGTGAGTAAAACCGTTACGGAAGTTGGATAGAAAGAAAGGCATGTCTCACCCCCTCCCCTCCCTTCCAGAGTCCCCATGATAGGGTCCTCATTCAAAGGTCCAACTCCATGTCCGCCAACGCCAGCGTAATGTACCGCTCCACCCCCGACAACGTTGCACAGGGATCCGTCCCCATGACACCCTGCCCCGGTCCTCCTCTGTACCAAACTTCCCATTCCGTTCCCACGGCACCCTCCCTTGCAATCGTAGAAGAGGACAAAAAGCCGCCAAATTCCGAAGGAGTTTCACAGAAATTGTCCCCACTGGCCAGGGAATCTAAAACACAGGGGAGCAGTCTCGGGATAATCATTTACGACTGAGATCAAGAAAAAATTCTTCGAAGTGTTCTGAATTTTCGAATTATTTGCTGAGGGTGTTGTGAACATAGAACATAGATCATTACAGCGCAGTACAGGCCCTTCGGCCCTCGATGTTGCGCTGACCAGTGGACCCTCTAACCTAAACTATTCCAATATCATCCATATGCCTATCCACCGAACATTTGACTGCCCCCAAAGTAGGCGAGTCCACAACTGCTGCAGGCAGGGCATTCCACGCCCTCACCACCCTCTGTGTAAAGAACCTGCCTCTGACATCCGTCCTATAACTACCACCTCTTAATTTAAAGTTATGTCCCCTCGTGTTGGTCATCACCATCCGAGGAAAAAGGCTCTCACTATCCACCCTATCCAATCCCTTGATCATCTTATACGCCTCAATTAGGTCACCGCGTAACCTTCTTCTCTCTAATGAAAATAACCTCAGGTCCCTCAGCCTTTCCTCATGAGGCCTTCCCACCATACCAGGCAACATCCTGGTAAACCTCCTCTGCACCCTTTCCAATGCTTCCACATCTTTCTTATAATGCGGCGACCAGAACTGTACGCAATACTCCAAATGCGGCTGCACTTGGAGTACCACAGAAACACAGAGTACCACAGAGTTACCACAGAATCCCTACAGTGCAGAAGGAGGCCGTTTGGCCCATCGAGTCTGTACCATGTCTGCAAATGAGCATGTTACCCAGGTCCTGTCCTCTGCCTTATCCCAGTAATGCTGCACATTTACCATGGCCAATCCATCTATCTTAGACACTAAAAGGCAATTTAGCGTGGCCAATCCGCCTAATCTGCACATCTTTGGATGCTATGGGACAATGTAGCATTGCCAGTCCCCCTAACCTGCATATAGAACCATAGAAAACTACAGCTCAGAAACAGGCCTTTTGGCCCTTCTTGTCTGTGCCAAACCATTTTTTGCCTGACCTGCACTTGAACCATATCCCTCCACACCCTCTCATCCATGAACCCAAGCTTTTCTTAAATGTTAAAAGTGATCCCGTGTTTACCACTTTATCCGGCAGCTCATTCCACACTCCCACCACTCTCTGAGTGAAGAAGCCCCCTAATATTCCGTTTAAACTTTTCTCCGTGCACCCTTAACCCATGCCCTCTGTTTTTTTTTCTCCCCTAGCCTCAGTGGAAAAAGCCTGCTTGCATTCACTCTATCGATACCCATCAAAATCTTATACACCTCGATCAAATCTCCCCTCATTCTTCTACGCTCCAGAGAATAAAGTCCTAACCTATTCAATTTCTCTCTGTAACTCAGCTTCTCAAGTCCCGGCAACATCCTTGTGAACCTTCTCTGCACTCTTTCAACCTTATTTATATCCTTCCTGTAACTAGGTGACCAAAACTGTACACGACTGGGGGAGGAAACTGCAGCAGCCAGAGGAAGACACGGGGAAAACATGCAAACTCCATGCAGTTAGACAAGGCTGGAATTGAACCCGGGTCCCTGGCAGTGAGGCAGCAGTGCTAACCTCTGGGGCACTGTGCCGCCCCATCTGGGATAGGCTGACCTTTGGGTGTATCTGGGAATTTAGGTGATGGGGAAAATGGAGTTGAATGATCGTACTGGTGGTGCAGTGGGCTGGATGGATGGCGCTGTCTACATCCCCTCCTATTGTGTCCATGTGAAGAAGCTTTGTGAAAAGAGTCATCTTCTTTATTCTTTCCCAATACCTTTGTAAGTCACACGCAATGGATCGTGAGAGGGCTGCTCTTGGATTTTTTGAGAGTAGCCTAGTGCTTCACGTCATTAGTGTACGCTTGACCTGGACCAGTTGATGGGCAACACAACAGCTCAGTGACTATCGCTGTGCTGTGCAGATACATGGATTTGGGCCTGTGTCTGTGGGAGTTTGCGCATTCTCCCCGTGCTTGCGTGGGTTTTTCTCCAGGTGCTCCGGTTTCCTCCCACATCCCAAAGATGTGCTCTTAGGCTGATTGGCAAAACAAATTCTCCCTAAATTGTCTCAAATTTGGTTCCAATCCATAGATCTATAAACATAGACAGGGATCACGGGTAGAAGTGGGAACATCGAAGTGCTGGCACGGGCTCATTGGGCCGAAGGGCCTGTTTCCCGTGCTGTTTTGTTTTTTGTTCTTTGCTGCTTTCTTGGCTGGAGAATTGCAGTCAATTCTGGGTGTCACGCTTTAGGAAGGATGTCAAAGGTTTAGAATGGATGCAGAAGAAGCTTAATGGAACCAGGAATGAGAGCTTCAGTTATTCGGAGAAGGTGTTCCCCTTAGATGGAGACGGTTATGAAGAGATTTAATATAAATTTTCAAAATTAGGAAAAGTTTTGATAAGCATTGGGGGAGGAACTGTCTTCAGTAGGAGTGGTAGTAACGTGGAAACTTTTTATTCATTGGTGGGACATGGGTGTCACTGTCATTTATTGCCCATCCCCAGTTGCCCTTGGAGGGCAGTGGAGAGTTGATCACATTGCTGCGGCTCTGGAGTCACACGTAGGCCAGACCAGGGTAAGCTCAGCAGATTTGCTTACTTACAGAATAATATTGAACCAGATGGGCTTTTCCAACAATGGTTTCATCAGTAGATTCTTAATTCCAGATTCTTTTTATTGAATTCAAATTCCCCCATCTGCCGTGGTGGGATTCGAACCCGGGTCCCCAGAACCTTAACTGAGTTCCTGGATTAATAGTGTAGCGGTAACATTAGCCTATTCCCTCTCCTAGGTGCAGGAGTAAGCCTTTCAGCCCTTCGACCTTACTGTATTATTCAATAAGATCATGGCTGATTCTTGCCCTCAATCCCATAGTCCCACTTTCTCCCCATAGGGTGATAAAGTGGCACAATGATTGGCGTTGCTGCCTCACTCCGCCAGGGGCCTTGGTTCAGCTCCTTGGGTCACTGTCTGTGCAGAGTGTGTACATTCTCCCCATGTCTGCCTGGGTTTCCTCTGGGTGCTCCGGTTTCCTCCCACAGTCTGAAAGGTGCGTTGGCCACGCTTAGCTTTCCCTCAGTGTAACCGAACAGGAGCTGGGGTGTAGCAATGAGTGGATTTCCACAGTAACTTCATTGCAGTGTTAGTGTAAGTCTATTTGAACATTATTTACATAAGAAATAGGAGCAGGAGTCGGCCATCCAGCCCCTCGAACCTGCCCCGCCATTCAATAAGATCATGGCTGATCTGAAGTGGATCAGTTCCACTTTCCCACTTTCTCCCCATAACTCTTAATTCCCTTGTCTATCAGAAATCTATCTACCCGTGACTTAAACATATTCAGCGAGGGAGCCTCCACCACTTCAATGGGTAGAGAATTCCAGAGACTCACTACCCTTTGAGTGAAGAAGTTCCTCCTCGACTCCGTTCTAAACTGCACTCTCCTCTTATTTTGAGGCTGTGCCCTCTAGTTCTCATTTGTGACATTGATAAATAATGTCTCAAAATATCCTCAATGCCATTAAAATTGGGGAACAAAATCTATTTCTTTCTTGAGTGCTGTGTTTGTAATGTCCCTGCGTCTCACCCAGTCCGGTTAAAATTTTATACGTCACAACTAGATCTCTCACCCTTCAAAATTCCAGGGAATACAGGCCCAGTCAACCCAATCTCTCCTCATCGAACACCAACCCCTGTGTCAGTCTAGAGCGCACTCCCCCATGGCAAAAATATCCTTTCTTAGGGAGACTAAAACTGCACACACTATTCCAGATACTTGGCAGAGGAATCCAAAGAGAATGAAGGCCTCATTTTGCCAAGTTGGGATTTGGAAGGTGTGGCCTGAAAGCAGATCCGATGGGAATTTAATTGGATAATTATAGAAATCTTACAGTGCAGAAAGAGGCCATTCGGCCCATTGAGTCTGCACCAATCACAATTCTACCCTACCCCCATATCCCTACACACTTCACCCACTAATCCCTCTAATCTCTTCATCTCAGGAAACTAAGGGGCAATTTTAACACGGCCAATCAACCTAACCCGCGCGTCTTTGGACTGTGGGAGGAAACTGGAGCACCCGGAGGAAACCCACGCAGACACAAGGAGAATGTGTCTGATGAATAGATGGGATTGAGGGTTATAGATAGGCCTGGTAGTTAGAGATATGATCGGCGCAACTTGTGGGCCGAAGTGCCTGTTTGTGCTGTAGCGTTCTGTGTTCTAATGTGCAACCTTCACACCGAGCTGGGAATCGAACCCAGGTCCCTGGAGCTGCGAAGCAGCAGTGCTAACTCACTGTGCTATCGCGTTGGAGAGGAAAAGTTGAAAAAAATGGAGGAAAGAACAGTAAATGGATGGTTCTTTTTAAAGGATTAGAACACAGTAGATAGGCTGAATGGTTTTCTGAGCTGCAGGATTCTATGATGTAAACCCTCTGGGTGCCTTCCTCTCCCTCTCAGTTTACAGAGAGAGTGCTCAAACATCTTGACTTGTGCATTGAACCTTAAGAGCCACAAAATAAATGACTTTCAGTCTTTAATAATGTTCTGAAGTCTCGAGTTGTTTATATCATGAGCCATTTCTGGGTGTGATTATACCCTCAGACTTAACTCTTGCTAAAACTTCCCCTGGGTAGAGCCTAGAGGTGGCACAGTGGGTTAGCACTGCTGCCTCACAGCACCAGGGACAAGGGTTCAATTCCCAGCTTGGGTTACTGTCTGTATGGAGTTTGCACATTCTCCCCGTCTCTACGTAGGTTTCCTCCGGACGCTCCGGTTTCCTCCCACACTCCAAAGATAAACAGGTTAGGTAGATTGGCCGTGGTAAATTGTTCCTTAATGTCTCAAGCAGTGCAGGTTAGGGGTGTAAATATGTGGGGTTATGGGGGATAGGGCCCGGATGGGATTATCTGTTGGAAAGCTGGTGCAGACTCAATGGGCCAAATGGCCTCCTCCTGTAGGGATTCTATGATTCAATCAAGAGAATTTTTGGTGACAGACTTAACATTTTGATTTTAAAATTCTCACCCTTGTCTCTTCCTACCTCTATAGTCGTGTCCTGCCCCACATCTATCTCTGGCACAGTGGTTAGCATTGCTGCACCCCAGCGCCAGGGACCCAAGTGGAAAAGGAGGCCATTTAGCCCACCAACCACAATCCCACCCAAGTCTTATCCACTGAAATCCCATGCATTTACCCTACCTATTCCCTCTGATATTAAATTTTGCATGGCCAATCTGCCTAGCCCATACATCTTTAGATACTAAGGGGCAATTTAGCACGGCCAATCCACCTAACCTGCACATCTTTGGATACTAAGGAGCATTTTAGCATGGCCAATCCAACTAACCTGCACATCTTTGGATACTAAGGGGCAATTTAGCATGGCCAATCCACCTAACCTGCACATCTTTGGATACTAAGGGGCAATTTAGCATGGCCAATCCACCTAACCTGCACATCTTTGGATACTAAAGGGCAATTTAGCATGGCCAATCCACCTAACCTGCTCATCTTTGGATACTAAGGGTCAGTTTAGCATGGCCAATCCACATAACCTGCACATCTTTGGTTACTAAGGGGCAATTTAGCATGGCCAATCCACATAACCTGCTCATCTTTGGATACTAAAGGGCAATTTAGCATGGCCAATCCACCTAACCTGCACATCTTTGGATACTAAGGGGCAATTTAGCATGGCCAATCCACCTAACCTGCACATCTTTGGATACTAAGGGGCAATTTAGCATGGCCAATCCACCTAACCTGCTCATCTTTGGATACTAAGGGGCAATTTAGCATGGCCAATCCACCTAACCTGCTCATCTTTGGATACTAAGGGGCAATTTAGCATGGCCAATCCACCTAACCTGCACATCTTTAGATACTAAGGGGCAATTTAGCATGGCCAATCCACCTAACCTGCACATCTTTAGATACTAAGGGGCAATTTAGCATGGCCAATCCACCTAACCTGCACATCTTTAGATACTAAGGGGCAATTTAGCATGGCCAATCCACCTAACCTGCACATCTTTAGATACTAAGGGGCAATTTAGCATGGCCAATCCACCTAACCTGCACATCTTTGGATACTAAGGGGCGTATAGCATGGCCAATCCACCTAACGCACATCTTTAGATACTAAGGGCAATTTAGCATGGCCATCCACCTAACCAGCACATCTTTGGATACTAAGGGTCAGTTTAGCATGGCCAATCCACATAGCCTGCACATCTTTGGATACTAAGGAGCATTTTAGCATGGCCAATCCACCTAACCTAACCAAATCTTTGAATTGTACAGTCTTTTGGGATGAAAGACTCTATAGAACTACAAGCTTTGTCAATCTTCCCAACAAGCTGAAGGTTTTAGATAGAATCATAGATCATAGAATCCTGCATTGCAGCAAGAGGCCCTTTGGCCCATCGAGTCTACACTGAACACAATCCCTGGGACCCGGTTCAATTCCTGGCTTGGGTCACTGTCTGTGCGGAGTTTGCACATTCTCCCCATCTCTACGTGGGTTTCCTCCGGGTGCTCCAGTATCCTCCCACACTCCAAAGATAAACAGCTTAGGTAGATTGGCTGTGATAAATTGTTCCTTAATGTCCCAAGCAGTGCAGGTTAGGGAAATTGGCGGTGTCAATGTGCAGGGTTATGGGGGATAGGGCGTGGGTAAGCTTCTCTTTTCGAGAGTCTGTGCAGACTCAACGGGCCAAATGGCCTCCTTCTGCACTGTAGGGATTCTACGATTTGGTCATGAATTTTAATCTTGATTTTAAAATTCAGGAATCGAACCAGGAATCGAACCCAGCTCCCTGGAGCTGTGAAGCAGCAGTGCTAACTACTGTGCTACCCTTTTATTGTTTTTGACTAAATAGATTTGGAAATTCAAGTAAACTACTGAATCATTCTGGCAACCACCCCTCCCATTGATATTGAAAGGTCTCTACTGAGGGTAATGCAACTCAATAAAGTCACCCTCTAGCTTTTAGTTCCAGCCGAACTCAGAGATAAAACCTTATAATTGCTGTCTTGATTGAAACAGAAGCAAGGCACGGGTGTGGAAAACGCGAAGGAGAAAGGAAAAGACCAACTATTAAAGGTCAAGTTGCAAACTGCAACAAGGAGGGGCTCCCGAGTCATTCCATCTTTTTTTCCCCCTAATCCTCGGGGAGGGTCAGCGGAACGGAATGTGACAATCTGATTTTGCTGCATTGCCTTAGAGCTGAGCTCATGCTTTCTAAATTGCTTTGCTGTTCGGTGAATGAGTCATTTGCAATCATACCACCCCCCCACCCTGCTGCACAATCAAACTACTGACTGATAAAAGGTCATTCAGCATCTCTGCAAAAAATCCCAAAGCGACCGTGAGTCATGTAACATTTCGAGGGAGCTGTTTCTTTTTTTTTGCACAAACGTCAGCGGTTGAGTTTTGTCCCTTTTGCTGATCAGTCGAACGCAGAGCAGAATTAAACGCGTGTGCCCACCTTGCCTGTGCTTTGTTCCCCCAGTTTGGGCAATTCCCATGCCGCGCGGAGACAGTCGGAGACGGGCACAGGGGAGCCGGTCAACCAGGAGAGCGAAAGGCAGATCTACAAGACGGTCCTGGAGGGCGGGGATATTCCCTTCCAGGGGTTGAGCGGTTTGAGCAAGAGAACCTCCAGCTCCTCGTCAACCAAAGGTGAGATTGCCACGCCAAAATTCAGCAACACTTCGCCCACAGTAACTGGTTAATAACAGCAATGTTGGCCTTGACGATGGGTATGAGATGTGAATGTCCACTAGGGCTTCAAATTCCCAATTCGTGTCTAGTTTTGGGTTACGTCCCTCTCCATTTGTAACTCTTGAACTCTTGCTCCAATCGTTTGCTTCAGGGAAGACCCCAGAAGAACCGGTCCCTACTGCCAGAAGTCTGAGCATTTTCATTAGCCGCACCCTGCTCCCTGAGTGGCACAGCCAATTAGCGTTGGAGGGTGGGGTTTTCCAACAACATTCACCCCAAAACCCGAAAATCCTGCCCTAGGTCAATGAACGTTTGCAGGATGTGCTACCCCCCCACCACTACCATCATCCAGCGACCTCCCCTCTCCCCTTCCCTCCCCCTGCTCTTCCCCCCTCCCATCCCCCCTCTCGCCTCCTCTCCCCACTCCCAACCATCCCTCTCCCCCCAACCTCTCCACTTCCCCTCTCGCCCCCGTCCCCCTTCCCCTCTCTCCCTTCCCCCTCTCCCCCTCCCCCTCTCCCCTTCCCCTCTCGCCCCCGTCTCACCTTCCCCTCTCGCCGTCCTCCCTTCCCCTCTCGCCCCAGCCTCCCCTTCCCCTCCTTCCCCTCTCCCCTCTCGCCCCCGTCCCTCCCCTCTCCCCTCTCGCCCCCAGCCTCCCTTCCCCTCTCGCCCCCGCCTCTCCCATTCCCCTCTCCCCCCCGCCTCCCCTTCCCCTCTCGCCCCGCCTCCCCCCCCTCTCGCCCCCGCCTACCCCTTCCCCTCTCGCCCCCGCCCCCGCCTCCTCCCCGCCTCCCCTTCCCTCTCGCCCCCGCCTCCCTTTCCCTCTCGCCCCCCCTCCCCTTCCCCCTCGCCCCCGCCCCCCTTCCCCTCTCGCCCCCTCTCCCTTCCACCCCGCCCCCCTTCCCCCCCGCCCCCGCCTCCTCTCGAGCCCCCGCCTCCCCTTCCCCTCTACCGCCTCTTCCTCTCGCCCCGCCTCCCCTTCCCTCTCGCCCCCGCCTCCCCCTTCCCCTCTCGCGCCTCCCTTCCCCTCTCGCCCCCCGCTCCCCTCCCTCTCCCCCCCTCCCTCCCCTCTCGCCCGCCTCCCTCCCCTCCCCTCCCCCTCTCCCCCCGCCTCCCTTCCCCTCTCGCCCCCTCCCCTTCCCTCTTCCGCCCCCCCCCTCTCCCCTTCCCTCTCGCCCCGCCTCCCTTCCCCTCTCGCCCCCGCCTCCCTTCCCCTCTCTCCCCCCCCTCGGCCTCCCTTCCCCTCTCGCCCCCGCCTCCCCTTCCCCTCTCGCCCGCGCCTCCCGCCTCCCCTCTCCCCCCGCCTCCCGCCTCACCTCTCGCCCCCGCCGCCTCCCCCTCCTCTCCCCGCTCGCCCCGCCTCCCCTTCCCCTCTCGCCCCCCGCCGACCCCCGCCCCCCTCCCCTCTCTCGCCCCCCCTTCCCCTCTCGCCCCGCCTCCCCTTCCCCTCTCGCCCCGCCTCCCGCCTCCCCTCTCGCCCCCGCCTCCCCGCCTCCCCTTCCCTCTCGCCCCCTCCCCTCCCTTCCCCTCTCGCCCCCGCTCCCCCTCCCTTCCCCTCTCGCCCCGCGCCCCCGCCTCCCGCCGCCCCCCTCCGCCTCCCGCCCCCGCCTCCCGCCTCCCCTTCCCCTCTTCACACCCCCCGGCCGTCTCCCCCGGGCCTACTACCATTCCCACAGTAGGCAGGATGAGAAAATTCTCCGCGTGGAATTTTACAGCACAGAAAGTGGCCCTTCGGCCCATCGTGCTTCTTCTAACCCCATTTTCCAACCCCGTGATGTTTTAAGTTCTCGTCTGAAATGTTGTGGGGGCTCCCGCCTCCACCACCCGTTCAGGGCAGCAAGTTCCAGATTCCTACCACCCCCTGGGCGGTAAAGCTTTCCCTCAAACCCCCTCAAAATCTCCTGCCTGTGACCGTTACTCTGTGCCCCCTGGTTATTGACCCCTTGGGAAAGGTTTCTTTCTCCTGCCCCCGCCCCCCCACGCATGGTCTATGTTCCTCGTAACTTTGTGGCCCTCGATCAGGTTCTCCCCACCCTCCATCCTCCTCTGCTGGAAGCAAAACCATCTCAACCCAACCAGCATAGCTGAAGTTGTCCGAATGTCCACATGGAATCAGACTGAAGAGTTTTTTTTGACCTACAGTTCACTCACGTGGTCAGACCTTTCCCAACCCATTTTATATGGAGACCATGAGGCCGAGAATGGGGGATTTGAATCCCAGGACTCTGTACGCTGGTGACAATCCCTTCGCGCCTGGGTTAGAACTTGCCCCAAATCGAGTTCCCGCCTTTAGTTTGGCACGCGCGTTGCCTTCACTTAGTGTCGACAACTAACGGTGGGAGGGTGCGGGAGATGGTAACGGTCTGGCATGCGAATCCCGAGGTGGGGGGGGTAGTAATTCAGGGTGAACCCCCCTTCCCCCTTACGCTTCATTTTGTGATGGCACCCAAGAACCACCATGCGGCGGTTGAAAATGGGGCGAGACGCGGTCGAAGCTTCCGCGCCCAAAGGGATGAGCGGAAAACTGGCCGGAGGGGACCCCCTTACCCATCGAGATGCCCCATACGTGTCTAAAGTTGGTGACTAATGCTTGCTGTTTCTAACCCTTGTGTCTGTTCTCTAACTCTGCACGCTTCCCAGTGGATTTTAAAGGTGGGAAATACCAGTGCGTCTCGAGTACTTCACTTTGTTGTAACTCTAGTAATATGCTCGGTAATAAATGTAAAAAGCCCCTGTCGGCTGCCAAAGCCTGCATTTCCGAAATCCTCCCTTCCAAATTCAAACCCAAGCTACTGGTAGAGAGCATCCGCGCCCCGCGGCGGGAGGGGGACAACATCTCGCCGCAGAAAGCCCAGAGCTGCGAGAACCTTCTTGATGCCCGCTGCTCGCTGGCTGGTAAGCGAGGGCTGGCGGCGGAGACTGGGCGGAGCGTCGAGTCTCTCTTGCTGACGGGGAGCGAGCAGCCCGGCCTCTGCCCGAGGGGCCGCTGGAAGCTGCAGGAGTCACCCGCTGCCCCCAGAAGGGGCCCCCTGCTCGATGGCACCACCAAACTCCACCAGCCGCCCGCGGGAGTCCCGCCCGCCGCCTCCACGGCCTGTCGGATGGATTGCGAAGGAAGGGGCCGCTGGGCACGGGACTGCAGCCACCCCGAGCTGGACGCTAGCCCCGAGTGCTCGGTCTCCTCCAGGGTCAGCGAGTTTGAGCAGATGATCCAGAGGTCCCGCTCGCTGCCCGCGCTGGGGGCAACTCCGGGCTCCGCGCCGTGCAGGGGTCCGGCGCGGCAGTGGCAGCGGCGGCCGCCCTCCGACTCATTCCTGCGGCCAGCGCGCTCTGCGGAATCTCTCCTGGAGCCCCCGCAGCGACGCCACGCCACGGAACGACCCCCCATCCGAGTTGCGGCGGGCAGCCCTCCCGACTCGTGCAGCGAGGCCGAAGATGCCACCTCGGAGCTCGTCGAGCCCTCGTCACCGCCGCCGAGCCCCCCCGCGCGGGTCCAGGCCGACCGCCTTTCGGCCGGCGGGGGGGAGGAGCAGCCCGCGGGAGCCCGCAGGCTGAGCCAGTGCAAAGGATCCTGCCCCGCCTCCTACACCCGCTTCACCACCGTCCGCAGGCACGAGAAGCAGAAGGCGGCCTCCTCCGTGGACCCCGGGCAGAGCCTCCCTACCTCGCTGTCCAGAAACCTCCACCTCCTGAGCCCCAGGCCGTTTGGACTGAAGAAGGCCTTCCCTCACAGGCCGAGGAGGCCCTTGCTCCGGCCGGACCCCGCCAGCCAGACCCAGGCAGAGCGCAAGAAGGAAAGTCGGCCGGCGAGCCGGGGGCCGCTGACCGTTGACGTGCCGTCCCTCCCCCGGCGCACATCCTCCTTCCGCGTTTTGGAAAAGCTGGACCGCGATAACGGCGTCTTCCAGCCCGAGCCCTCAGGCAGGACGGCTAACGAGAACCTCGTCACCTTCTCCGGCCTGGAAGGGGTCGACGCAAACAACAATCGGCAAAATGAAGCGGGGATGTGCCCGAAAGGTGGACTTTCCAGGAATGGACTGGCGTCCTGTCTGTTGTGGTTACCTCGCTGTGTGTTCTCTCTTCCGCCCCCTCCCTCCCCCAGTTTGTGCACTTTGTTTCTGTGACATTCTCGTCTGTTCCCCCCTACCCTCCAATCCCTGTGTGGCATTTTTACTGTACAAATTGTGTATCAGTTATTGGCTATCTCTTAGATAGTTTGTCCAGGGGGGTTTAGTCATGTATTATTGAGAAAGGTTCAGAGTTAGACTTTTGAGTAGAACGTAGAGAAAGTACAGCACAAACAGGCCCCCCAAGTTGCGCCGATCATATCCCTACCTACTAGCCTTACCTATAACTCTCAATCCTATTAAGTCCCATATACTCATCCAGAATCTCTTAAAAGACCCTAGCCAATTTGCCTCCACCATCACCGACGGCAGCCGATTCCACTCACCCACCACCCTCTGAGTGAAAAACTTACCTCTAACATCTCCTCTGTACTTGCTCCCCAGCACCTTAAACCTGTGTCCTCTCGTAGCGACCATTTCAGCCCTGGGAAATAGCCTCCGAGAATCCACCCTATCTATTCCTCTCAACATCTTATAAACCTCTATCAGGTCGCCTCTCATGCTTTGTCTCTCCAGAGAGAAAAGACCGAGCTCCCTCAACCTATCTTCATAAGGCATGTACCCAATCCAGGCAACATCCTTGTGAGTCTCCTCTGCACCCTTTCAATAGCTTCCACATCCTTCCTATAGTGAAGTGACCAGAACTGCACACAGTACTCCAAGTAGGGTTTGACCAAGGGTCTTATAAAGTTGCAGCATTATCTCCCGACTCCTAAACACAATCCCTTGATTAATGAAGGCCAGTACACCATACGCCTCCTTGACCACATCCTCTACCTGCGAGGCTGATTTAAGAATCCACCTGTAACTCTTACCCCTACTGCTTGCAAGGCGTGCAACTAAATAGCTTTATCCAGAGAGAAAGCAGAGCTGAGAATTCTGACCATCATTAGTAAAGACACTTATAGAAGCCCCACACACGCCAATAAACGTGCACATACATCCATGTACCCAGAGTCATCATGTATCGTAGATGACTCTATATCAACTGTAACGGTGTCTCATTTGAACCAACTGTTCCTGTTGAGTTGCACTGGACACATTCAGCCACATTCCCTCTCAACACACATACACACACACACACACACACACACACACGCTCTCATTCATACTTGAACACAGAGACAAGGCAGGAATTGAACCCTGGCGCTGTGAGGCAGCAGTGCTAACCACTGTGCCACCATCTCTCTTGTAATTTCCTGGCATATTTCTCCCTCTGCATCCCCTCCAACCCCCCCCACTCCACAAGTTGGTGGCCTAAGACTGAGGAACGTAATCTCACGTTTGTTGCTCCTGAGCTGTAGCCAGTTAGATTCTGTCCTCGACCTGTCCTGGACTATCCTCTTTCACCAGCACTGCAATGTTATCCTCAGTAAGTAACACTGCCCGCATCTGTAACTCACCAACCTTATTTACCACACTCTGTCCATTCACATATATGCACAATAACTTTGAGTTAGACTCCATGGCATTCTCCTACACTGATCCCACCTAACAAGCACTCAGCGCTAACTCTCCCGGTATTCTGTGCACCAGACATTGAATATATATTGTTAGCTTTTGGTTTGACACTAGCAGCAATGGCATTTATACAGCCTTTATACTCTGTTGCATTCAAAACATTTAAACACTTCTCGGGAATGCCAGATATGATATTGAGTCACGGAACGAGAGAGATATTTGGAGAGGAAGCTCGAGGAAGGGAATAGGTTGCTGGAACACTCTTAATGAAGGAGAGAGAGATGGGAAGCTTTGAGAAGGAAGTTTCAGGGTGAAGGGTTTTGACATCACAGTGGCCCAATGGCAGAGTGATTAAAAACCAGGATGCTCGAGAAGGAATTGGAGTGCAGAGAAGGGTTGGAAATACTGGAGGAGATTATAGAGATAGAGAACTGGTGAGACCAGGGAGGGATGCTCTGGTTTCCTCCCACAGTCCATAGATGTGCGGATTAGGTTGATTGGCCATACTAAATTGTCCCTAGTGCCGAGGGATTAGTAGGGTAAGCAAGTGGAATTGTAGAAATGTGGTCTGGGTAGGATTGTGGTTGGTGCAGACTCGATGGGCTGAATGGTCTCCTTCTGCACTGTGGGGATTCTAAGATTCAATCAAAATGATAGAATTCCCTACAGTGTGGAAGAGGCCATTCAGTCCATCAAGTCTGCACTGGCTCTTTGAAAGATCAGCACACCCAGGCCCTGTCCCTGTAGCCCCATGTATATACTCCACGAATCTACACAACTTTGGACACTAAGGGGCAATTTAGCATGGCCAATCCACCCAACCCGCACACCTTTTGGAGCACCCAGAGGAAACCCATGCAGAGAGAACGTGCAAACTCCACACAGACAATCGCCTGAGCCTGGAATTGAACCCGGGGTCCCCGGCACCGTGAGGCAGCAATGCTAACCACTGTGCCACCCTGTGAGAATGAGGATTTTCAAATCGAGGCATTCCCCTACGTAAATCTGAGCTGAGTTTTTAGTTTGGTGTGAACAGTGCGGACAGTCAGCAGTGGATCAAATATGAGCTGTGTAACCCAGGAGCTGACCCAGCCTGATGCCTTTTTAGCCCCTTCTGCTGCACAAGAAAAGACCCTGGAGTTTTGCAGACTAGCTAGAATAAAACCGGGCATCTGTGGAGAGGAGAGAATTTTCTTAAAGTCAGACTCTGTAGCGGGAGGTAACTGGGGAAGGGGAGACTGAATGCGAAAGTAACCACAGATAATTATTAAACGATTCCTGTGACATATAAGTAGTGAGATCAGGGCCTGATGTTTTGCAGACAATAATATTTGGTGGATTAATTCTTAGTTCTCAAACATTTGCATGCTTGCAGTAAGTTTTGTCCTCTCAGTGCTCGCGAGCTCAAACCTGCTCTTGATATTAATTTTTACTGCTTAATTGGTCGACAAGCTCTTGAACAGTTTGCAAAGGGGTTTAAGTTCACGAACACGTCTTTTTAAAGGTTTTTTTTTTCCCCCCCCCCCCCCCCCCCACTCCCCCGTCACGTAAGTTTTAAACCGAAGTCTCCTATTAACCGCACGGTTGGATTAACCTCGCTCTGTGTTGTCTTCAAGTAGAGTCAGATTCCCCAAGGCTGTCCGCCACGGTCGAGCGCATGGAGACTCCGGAGGAGATGTGTCGCCGGCGGCAAGAAGACAAGGAGGTGGGTACCCCCCACGACCTCCGGGTCAGAGGTCAACTGAGCCTTGCCGAGGGAGAAAAAGATCCTAATTTCTTTGAATTCCTCCGAAGTGGTCTTTTGTGTTTGGGGAGGGGAGGCCTGGGTGGGAAATATTGGACTGTGAGTTTGCAAACAGGGTAAGCAAGCAACCACTTTCTATTCAGCTTGGTAGCAGCAGATCACTAGCTGGTAACTGGCCCCTTTCTTGCAGGGTTGCGATGTGCAAAAGGATTGGTTACTTGTGATGGGGCTCGCGGACGCTGAATCGCTCCCACCACAGTTGACCGTCTTGGAAATACTTAATAGAGTGGACACAGAGAGGATGCTTCCACCAGGAGGGAAAAACTAGAACCAGAGGGTGCAACCTCAGGCTAAAGAAACACTCCTTTGTAATAGAGGTGAGGAGGAATTTCTTCAGCCAAAGGGTGAGGAATCTATGGATCTCTTTGCCGCAGAAGGCTGTGGAGGCCAAGTATTCAATTAGGACTCCATTCCCATTTCTCCATCATTTCCCAGAAACATTATTTCCTTTCTACTTTTGCAATAGTCCCTCCTGGGATTTCTTGTTGTCTCGGAGTGAATCTATTAGCATGTTGCTGCAGTGAAGTTATCCCGTCACAGACTGTCCAATTCCCAATTTCCAAACACCTACTTTCCTTCACTGAGTGTCTGTAAGGTAGATAGGTTCTTGTTTGATAAGGGGATCGGCGGGGTAATGGGGAAAAGGCAGGAGAATGGGGATGAGAGGAAAATATCAGCCATGATGGAATGGCGGAGCAGGCTCGATGGGCCGAGTGGCCTAATTCTGCTCCTTATGCTCTTAAATAATGACATTGGAGATGGTGCAAAAAACGTTTATTGGAACTGATAGAGCCTAATCATCAGGGAAGGATGAATAGACTGGGCTGCTTCCACTTAGAAGAGGGGTAACCGAGTAGAATTCTTTCAAGTCATTGTGAAATATTTTGGAAAAGTAAAAAATATTTCCACTTGCAGATATATTATATAATAATATATGACGTAATTGTGATGAAGTTCAGAAGAGAGTTTGAAAGAAACCCCTTTGCTCAGAGAACATAGAATTTACAATTCAGCAAGTGGTTAAGGTGAATGGTATATAGATGACACAGTGGCTAGCACTGCTGCCTCTCAGCTCCAGGGACCCGGGTTCGATTCCAACCTCGGGCCACTGTCTGTGTGGAGTCTGCACATTCTCCCCGTGCCTGCGTGGGTTTCCTCATGGTGCTCCGGTTTCCTCCCACAGTCCAAAAGACATGCAAGTTAGGTGATTGGCCATGCTAATTGCGCAGGAATACAAGGATAAGGTCTGGGTAAGATGCTGTGTTGGACAGTCAGTGGGCTGAATGGCCTCCTTCTGCACTGTCGGGGTCTTAGGGGTTTGACTGGCTTTTAATATCTTCCTAAATAATCGGCAACTGGGAATCTCTCAGACTAAATTTGGTGGTGACACCTATCAAAGGAAAGTGGGTGTTTGGGAATTGGACAGTCTGTGACAGGATAACGTCATTATAGCAACATACTAATAGATTCACTCTGAGACAACAAGAAATCCCAGGAGAGATTATTGTGAAAATAGAAAGAAAATAATGTGTCTGGGAAGTGACGGAGAAATGGGGAGGGAGTCCTACTTGACATTCTATTGAATTCTTGGAACAGCGAGTAAATTAGATGTTAGGATCGAGATTAATATTAAGCTGATGTAACGAGGCCATCCTGTCACGTCATCAATCATTAGTGTGAGCACATTTAACATAAGAATATAAGAAATAGGAGCAGGAGTCGGCCATCCAGCCCCGCCATTCTATAAGATCATGGCTGATCTGAAGTGGGTCAGTTCCACTTTCCCGCTTTCTCCCCATAACCCTTAATTCCCTCGTCTATCAGAAATCTATCTACCTGTAACTTAAACATATTCAGCGAGGGAGCCTCCACCACTTCAATGGGCAGAGAATTCCAGAGATTCACCATCCTTTGAGTGAAGAAGTTCCTCCTCAACTCTGTTCTAAATTGCCTCCCCCCCACTTATTTTGAGGCTGTGCCCTCTAGTTCTGCTATCCTTTCTAAGCAGGAAGAATCTCTCTTCCTCTACCCTATCCATCCCCTTCATTATCTTGTAAGTCTCTAAGATCCCCCCTCGGCCTTCTAAACTCCAACGAGTACAAACCTAGATTATTCAATCTCTCTTCATAACCCCCTCATCTCCAGTATCAGCCTAGTGAATCTTCTCTGCACTCCCTCCAAGGCCAATATATCCTTTTGCAAATGCGGCGACCAAAACTACACACAGTACTCCAGCTGCGGCCTCATCAGTGCCCTGTACAGATGCAGCAAGACCTCCCTGCTTTTATATTCTATCCCCCTCGCTATAAAGGCCAACAGACTGTGTATGGTTCAATGAGATTCAATGTGATAGTTATCACCACCACAGCACACACAGGATTTTGTAGCATTTTAAAAGAAGGTTTGAGTGGTTTCAGGGATGTGAACGTAACATCCCTCTCACCGGAGCAGTAAAGATTGGGAGGTGATGCAGTTTCTGTTTGGAGAATTCTAACAGGAGTAAATAATCGTGATGAAATACTTGCCCTCACCTGGAGCTTCAAGACCAGAGTCACGAGCGTTTACTTCCAAACTAACCTATGTGGCAATATTTCAGTGAGCGAGTAGAAAAGCACCCCAGTGGATGTTAAGTGTGGGACCATGTTGCTTGTATGGGATGTGACGTGTGGGAGTAAGGGCTCCCAAACTTCTCCGCTACTTGTGTCACTTCCATTCCAGGTCTGACGCACAATTATTGATGAAGATTGACTGGTTTGATTAGCCAATTGAACATACAACATAGAACATTACAGCGCAGTACAGGCCCTTCAGCCCTCAATGTTGCGCTGACCAATGTAACCAATTTTATGACCCTCTAACCTAAACTACTCCAATGATATCCATATGCCTATCCACTGACCATTTGAACGCCTTTAAACTTGACAAGTCCTCAACTGCTGCAGGCAGGGCATTCCACGCCCTTGCTACCCTCTGAGTAAAGAACCGACCTCTAGCATCTGTCCTATAACTACCACCCCTTAATTTAAAGCTATATCCCCTTGTATTATCCATCTCCATCTGAGGAAAAAGGCTCTCACTATCCACCCTATCTAACCCTCTGATCATCTTATATGTCTCAATTAAGTCACCTCTTAGCCTCCTTCTCTCTAATGAAAATAACTTCAAGTCCCTTAGCCTTTCCTCATAAGACCTTCCCACCATACCAGGCAACATCCTGGTAAACCTCCTCTGCACCCTTTCCAATGTCTCCACATCTTTCTTATAATGCGGCAACCAGACTGTACACAATACTCCAAGTGCGGCCGCACCAGAGTTTTGTACAGTTGCAACATGACCTCTCGGCTCCAAAATTCAGTCCCTCTACCAATAAATGCTAACACACTATACCCCTTCTTAACAACTTTATCAACTTGAGTACTTTCAGAGATCAATGCACCTGTACACCGAGATCTCTCTGCTCATCTACACTACTAAGAGTCCTACCATTAGTCCTATATTCTGCACACATATTACTCTTACCAAAGTGAATCACCTCACACTTTTCCACATTAAACTCCATTTGCCACCAATTGTTCCACTATCATTGTATTGTGGGACCCTCAGGAAGGTGAGCGAGATCAGAGAGTCCCCGCAGTGCAACGGGAGGCCATTTGGCCTATCGAACCAGCACTGACTCTCCGACAGAGCATCTTAAACAAGCCCCCCCCACTCTAATCTCTCGAACCTGCACATCTTTGGACACGAAGGGGCAATTTAACATGGCCAATCCACCCTAATCTGCACATCAAGGGCAGCACGGTGACACAGCGGTTAGCACTGCTGACTCATGGGGATCCGGGTTTAATTCCAGCCTCGGTTCCCCGTCTTTGTGAAATCTGCCCGTGCCTGCGTGGGTTTCCTCCGGGAGCTCCCAGTTTCCTCCCACACTCCAAAGATGTGCGGGTTAGGTGGATTGGCCACGCTAAATTGACCCTTAGTGTCAGGGAATTAGTAAATTAAATATGTGGGGATGTACGGGAATAGGGCCCTGGGTGGGATTGTGGTCAGTGCAGTCCCGATGGGCTGAAAGGCCTCCTTCTGCAGTGTAGGGGATTCGGTCTTTGGACACTAGGGGCCAATTTAGCACAGCCAATCCACCTAAACTACACATCTTTGGACATTAAGGGACAGTTTAGTATGGTCAATGCACCAAAGTTGCACGTCTTTCAAACTGTGGGGAGAAACAGGGCAAACAGAGGAAATGGGGAGAATGTGCAAACTCCACATAGACAGTCATTCAAGCTGGGAATTGAACCCAGGTTCCCAATCCTGTGAAACAGCAGTGCTGACCCATGAGCCACCATGCCACCCTTGAAAGATGAGGCGAATCTTGACCTAGCCTCACCCACAGACTGCACAATTAGTGTCTTTTTTTTCCCCCCAAATCATTCTTTTGACTTCTGCTCTGTAGTCATGGGGTGGAAGGATCGGATTAAACTGTTGCTCTGTCCACCCAGCTCAGCACCCAGTAACTGCACATCACTGCCCGCAGCTGGGACTCCAATGTTTGCCTCTGAGTAAATGCTGGATTGTAATTGGAGGCTTCAGTGAAGTGGGTGGAGTGGGTCTCTCTCACTGCCTGTGGTTACGAAAGGATATGCACCAAAAGTCCTGAGAGATTAAATAGACTGGGTTTGTACTCAAAGAACAAACGAGCCCGCGCCGCCACCCCGATGTTCCCACCTCTACCCGCGATCCCTGCCCATGTTTATAGATCTATGGATTAAAAACCAAATTTGAGACAATTTAGGATTTGCCAATTAGCCTAAGAGCACTTCTTTGGGATGTGGGAGGAAACCAGAGCTCCTGGAGAAAACCCACGCTAGCATGGGGAGAATGCGCAAACTCCCACAGACACAGGCCCAAATCCATGTGTCTGCACAGCACAGCGATAGTCACTGAGCTGTTGTGTTGCTCATCAAATGGTCCAGGTCAAGCGTACACTAATGACGTGAAGCACTAGGATACTCTCAAAAAAAATCCAAGAGCTCGTTGGAGTTTAGAAGGCTGATGGGGGGATCTTATAGAGACATATAAGACAATGAAGGGGATGGATAGGGTAGAGGTAGAGAGATTCTTACCGCTTAGAAAGGATAGCAGAACTAGAGGGCACAGCCTCAAAATAAGGAGGGGGCAGTTTAGATCAGAGTTGAGGAGGAACTTCTTCACTCAAAGAGTGGTGAATCTCTGGAATTCTCTGCCCATTGAAGTGGTGGAGGCTACCTCGCTGAATATATATAAATCATGGGTAGATAGGTTTCTGATCGACAAGGGGAGAAAGCGGGAACGTGGAACTGAACCACTGCAGATCAGCCCATGATCTTATTGAATGGTGGGGCAGGCTCTAGGGGCTGGATGGCCGACTCCTGCTCCTATTTCTTATGTTCCTACGTCCCTGGCGCTGATGGAACCTTCGCCCTGTCTGTACGAACCTTGTAGTTTCAGTTTGCACCAGATTCTGCTGTGGAAGACTTTCAGTTCAATTCTCACTAAGCTGCCTTAAAGCAGAAGGAGCTAGGGATGGTTCCCAAGCTGAGGATACAAGTGGGTGAAGCGGGAGTGAGCACCCGTGGAGACCTCATCTGTAAACGACATGTTCCGTGTAACTGAATCCAGATGCGGAATATCTGCACCATCACTACTTTCTGGGGGAAAAAAAAAACGTGTTTGAAGCTTTTTGGCAAGAAAGATTGGCTTCTTTTTTTTGTTTTGTCTTCTCTCTCTCTCTCTCTTAAATCGGCAGAAGTTTTTACGATCCCGTTTTATGCGATTTTCTGATAGAGGCTGTTAGAAGAGCAAAGACGACTTAGGCGAGAGCAAGAGGAAGCTGATATTGCAGCCAGGAGGCACACGGGGATCGCTCTCACACACCACCAGTTTATCACTAATGACAGATTTGGGGACCTCCTTGACATAGACGAGGCAGCAAGGAGGAGATCTGGGTCAGAGGTCGGTTCTGCTCGCCTCAGTGCACACATTGACCCAAAGCAGTACATGCCATTTCTCTATGCGGTGCTGTTCAGTGTCCAGCTTTACATGGAGCCCATGCACTAACCCTGCAGTAAAAACCAGATGCTTCATAGCAAGAACTCTGCATGACTTAAAACCTCTCTCAGCTCACCCTTACTGCTGTGTATGTGCATACGTGTATGCATGTATGATATGTGTATGCATAGTGTATGTGTGCATGTATGCTGTGCATGTGCATAGTGTGCGTGTGTATGTGTGTGGTGTGTGCGCATGTATTCTTGTATGTGCGTAATGTGTGTGCGCATGTATGCTGTGCATGTGCATAGTGTGTGTGCCCATGTATGCTGTGTGTGCCCATGTATGCTGTGTGTGCCCATGTATGCTGTGTGTGCCCATGTATGCTGTGTGTGCCCATGTATGCTGTGCATAGTGTGTGTGCCCATGTATGCTGTGTATGCGCATAGTGTGTGCGCCCATGTACGCTGTGTATGCGCATAGTGTGTGCGCCCATGTACGCTGTGTATGCGCATAGTATGTGTGCATAGTGTGTACACATGTATGTTGTACATGTGCATAGTGTGTGTGCACATGTATGCAGTGTGGATGTGTGTGCATAAATTTAAGGTGAGTGTGCGTGCGCACATGCAGTGGAGGAGTGCGTGTGCAATGTGGGGAGAATGCATGTGCAGTTTGGGGAGAATGCGTGTGCAGTGTGGAGGGATGCATGTGCGTGTGCACGGCATGTATGTTGCATTGCCCGGCATTTTTTCGGAGCTCTGCCCCCATGATTATCCTCTCTTTCTCGTGTTAGTGATTGGAAAGCCTGATGTTTCTCTTCATGCCTCACTAACTCCATTTCTTTCTGGTGTTTAGCCTTTGTGGGAGCTGGGTTAAAAGGCAACAGGTCTCGTACAGTTAGAAATTCTCCGAAAATGTCTGGCAGTTTGGAAAGAATGCAACTCCCTCCAGCAAACCCGCCCGGATTCGAGTCTGCATCTTCCCTGCACTCCACCTGAGTGTCAGCCCAAATAGTTCAGCTTTGCCTGGCTACTGGCCTGGTGCAGCGTCGTGATGTGGAGATGCCGGTGTTGGACTGGGGTTAGAAATCTCACAACACCAGGTTAAAGTCCAACAGGTTTATTTGGCGGTAAACGCCACAAGCTTTCAGGGTTTGCCCCTTCGTCACCTGATCTCACCTCCCTGGTACTGAGGGTTAGCGGGGTGAGCTTACTGCCACAGAGTCTGATCCTACACTGACCCGGCGACTGAACCGGAACCTGTCCTGCCCCTGTGTGTGGCAATGCAGTGCCAGGCTCAACACATGCACACGCACACGCATACACACAGCCATTTGGGGAGGAGAGTGTTTGTGATTCTTGGTGGCAGTATTCTCAGTGGGGTCACTAACATGTCTTCAGTAATCTGGGGGTGGGGGGGGGTCAGTTAGCTCAGGTGGCTGTGTGGCAAGAGTGTGGTGCAGAACGATGCCAGCAGCACAGGTTCAATCCCCCCCTGCCATCTGTGCCCATTTTTGAGCCATCCTTTCTCCCTCCGAGCTCTATACAACCAATCTTCTCTCTCTCTTCTCTCTCTGCCTCATCCCCCTTTCTCTGCCCTCCTCCCCCTCTCTCGGCCCCCCGTCCCCCTCTCTCTCGGCCCCCCTCCCCCCCCTCTCTCTCGGCCCCCCTCCCCGCCTCTCTGTGTTCTCCTCCCCCTCTCTCTGTCCCCTCCCTGTCTCTCTCTCTCTGTTCCCCTCCCTGTCTCTCTCTCTCTGTTCCCCTCTCCCGTCTCTCTCTCTCTTCTCTGTTCCCCTCCCCGTCTCTCTCTCTCTCTCTGTTCCCCTCCCGTTCTCTCTCTCTCTCTCTGTTCCTCTCCCCGTCTTTCTCTCTCTCTTCTCTGTTCCCCTCCCCGCTCTCTCTCTCTCTCTGTTCCCCTCCCCGTCTCTCTCTCTCTCTCTGTCCCCTCCCCGTCTCTCTCTCTCTCTCTGTTCCCCTCCCCGTCTCTCTCTCTCTCTCTGTTCCTCTCCCCGTCTCTCTCTCTCTCTCTCTGTTCCCCTCCCCGTCTCCCCCTCGTGAACCTCTGCTTAGTAGCTGCGCTCAGTTTATAAGCTTTAGGGAAATTCAGAAGTACGTTAAAGATAAATAAAGATCCAAACAGCCTGTTTTGGTGCCGTAGATCAATGCCAAATATTGCGGACACTGGAATCCGAAACAGAAACACAAAATGCTGGAAAATCTCACCAGGTCTGACAGATCCTAGCCTCAGTAAGAAGTCTGACAACACCAGTTGTAAATCCGAATGATTTATTTGATAGTAAACTCACAAGCTTTCGACTCTATGGCGTTCGTCAGGCAAATGAGGTCCCAGATCCTAGTCTCCACGGAGCTGCTGAGATTTTCCAGCAATTTGTTTTTGTGTCAGATTCCAGTATCCGTCAGCTCTGACAGAGGGTCACCCAGGCTTGAAACACTGGCTCTATTCCTTCTGCATGGATGCTGTCAGAACTGCTGAGATTTTCCAGCATTTTCCTTGCGAAGATTTGTTTTCTTTTCCCGCTGTGTGAGGCTGATTGCTGGAAGGCAATCCCAGTGCCTGGTGGGTTTGTCTGCCATCGGGATAAAGGCATCAAAGCCCCGGGGCTGTAGTAGGCCCTGGACTCCACCCCTGACAGGAAGGCTCAGCCCAATGGCCAAAATCTGGCTGTTTGTGCCGATAAAATCCTGCCCAAGCTAACGGGCAGCAGCGGAGAGAGATAGAAAGGGGAAAATAGGTTTCAAGATGGGTTGGAGTTGATGTAGAGCTGGCTGATCCTCGCTGGCAACGAGGATGAATGAGTCACCCTCACGCGCACCATCTCTTCCACTTTGCTTACATCCTTGCTCGACAGAGCTCCCGCTGCTGAGCACAAGAGCTTGCGACTGAAACAATGGTTCTGCCGAGATGCATTCTTTGCTGGAATAATTAATTCTTCTCCAATCTCGAAAGATCCAACGCTCACGCCATTCATTCTGGACGTTTATTAACCATTTTGCTCTTGCTTTTGAAGCTACTGCTTTGTCTCAATTTGCATTGTCCCAATAATTTTCCGTTGATGTGTGTTGAATTCTCCTCTTTGAGGTGTGAATGGTCTATAAAATGACAGCAACAGCAATGTGTTGACAGGACAATGACACAGAGGCAAGGATACTTAAGGTTCTTGGTGCACAATTCCCAAAAGACCTCTCTGTTTATAGTTTTATTCTGTGTGTTTCGATTGGCGCTCTGGATTGGACAAGATATTTTGGGAGTGTTTTTAATCTTCCCCGTTCCCTCCTCTCTGTCCTTCCTTTCTTCCTTTAAACCATCAAATCTTCTTCTAAAAAAAAGGCTGGTTAGCACCGCTGCCTCAGGGTTCGATTCTAGCCTCGGGTCACCGTCTGTGTGGAATCTGCACATTCTCTCTTGTGGATTTCCTCCGGATGCTCGGGTATCCTCCCAGGGTTAGTTGTATTGGCCACGCTGAATTGTCCCTGTGGGGAGAAAGCGGGAAAGTGGAACTGATCCACTTCAGATCAGCCATGATCTTATTGAATGGCGGGGCAGGCTTGAGGGGCTGGATGGCCGACTCCTGCTCCTATTTCTTATGTTCTTATGCTCGGAGGATTAACTTATTCCAGAGAACTAGAAACCTTCTGTCCATGCTTCTAGTAAATAGTGGGGGTTACAAGGATCAGGACCTGGGTGGGATTGTTGTTGGTGCAGGCTCGATGGGCTGAATGGCCTCCTTCTGCATGGTTGGGATTCTGCTTTATGAGTGTGCCGATTCGTCACCGTTCCACTGCTCTGATTGTGGAACTGGGCAGAAAGCTCCATGCTTCTAGTTCCCTGGTCTACATTGAGTTACCCGATCACACTCAAGACAACATAGAATCGCAACAGTGAAGAAGAAGGCTATTTGGCCCATCGAGTCTCCACCAACTCTCCGAAACAGCATCTTACCGCTCTGCCTATCCCGTATGTTTACTGTGGCCAATCCACCTAACCTACACATCTTTGGACCCTATGGGGCAATTTAGTATGGCCAATCCACCTAGCCTGCACATCTTTGGACAGTAAGAGGCAATTTAGCATGGCCAATCCACCTAACCTGCACATCTTTGGGCACTAAAGGGCAATTGAACATGGCCAATCCACCTAACCTGCACATCTTTGGACACTATGGGACAATTTAGCATGGCCAATCCACCTAGAAAGATTGAATCCCGACAGTGAAGAAAGAGGCTATTTGGCCCATCAAGTCAGCACCAACTCTGAAAGAGCATCTTACCGCGTAACCTGATCCCGTACATTTACCATGACTAATCCACCTAACCTACACATCTTTGGACACTAAGGAGCAATTTAGCATGGCCAATCCACCTAACCTGTGCCCCTAATGTAGGAATCGCGCAGCCTTCACAGGAACAGTTACTGCAAGGCTGAAATCGAACCTGGGTCCTTGGCGCTGAGGCAGCAGTGCTAACCCACTGTGCCACCTTGAAGTGAGTGGCTCGCTGGGCCATTTTTGAGTGCAGTTAAAAATCAATCCAGTTGCTGTGGCCCTGGAGTCACATGTAGGACAGGTACAGACAGTAGATTCCCTTCGCTAAAGGAATGTTACTGAAACTAGCTGGGTTTTTAATGAGAATCGATGATAAATTAGATGGTCCCCATTATCGAGGCCAGCTTCATGTTGCAGATTGATTTGGTTGAATTTTAAACTCCACCCCGGGTGGTGGGATTTGAATCTATGTCCCTCAGAACATTAGCTGGGCCTCTGGATTACTATTAGCAGTGACAATGTCACTATGCCAACCCCCTGGAGAGATGGAATGCTTAATCATTGAGTATATTCAAGGTTTGTGAATGCTAAAGGAATTAAGGATGGGGAGTAGGTTTGTTGAACTCTTATTAAATGATGGAAAAGGGCTAAAAAAACTGTAAGGTGTCAAAAACTCCTTCACTTTGTGCCTTAACTAGATGTTGTTAAATCCATTCTTAATCAGCAATCAAATAGAAACATTGAACTCTTGACCAAAAGCCCAACATTCGAATGGTCTAGTTGGACCAATGACTGGCACAGGTTTGGAGGGCCAAAGGGCCTGTTTCCTGTGCTGTATTGTTCTTTAATCTTGTAACACAATTCCTCACACCCAAAGCAACTTTGCGTAAAATGCTCCACCAGAACCTTAAGTAGCTCGTGCTTGTGGAGGTCACTATGTGCCTGGTCAACAAATCATTGTGGTTTTGCCCTCGATGCCGGTGTCCTAATGAGCGTGTGGCTTGAACTCTGTGCTGTGATATGAGCTTTGCCATTTTCTTTTCAGTTGGGTTAAAATCCAGTTGCAGCTGTGGATGGATGAGGGTTTTTTTAACAACTGTTGCGAGGGTGATGGTTAATCCGTGTCTCCTTTTACAGATGTTGCCGGCCAGGGCAAAGTTCGATTTCAAGGCGCAGTCTCTGAAGTGAGTTCAAAAGAGATACAATCCATTTAACCTCTTAATACAGCTGCAGGGCGAACGTGCAGGCACTAGATGAATGCAGCACTTAACACTCAAGTACTCGCACCACCTTGGGTCGGGTGCAACATGTAGAATTAGGTTCTCTCTACTTTGTGTCAGAAATGTGCCACCTAACCCGCACATCTTTGGACACTAAGGAACAATTTAGCATGGCCAATCCACCTAACTTGCACATCTTTGGACACTAAGGGGCAATTTAGCATGGCCAATCCACCTAGCCTGCTTATCTTTGAACACTAAGGGGCAATTTAGCATGGCTAAACCCAGAGGAAACACACGCAGACCCATGTGGAGAAAGTGCAAAATCTGCACAGGCAGTTCACCATCTGCCAAGGTGGAATTTCTACCCTTGGCCCCAGAGTGTAATGTATGATAGCACAATGGTTAGCACTGCTGCCTCAGTGCCAGAGACCCAGGTTCAATTCCAGTCTTGGGAAACTGCAGAATCTGTACATTCCCCCCATGTTTGCATGGGTTTTATCTGGGTGCTTTGGTTTCCTCCCATAGTCCAAAGATGCACAGGTTAGGTGGATTGGCCATGCTAAATTGCCCTTTAGTGTCCAAAGATTTGTTGGTTAGGGGGATTATAGTGGGCTATATACATGGGATTACAGAGGATAGGGCTTAGGTATGATGCTCTGTTTGAATGTCGGTGCAGACTGAATGGACCAAATAGCCTTTTTCTGCACTGTAGGGTTTCTGGATTCCTAGCCCAGTGACAATACCATTACACCACCTTAACAGAACATAGAACATTACAGCGCAGTACAGGCCCTTCGGCCCTCGATGTTGCGCCGAGCAGTGTAACCCATTTTATGACTCTCTATCCTAAACTATTCCAATGTTATCCATATGCCTATCCACTGACCATTTGAACGCCCTTAAACTTGACGAGTCCACAACTGCTGCAGGCAGGGCATTCCACGCCCTTACTACCCTCTGAGTAAAGAACCCACCTCTAGCATCTGTCCTATAATTACCACTCCTTAATTTAAAGCTATGTCCCCTCGTGTTATTCATCTCCATCCGAGGAAAAAGGCTCTCATTGTCCACCCTATCTAACCCTCTGATCATCTTATATGTCTCAATTAAGTCACCTCTTAGCCTTCTTCTCTCTAATGAAAATAATTTCAAGCCCCTTAGCCTTTCCTCATAAGACCTGCCCATCATACCACGCAACATCCTGGTAAACCTCCTCTGCACCCTTTCCAATGCCTCCACATCGTTCTTATAATGTGGCAACCAGAACTGTACACAATACTTCAAGTGCAGCCGTACCAGAGTTTTGTACAGTTGCATCATCGTTGCATTTGTACAGTTAATCATTTTAAGAACTCTCCGCTTCCAAGTGGGTGCTACGTTGGCTCTTGGTACCTCTGCGAATGGCCCAGGAGGCACTAATTGCAGTCTTGTTGGCCTTAGGGAGCTGCCTTTCCAGAAGGGAGATATTGTCTACATATACAGACAGATCGATCAGAACTGGTACGAAGGAGAGCACCATGGACGAGTTGGCATCTTTCCCAGATCGTACATTGAGGTAACCCTGAGCTCTGAGATGTGACTGAGTGCACATTCGTGTCCCTCGCCACCAATGTCTGACCTCCTACTCCCTGATTACAGCTCCTCCCTCCCACGGAACGGGCCCAACCCAAAAAGGCGCCACCCTTGCAGGTGCTGGAATACGGCGAGGCCATATCTCGTTTCAACTTCAGTGGGGACACCAACGTGGAAATGTCTTTCAGGAAGGTAGGAAACTCTTTGCAATCTGGGTTTTTTTTTAAGGATTGTTAAGTTTGATCAGCTGTTCAGAGTGCGAGGGATGTCGAAGTTGGAGAATGAAGCATCTTCCATTCTGGGAGCCTATTGAGAACTCACAAGTCTGATTCCAGGCAAACCAGAACTCTATCTCCTCTTCCCAACAACTCTCCCAATCCCGGAGGTACAGCCAATAGGGTGCCAGTGTGATGTAATTCCATTTCTCTTCCTGAGACAGCAGAGGAAGATGACCACTCTGTGCTAAGTGAAGATTAGCTTACTGCCTTTGGCCACTTGAAGTTTCCTCCGTTGCGTCCTTGGGGCGTGAGCCTCTCTGGCAAGACTGGCATTTGTTTCCCATGTCCAACTAATCTTGGTGGTGAACCTCCTCTTTGAACCGGAGCAGTCCGTGTGGTGAAGGTGCATGCACGATGCTGTTGGGTAGAATGCCAAGATGATAGTGAATATGGTTGTGATGTGAAGGGAAGCACAGTAGCACAGCGGTTAGCACTGCTGCCTCACAGACCTGGGTTCGAATCTCAGGATGGGTCCCTGTCTTGTGTGGGAATTTGCACATTCTCCCCATGTCTGCGTGAGTTTGCTTCAGTTTTCTCCCACAGTCGAAGGATTAGGTGGATTGGCCATGCTAAATTGCTCGTTAGTTTCCCAAGATGCATAGGTTAGATGCATGCTAAATGCCCAGGTGACCGTGGGCCCGAGTGCCTCTTTCGGAGAGTTAGTGCAGGCTTGATGGGCTGAATGGCCACCTCCTGCACTGTAGGGATTCTATGATTGGTTCTGAAAACTAAAATTGGCCCTTAGTTGTCAGTGTAACCTGGATGGCTATTGGATGGCTGGAGGTTAGAAATGGTTGAATGTCTAATGAGGGAGGGAGATGGGGTTGGAGGTGTAGAATTCAATGGCTCCTTTATCCTTCTCCTGACCCGCTCTGGGAGGGATTGAGGCGTGCCTGGGATGGGAGGCATTTCATTATCTACTGACCAAAGTGAAAAACTCACTGCCGGTTTTAGAAGAAGATTAGTTTCAGTTTATTTTAGGCCTCAAAACGATTTGAGGCAGTTAGCAAGGAATCTTCTTGCTGCAGCCAGGAAACTCTGTACCACGGGGACTTGAAGGCATTTGAAGGAAACCGAGATTAGCAAAGGATTCCAACGATTTGATAATAGGGTGTTTACTCATTCCTGGGACAGGGGCGTCACTGGCTGGGCCAGAGTTTATTGCCCATCCCTTGGTTGCCCGAGGTCAGTTGAGATTCAACCGCATTGCTGTGGCTGTAGAGTTACGTATAGGTCAGACTGTGTAAGGAGGGCAGGTTTCCTTCCCTAAAAGAACAACAGTGAACCAGATGGGTTTTTCCAACATCAGTAGATTCTTAATTCCAGGTATTTTTTATTGAATTCAGATTCCACTACCTGCGGGATTCGAACATGGGTTCCCGGAACACTCTGGATTATTGGCCCAGCAATAATACCACGGCCTTGCCCCTGTGATGTATTAACGCCAGCATAGACCGGTTTGTGTTGTGAATTCTCAGCGATAATCCACACGTTCTTCCCTCTCTGCAGGGTGAGCGGATCACGCTGATACGAAGAGTGGACGAAAACTGGTACGAGGGCAAAATCTCGGGCACGAACCGCCAGGGCATCTTCCCTGTCACGTACGTGGACGTGATTAAAAGACCCCGGGTGAAGAACGCAGTCGACTACCCTGATCCCCCGAGCTCTTACTCTTCAAACCGCAGCTCAACAAGTTCTCCCCAGGTAGACTTCCTCTTTCTAACCAAGCTTTGGGCACCACCTACTAACAGATACACTGTATTATACCCAGGCCTCGAGGCCTGGCCTCCCTCAACAATGATTAGAGATGCTGGCGTTGGACTGGGGTAAACACAGTAAGAAGTCTGACAACATCAGGTTTAAATCCAGCCAATTTATTTGATAGTAAACTCACAAGCTTTCGGGGGGGTTGTCGTTTTTTTTTGTTTGAAGCTTGCGGGTTTACTATCAAATAAATTGGTTGGACTTCAACCTGGTACTGTCCAACGCCAGCATCTCCACATCATGATTCTCTCAACAACACCACCCCTTCTCCCTTTGTTTGATTTGGTTTATTATTGTCATACACAGTGAAAAGTATCGTTCCTCGCGCACTCTGCAGACAAAGTATGCCGTTCGTTGAGAAGGAAAGGAGAGAGTGCAGAATGTAGTGTTAGAGCTGGGGTGTAGAGAAGGGTCAAACTTAATGCGAGGTAGGTCTGCTCAAAAGTCTAAAGGCAGCAGGGAAGAAATGCTGATTATCTGAAAGGAATGAGCTCTTCACAGAGAGCCTCCGATCTCCCCTCGCCTTGTATTTTTGAACGCACGCCACCGTCCCTTCTTTGTGGGAGCGGGGACTTCCATTTAGTTTCAGACCCTTGACATCAAGAGCCAGAATTTTCTGACAGTGCTGTGTTTGGGTTAATGAACATAAGTTGGGGTACCACTGTCTTGATGGGGGAGGCAGTGGATTGGATTGGATTGGATTTAACCTCCGCCTTGCTGGAACGTGACTCCTGAGCTTCGAATATTCCTCCCTTGTACCCTGTAAGACGGATCATCGATATTGAGGAGTGTTATTGGGTGGGGAGGTTAACAGATTTGGCACACCCTCATTGGCTCTCATTCCCTGGACGAGGAATGTTACTCAGGATTTGGACTGCTGACTGGGGTTCCCTGCAGAATGGTGTGTGTTGTGTGGTGGGAACACAGTAAGAAGTCTCACAACACCAGGTTAAAATCCAACAGGTCTATTTAGTAGCAAACGCCACCAGCTTTCGGAACGCTGCTCCTTTGTCAGGTGAGTGGGAGTTCTGGATATATAAAGACACAAACTCAATTTACAGAATAATGGTTGGAATGCGAGTCTTTACAGGTAATCAAGTGTTAAAGGTACAGAGTGGAGGGAGCGTTAAGACAGGTTAAAGAGATATGTATTGTCTCCAGACAGGACAGTTAGTGAGATTTTGCAAGTCCAGGCAAAACACCAGGTTAAAGTCCAACAGGTTTATTTGGTAGCAAGAGCCACTAGCTTTTGGAGCACTGCTCCTTCCTTAGGTGAGTGGGAGTTCTATTCACAAACAGAGCATATAAAGACACAAATTCAATTTACATCTCCACTTACGTGGTGGGACACAGCTTGTGATGGCCTTAATAGTCGAGCAGCTGATGTCTCTCTCTCTCTCGAGGTTGACACACAAAGAATGATTAGGTATTGGAGGACTATTGGCCTCTGCAATGGTTTTCAGGACAGGAGGGAGGTAAAGTTTCTGTGTATGATACAAAACTGCGCCAGATACTTAGTCACCTTCTGACAGGTGAGCAGAGATATTTTCACATTGATTTTAAAAACCTTCTATATAACAGTTGGCACAGTGGTTAGCACTGCTGCCTCGGAGCGCCAGGAGCCCGGGTTTGATCCGGGGGCTTGGGTGACTATGTAGAGTTTGCATGTTCTCCCTGTGTCTGTGTGGGTTTCCTCTGGGTGCCCCAGATTCCTCCCACAGTCCAAAAATGTGCAGATTAGTTGGATTGGCCATACTAAATTGTCCCTTAGTGTTCAAAGATGTGCTGGTTAGGGTGGATTGGCCATGCTAAATTCTCCCTTAGTATCCAAAGATGTGTAGGTTAGGTGGATTGGCTGTGCTAAATTGTCCCTTAGTGTTCAAAGATGTGCTGGTTAGGTGAATTGGCCATGCTAAGTATACGGGGTTACTTTGATTTCATCTATTATTGTCAGTGAAAAGTATTGTTTCCTGCGCGCTATACAGACAAAGCAAGCTGTTCACGGAGAAGGAGAGGAGAGATTGCAGAATGTAGTGTTACAGTCACAGCTAAGGTGTAGAGAAAGATCAACTTAATGCGAGGAAGGTCCATTCAAAAGACTATTGGCAGAAGCCGTTCTTGAGCCGGTTGGTGCGTGATCTCAGATTTTTGTATCTTTTTCCTGATGGAAGAAAGAATGTCCGAGGTGCATGGGGTCCTTGATTATTATGGGGACAGCACGAGGGGATTGGCCTGGATAAAATGCTCTGTCAGAGAGCAAATACAGCCTTGATGGGCAGAATGGCCTCGTTCTGCAGTGTGCTTTTGTGGTGCTATGAAATTCTTTTTCTCTTTCTCATAAAACATTGTGTTTGAGTTTCTCCCCAGTGTGTTTATCTTTCTACCTTGTTTTAGTTGCCTGTTTTCTGGTTATTTATTGATGTTTCTGAGCTCTCTCTCCTTACCCCATTGACTTTGTTTTCCCTTTTTCTCTCTTCTGTTTGAAGTTCTCCGTTAATTGCGCTCCCCCCAGGCCTTCTCCGCCGCCTCCTCGCTATCGCAGAGTACTCTCTCCGGATCTGCAAGCTGTCACCTCCGACTGGATCACGCTAACGATGGGCGTATCCCCCACGCCCCTGGAAACCCCTCCGCTGCCCCCCCTGCCCGAGGGCTTCTCCTCTGACGGCAGCTGCCTCAGCACCTCGCTGGCCACCAGCCCCTCGCTCGCGGCCAGCTCCCCTCTCTCCAAAGAATGGGGAGATTCCGCCGTCGGGTCGAGCAGGTCGCCTTTGACCCCCCCTCGCCCGCAGCAGTCGCTGCAGAGTGTCACTTTCAGCACTCCGCTCAGCGAGGACCTCGCCCTCTTCACCCCCTCTCCCACCCTCAGTAACCGCAGCTCGTCCCCTCTGGTGGCCTCACCGCCTCCGCCCAGTCCCACCGATAACGCCTGGGCCTCAAGTAGCAGGCGGCTCCAGGGGGGTGATGTGGTGGGTCCTTTAGCCGCCGGAGGCCAGAATCGCGGTGGTCTCGCCAGCCGGGCACCCGAGCCAGGGAGGTGCGGGCGCCCAAAGGGCATCGGGTGCCGGGAAATGTGCGGGGAGCTCCTCAAGATTCCCCGGGGAGATGCCACGCAGGAAATGGAGGGCAACACCAGCAGGAAACCAGCAGAGAAGGGAGCTGAGGTGTGTCTGTAAGCTCCAGCGTCACAAAGCATGGTGTGTCATCGCAAGAGTGTCGCAAACCGGTGCCCGATATTAAAACGCGTCTCGCTAACTGGTTGAATAGCTTGAGATACAGAATTACTGGTTTCCCACTAACTCTTTGTCGTCCGCTCCACTTCCCTTCCAGAGTATCGCAGTAAACCACTTCCCCCCCACCTCTCACCTGTCTCTCCTTCCTCAGCGGCTTCGCCACCCATTCTGGTATCTCACTCCACCCCCCTCCACCACCCACGGCTGGAGAGAGGGTCAAGTACAGCATTGCGATTGCCTTCATCGGCAGCTCCGACCTCTGATGATAGGGCAGTGACGTTCAGGCACAGGAGGAGGCCGTTCAGCCCTCTGAGCCTGCTCCGCCATTCATGGCTGATCCCACCTTTGCCTCCCAAATCCTTCATCCCCTTGGTCCCAACAGCTATTATCTACCACTTCTTGAATACCTTCAGTGTTTTGGCATCAACTACTTCCTGTGGGAAGTAATGAATTCCACACATTCTCCACACTTCGGGTGAAGAAAAACCTCCTCATTTTCGTCCTAAATGGTCTACCCAGAATCCTCAGACTGTGACCCCTGATTCCCCCACCATCCTTCCTGCATCTACCCTGTCTCATCCTGTTAGAATTTTATGTGAGATCCCTATTTCTTCTGGACTCCAGTGAATACAATCCTAACGGAGTGGCACAAATGGCTATCACTGCTGCCTCTCAGCAGCGCCAGAGACGTGGGTTCGAATCCGGCCAAGGTTCGCCGTGTGGGGTTTGCATGTTCTCCCCGTCTCTGGGTGGGCTTCTCCCGCGTGCTCTGGCTCCCTCCCACAATCCGAAGACGCGTGGGTTAGGTTGATTGGCCGTGTTAAATTCATGACCCAAGATGCGTAATCAATTCAATCTCTCCTCAGACCTGCCGTCCCAGGAATCAGCCGGTGAACCTTCTCTGCACTCCCTCTATAGCAAGGGGCATCCTTTCTCAGATAGGAAGAGCATAACTGGCACCCAATACTCTAGGTGTGCCCTCACCAGCGTTCTGTATAATTGCAACACGTCCCTGCTCCTGTATTTGAATCCTTTTGCAACGAAGGTCAACATACCATTTGCCTTTTTTTAAACTATTGTGCTTATCTTCAGTAACCCAGCTTTCATTGTACGTTCTCTTCTGCTAACTTACGGCCCTTCAGATAGTAATTTGCCCTTCCGTTTCACTCTGCTTAAGCAGGGAGCCACCCACTGTGTCGTTTGATCCTTCCCTGAGTTCTGTGCTGTTTAGGGGGGTGCATGCTTTGCTGTGTATTAGCATGGTAACCAGGAGCTTTGTGGTGTAGTGAGAGGTGGATAGTCTTGTATTTGCCATTAGCGGAGAGGAGACTCCTTGCTTGATTTAGTGAAATTCCAAAATCTCGGGCCCCCACTCAGCCTGAAGTGACTTTGTAGCCTTCTCATTGATTTTGCTCTCCAACTAACAAGCGGTCCAGTTTGTCTCTCGGAGGTGTGTGGGGGAAATGTATTTGGTTTCTTTAACCCTGCACCAATAGTTGTTGGCTGAAAAATTGTAATGATGTGTCCTGTAGATTGTGTCCTGTAGATTACTCTCTCTCTATTTCTTTAATTCCACACTTGGTCTGTTACTTTCTCTCTCTCGCTCGTTTTCATGGATCCTTTACTCTGAGTCCTCACTCTTGTGCTCACCAGAGTCCCTTTCTCTGACTCTTGCACACTCTCTCTCTCACTATTTTCTCTCTCTCTATTTATTTTTCAAACTCTCGCTTGATGTTCCTTTTTCTCACCTCTCCCCCTTGCCTCCCTGCCCTTTTCACCACACCCCCTGCCCTCTTTCCTTTGCCTACCCCCTCTCTGCCTCTCTCCCCCCCGGCCCCCTACTCTCCTCCTAGCCCCCCCACTCCCCCCACCTTCCTCCTCCCGCCATTTCACCCCCTCCCCCCCCTCCATCCCGCCTCCCCCACCCCACCCCTCCCCAATCCCCCCTCCCCCCATTTCCCCCCTCCCCAATCCCCTCCCCCCTCCCCTATACCCTCTACACATATCCCATCCCCCATTGCCCCCTCCCATTCCATCCGTCCCCGCCCGCTTCCTGCGTCACCTCCCACTTCTGCCCCTGACCTCTGGCCCCACTCCCTCCCACTCCTGCCCCGTCCCCTCCCCCTGCCCTTCTCTGCCCCTACCCTCTTCCCCCCCCCCCACCCCCTACCATCTGTGTGTGGACCTCCCCCCCTTGGTGCCTCACCCTCTTCCCCCTCCCCATCCGCTTCTCCCATCTCCTCCTCTCCCCGTGTGTCCCCCTCCTTCCCCCTTGCCCTCCCCGTTCCCCTCCAAACCCCTTGCTCCCACTCTGGGTCTATACGCCAGCCCCTCTCACACGCAATCTGTCATATTTTCCGCTCTCTCTCTCTCTCTCTCTCTCTGCCTGTCTCATCCTCACTCATACCCCTTCTCCCACACGCTGTCTCTCGCTCAACCTCCCTCTGCCTCTGACAGCGCAATACTGAGATGATTTTGTGTCCTTTCAAACACATTAGCTTAACTCGAGAAGTGATAGTGGGGTCGGAGGAAGATATTCCAGGAGTCCGACTGTCTTTTCTGATTCTCCGGCTAACAGTCTGAATTCCGCTTCTCTGGTGGTAAGTGCCAGTTTGATTTCGCTGAATTTAGTTGTGCGCTGTCCCTTAGTGAGAGAGATCTTGACGGGGGAAGGAGACTGAGATACTGTCTAACGTCTCAGAGAGAGGGGAAGGCTTGTGGGTTACTCTGAGAGAGTCTCCACTCCAAGGTTCTGCGGATCATTTCACGGCGGATAACTGCGCGATATGAAGCGAGGGTCGGAGTGAGTCTGTGCATCTCAAAGAGCTCCAGTTGACCTCAGTATCTTGTCTCGTCAAGTTTACCCTACTGTTCGGCTCTCTCCCCAGAGCGTGCCTGCAGCTTGGCGCAATGACATCATTATTCTTTGCGATGACCCCAAATTCATGTGGCTCCTCCCAAAGCAACCCCCACCCTCACCACCACCCCCCAGTGTGCTCGTTGGGCTGCATTTCTATAGCTACCTTTCATGGTAATGGCACTTCCCACAGTGCTTTGCTGCCAGTGAGGTGGTTTTCACGTGTGTCCGCCGCTCCGACGTAGAAAACGGGGGCCACCGCTTTGCGCACAGCAAGATCCCACGACCAATGAGGTTTTTAAAGGGGCACCTCAAAAAAAGGGATGATCTGCTTTGAATGCTAACCAGGTGACAGCGGAGATTCCCACCCCAGCCCCGAACCCAGATCTTCAGAAGCATGCTGAGGCTTAATGTCTAGCAGTGTGTGTGTGTGGGGCTGAGGGGAAGGTGTTGACAAATAATAAATGTGCGCTGAGAGAGAGAAAACGTAAAATGGCTGTCTGTGTGGGGTCCGTACATTCTGCCCGTGTCTGCGTGGGTTTTCTCTGGATACTCCAGTTTCCTCCCACAGTCCAAAGATGTGCGGGTTAGGTTGACTGGCCGTGCTAAGAAATTGCTCCTTAGTGTCCAGGGATGCGTAGGTTAGAGGGATTAGTGAGTATAATATGTAGGGATTTGGGGATAGGGCTTGGGTGGGATTGAGGTGGTTGCAGACTCGATGGGCCGAAGGGCCTCTTTCTGCACTGTAGGGTTCTATGATTCCATGCCCCTTAGCGTCAGGGGGATTAGCAAGGCAAATCTGAGAGGTTACAGGGGATAGGGCCTAGGTGGGATTGTGTTCGGGGCAGGATCGATGGGCCGAATGGCCTCCTTCTGCACCGTGGCACAATGACATCACCACTCACCGTGATTTGTCTGGCCCCCTCTCCTGGGATTCTATGAAAATGTACAGTGTTGTTGTTGCTTTGTGTCTAAATCTCTTGAAATGTTTCCACAAGGGGTTTAACTTCTCCACGTGTCTCTCAACCCTTCCCTTCAATCTCATCCCATCCAGTGGCTTAACCTGCCTCATGTTGAGTTTTGGTCACTCTCTGTTCATTGCTTGGATCTCTCTCTCTCTCTCTGTGCGCTATCTATCCCCGTTTTCCTATCCTCCTCCTATTGGTCGCTTGTGATGACTCTCGTTCGATAATGCCTCTCGTTTTCGCCTCTGTCTGAAGCCAATAACCCACGCTGCCAATTTTTCCTCCGTTTATTTGCTTGCCGGTCACCAGCCTGCTCATCATTCATTGCGGGGACCCGACCTCACAGACTCTGAAAAGAACTACGTGGTAAGATTTGATCTGTATCTGCATTGGCCTTTGCACATCACAGCTCAGAAACCAATGAACTAATCTTGGTAATGGCGTAGAGATTGGATTCAAACTGTACTTTGCGATGTGCGTTACAAACAGTAGATGTTTAGTACTGTGGTTATTGGATCTTAAGTTGGTTGGTTTGCGTACTGCGTTTGGACTATGGGGTTCACGTGGAATCCTATGCTTTAGAATAAAGAGTAACCTGCATGATTACTAATAGAAATCACTAACTTCTTGGTGCCACACTTATAATCCTTGAATTAAATCTGCCGTTCTTCTCTGTCTTGCCTGTTTTTTCATGCTTACCTCTGGACTACTCTACACTCCGATTTCCTGGATCTCCGATTTGTTTCCCCACCTCCCCCCCCTCCGCTCCCGTTAACTTGCTGGAACCCCGCGGTGCGTTTGGAATGCTCCACTCCCCTCCTCCTCCACCCTTCCGCTCCTCTCTCATTTCTCTCTGCTCGCTTGCTCCCCACCCACGGGCCCCCCCACACAACGGACGCGGACCCCGACAGGAGGCGGTCTGCAATGAGATCATGAACATTGCAGAAAAGTCAGTGCATTACTGCAGTAACCTCTCCTACCCGCTTCACACTCAACACAAGATGTCTCCCCATGACAGTAAACAATCTCTCATCATTTCCCAGCAACCCCAGGGCCAGCAGCGCGGGACCAGCCAAGAGAGGACGCACTCTACCACGGCCCTGTGAGTAACTTGGGTTCTAGTTCGTAAACCTTTCCTCCATCGACGGCCCACTTAACTGTACGCGGCACAATTAACTGTAGCTACGTAGTTGGTGATTGCCTTTGGCATTCTGAACTTAGAAGGGCAGAAACATCTTAAGCTAATGGATTCTGCTCTGCCATTCCACTGTGGGTGGCGTAGTGGCTAACATTGCCGCAAGAGTCACGTGGGTTCTACTCGGGTCTTGGGTGACCGTCTGTGCTCCGTCTGTACGTTCTCCCCATCCGCCGTGCAGGTTTCCTCCCACACTTCACGGGTGGGTAGGTTAAGTGGATTGACCATTCTAAATTGCCCCTTAGTATCCTAAACTCTGTAGGTTAGGTGGATTGGTTTTGTTAAATTGCCTCTTAGTGTCAAAAGATGTGCAGGTTAGTAGCTGGATTGGCCATGGTAAATTGTTCCTTAGTATCTAAAGATGTGCAGGTTAGGTGGATTGACCATGTTAAATTGTCCCTTAGTGTCCAAAAAAATGCAGGTTAGATAGATTGGCCATGGTAAATTGTCCCTTAGTGTCCAAAGATTGCAGATTAGGTGGATTAGCCATGCTAAATTGCCCCTTAATGTCCAAAGATGTGCAGGTTAAATAGATTAGCCAAGCTAAATTACTCCTTAGTGTTCAAAGATGTGCGGGTTAGGTGGATTGGTCATGCTAAATTGCCCCTTAGTGTCAAATGATGTGAAGATTAGGTGGATTTGCCGTGCTAAATTGTCCTTTAGTTCCCCAAGCTCTGTAGGTTAGGGTGGATTGGCCATGCTAAATTGCCCCTGTGTGTCCAAAGATGTGCAGGTTAGGTGGATTGGCCATGCTAAATTGCTCCTTGGTGTCCAAAGATGTGCAGGTTAGGTGGATTGGCCATGCTAAATTGCTCCTTAGTGTCCAAAGATGTGCAGGTTAGGTGGATTGGCCATGTTAAATTGCCCCTTAGTGTCCAAAGATGTGTACGTTAGGTGGATTGGCCATGTTAAATTGCCCCTTAGTGTCCAAAGATGTGCAGATCTGGGAGATGAGCCATGTTATTTGTGCTGGTTTACAGGGATAGGACGATGGAAAGGACCTGGATAAGACACTCTATCAGAGAGTCAATGCAGACTCAATGGGCCGAATGGCCTCCTTCTGTACGAAGAGATTCTGTGACTCTTTAGAATCTTCTCCGTGTAAAGAGGACGCAGGGTTAGGTTTTGTTTCAAAGTTTGCCATTGCACATATTTTAAATTTAATCTTTCCTGGGCATCACTGACATTTCCAATGAGTGTCTTGCTCGACCATTTAAGAGAGGGCGGTTAAGAGGCAACCCTCAGTGCTGTGGTCTTGGAGTCACGTGTAGTCCTTCCAGCACCCCGTGCCTGCACTGATCAGTGATTTTAAAAGGAATTTGAACAGGCAGTAGGTAAATAAACAACAATGGGATTCATCTGGATTGCTCTACAGAGAACTAGCGTTGTTTCAGTGGGCAGAGTGGCCTCCTTCTGTACCCTGGTGACTAACGGAAAAAAAGATTTGGTATCTTTTTGGACATTTCTTGTACATTATGCTGTGTGTGTTTCCATGCATCCAGAGGAAGGAACACCTCCCTCTGTTTCCCTGTCGGTTGAGTGGGGTAGAATCTGCAAATGACACCCAGGGAGTGTCTGTTTCCATCTTGCCATTAATCAGAAGCAGTGCTGTTGACAGTATCCAGTTAAGGATTTTTACATGTTTTTTTTTTTACACGCTCTCTCTTTTAAGCTTCCAAGCCTTGTACAGCTACATCCCGCAGAACGAAGATGAGTTGGAGCTTCGGGAAGGAGATATAGTGGATGTAATGGAAAAGTGTGACGATGGCTGGTTTGTGGGTGCGTATCGGATCTCGCTGGAACAGAACGTGTGAAGGATGAATGAATTGGGGGTGTTGGATGATGAGGGCAGCATAGTGGTTAGCGCTGCTGCTTCACAGCTCCTCGGTTCGATTCCTGGCTCGGGTCAACGTCTGTGTGGACTTTGCACATTCTCCTCGTATCTGCGTGGGTTTTCCTCCGATTACTCCAGTTTCCTCCCACAGTTCAAAGATGTGCAGGTTAGGTTGATTGGCCATGCTAAGAAATTGTCCCTTAGTGTCCAGGGGTGTGTAGGTTAGAGGGATTAGTGGGTATAATATGAAGGGATATGGGCGTAGGACCTGGGTGGAATTGTGGTGGTTGCAGACTTGATGGGCTGAAGAACCTGTTTCTGCACTGTAGGGTTCTATGTTCCCCTGCAGTGTTGCGTTGAAGCGCGTACTCAATATCTTCTCTAATTTCTGCTATAAATCTCAAACCTCTCCGACTGACTGATCAAACTAAACTGACACTGCTTGGTATCACATTTTAACATGTGTCTACTCTGCCCAAGACCACAAGGAACTACAAAAGGTCATGACTGTGCCCAGTCCAACCCAACCTTCCATCCACTGACTTTCTCTACACTTCCCGCTGCCTCGGCAAAGCAGCCAGCATAATTAAGAACCCCACACATCCCGGACATTCTCTCTTCTACCTTCTTCCTTCAGGAAAAAGGTAAAAGTCTGAGGTCATGTACCAACCGACTCAAGAACAGCTTCTTCCCTGCTGCCATCAGACTTTTGAATGGACCTACCTTGCATTAAGTTGATCTTTCTCTACACCCTAGCTATGACTGTCACACTGAAAACAAAGGACTACACAGCATGGGAAACAGGCCCTTTGGCCCAACAAGCCCGTGCTGCCATTTTAACATTGTGAGTGTCCTCCTCTACCTATGACCTTTGTCTACACCTATTGGGTAAGATTGAGGGAAGACTAACTTGTCAACACCAAAGAGTGATTAGGGAGTGGAATGCCCTGCCTGCGGCAGTTGTAGATGCGCCAAGTTTGGTGGCGTTTAAGAGGTTAGTTGATAAGTATATGGAAGAGAATGGAATGGTTTAGTTTGGAGGGGCATTGCTTTTTATATTGGTCGGCGCAACATCGAAGGCCGAAGGGCCTGTTCTGTGCTGTAATGTTCTATGTTCTATGTAACACCAATCTGGTCAACACCAGAGCACGTTTTTGGGATGTGGGAGGAAACCGGAGCACCCAGAGAAAACCCACGCAAGCACGGGGAAAATGCGCAAACTCCCACAGACACAGGTCCAAACCCATGTATCTGCACAGCATAGCGATAGTCACTGAGCTGTCGTGTTGCCCGTCTGCACTCTGTCATTTTCTTTTCTACGAATGATATACTTAGCATGCAAGGAGCAACACTTTTCACTGTGTTATTAACAAAGAACAACACAGCACAGGAAACAGGCCCTTCGGCCCTACAAGCCCGTGCTACCCATTTTAACACTCAGTGAGCACCTCATTCCAATCCTCCTCCTACCTACGACTTTTGTCCACATCTCATGGACTCCACAATAAATGTCAATACACGCGACAGATAGTAAATCGAATCAAAAGTTGACACCAAACGTAGTCAAGGCGATGAATTGATTTTTGTGTTCTATTCTCCCACACAGGAACGTCCAGGAGATCGAAACAGTTTGGCACTTTTCCTGGCAACTACGTAAAGCCACTGACTTTGTAACGTCTGGGCAAGGGGGTGTTCACAGAGTGGACTGCAGAGGAACAATAATTGCGGAGAATCCTTGAGCTGCAGATTGGCTGGAACAGAAAATCAGCTTGGCATAAACATTCTGCTTACAATACGAAGTGTCTTTACTTTCACAAGAGATATGGAACACACTTGAGCGAAAGAGAGAGAGAGGAAGGGTTTGAGTGGTACGTGAAGAGAGGGTACGAGGTTGCTGAACATGGGAATGCGTGGATGGTATTGAGGGGCTCGTTCTGTGCCCCCCCCCCCCGTGGCAGCCCAAATCGCTATCAGGGGTTAACACCAATCTTTCCCCTTTTTTTTATTATGGACTGTGCCCACGGATCAAGAGCCCGGAGTTGACTGATGCACAGTCTGTGGCTGCGACACAGGAAGGGGAAGGAGGCTTGTGTGGGATAAGGAGTGCGATTAGAAGCCGGGGGAGGGGGTCCCCGACTTTTCACACAACGCGGAGAACGGACTGGGAACTCCAAATGCAGAAGAGTTTATCGCCACCCTGTATCCATTTCCAGAATATCTCTCGTGATCTCTCCCTTTCTACTATATGTATTTTGGATTGCTTTTATTTTGTTAAGAACAGAGAAACCTAGCACAGTCAGAACATGGGTAAATCTCGTGTTTGCCGGTGAGGAAATGTCCCCCCTCCACCCTCCCCAAATTTAACAAACATATCACAGCTATTATTTTGGGTTGAAGCTTTATTTTACGAACAAGTTTCTTTAACACGTTTGTTAACTGTTGATGATGTCCATAGCGCTGCAACACTACTAACATTTCTTTTTGCACCCTCTCACACAATATATTATATATAAAAGGAAAGCGCCCCTCATCCAAGGGGCTTTGACCCTTGGATGGGATTCAAGCTTTGTGTAAATATGTACATTAGATTTTGTACAAAACCCGTGTACTTATCCTGTATAGAAAATAATAATTTAACAAAAAAAAAAGGAATTTAAATGGCCAACTGATGGCAGAGAAATAACACTCCTCGGAGCTCTTTTGCAATTCACCCAGAAGAAAAAGGAACTCGGTATGATTGTCTGAGGGAAGTACTTGGCACATGCAAAAACTGTGTGTTTCTTTGAGGAAGTTGCCACCCCGCTGGGCAGTTTTCCTGCCCTCCGTTGGCACAGGGGTGCAACGGCAAAAAAAAAATCACTTTCTGTTTTAACATAGAGAAAAGCCCCCCCCCCTCCCCCCGTCACAGCGCGTGAACAAGTCCGACTGGCTTCACATAATCAAAACACACACTCACGCGTTTCATTTACCAGTCTCCTGTGAGCTGCACAACTTTATAACCGAGCATAGCGGCACATCTTCTGTTAAGCTATTTTCTTTATTGCGGTGCTTTGTGATTTGATAATGAAGACAAGAGCCTCTATTTACTGCTGTGGTTGAAAAAAAAAATGCAATATTTAATAAACTTTATTCAAGCTACACGGGTGTGCCTTGAAATAGGTGTGCTTTGTTTTGGACAAGAGCAGCACAGAATCACCTTGGTGGGTCTATCCTGTAACCGCCATACGATCCAAAAATCCCAAAGGGAAACCTGGCAAGCTATCACAACAATTTTCTTTTTTATTATATATTGTTCTATGTTCTGTCCATTATGAGAGGGTACGCATGCTGAAGTTAGGAGACATAAATCCCAAGATCCCACTTTTGAGGATTTTAATTAATAAATTTATTTTATTTTAATTTTTTTTTTAAAAATTATTTATTTAACAAAGGAAAACTTAAACATACACAATTACATTTATACAGTTAAAATTAGTCTTTCAGAACATTTTCTTCCCACTACCCTCCTGCTTCCCCCCCCACACAAAAAAATTCTACATGGTTAGATTCACACTTTTGGTATCAGATCTTAGCTATTTACTGTATCAAAAATGCCAGTAGCATGGAAAGATACAAGGAGGTCATTTGTCCCTTTGAGCCTGCTCTGCCATTTATTACAATCATTACTGATCATTCAACTCTACAGCCTATAGAATTCTTATCCCTATGGAATCCCTATAGTATGGAGGGAGGCCATTTGAGCTGCACCTATGAGAATCCCATCCTATCCGCTACATATTTACCCTGATAATCCCCTCAAAATTAGGGTCAATTTAGCATAGCCAATCAATCTAGAACATAGAACATTACAGCGCAGTACAGGCCCTTCGGCCCTCGATGTTGCGCCGGCCAGTGGACCCTCTAACCTAAACTATTCCAATATCATCCATACGCCTATCCACCGAATGCCCCCAAAGTAGACGAGTCCACAACAGCTGCAGGCAGGGCATTCCACGCCCTCACCACCCTCTGTGTGAAGAACCTGCCTCTGACATCCGTCCTATAACTACCACCTCTTAATTTAAAGTTATGTCCCCTCGTCATCACCATCCGAGGAGAAAGGCTCTCACTATCCACCCTATCCAATCCCCTGATCATCTTATACGCCTCAATTAGGTCACCGTGTAACCTTCTTCTCTCTAATGAAAATAACCTCAGGTCCCTCAGCCTTTCCTCATAAGGCCTTCCCACCATACCAGGCATCATCCTGGTAAACCTCTGCACCCTTTCCAATGCTTCCACATCTTTCTTATAATGCGGCGACCAGAACTGTACGCAATACTCCAAGTGCGGCCGCACCAGAGTTTTGTACAGTTGTAACATAACCTCACGGCTCCTAAATTCAATCCCTCTACCAATAAAAGCTAACACACCGTACGCCTTCTTAACAACTTTATCAACCTGGGTGCCAACTTTCAAAGAGCTATGTACTTGTACCCCAAGATCCCTCTGCTCGACAACGCTATTAAGGGTCCTTGCTATTAAGGGTCTAAATTGCATGTGTTTTTGTACTGTGGGAGGGAACTGGAGCACATCGAGAAAACCCATGAAGACAATGTGCAAACTCCCACAGATACAAGCCCAATTCCATGTATCTGCACAGCAACCAGGGATAGTCACTGAGCTGAGTGTTGCCCGTCAGCTGGTCCAGTTTAAGCGTACACTAATGACGTGAAGCACTAGGCAACTCTCGAAGCAACATCCAAGAGCAGCCCTCGCATGACCCACCACGTATATGCCCCTTGTTGGTCAACAAGGCGGACCCAATCACCTATGGGTATAAGAAAAGACATCAATAAACATACACGACTTATACAGACATTCACGGAATCCCCAGAAGCTCAAACGTAAGACAGGTGAGCCATAAAATATTTTAGGGCATCCATAGGAATCTCTTGATTCCCAGGAACATTCTGAGGCTCTTGATCCTTATTTAGAACGATCTTTTGTATCCCTCCATCTCTATTCCGCTCATGTGCCTATCTAGGTAAACCTTAAACAACTCTAGCGTGCCATCCTCCACCACCCTACTTGGCAGTGCATTCCAGGCCCCCACCAGCCTGTGTGTGAAAAACCTCCCTCTAACATCTGAATTATACCTCGCCCCTCTCACCCTAAGCCCGTGGCCCTTCATAATTCTCGTATCCAACCTGTTCACTGTTCATTCTATCTATACCTTTCATAATCTTATACATCTCTATTAGATCTCTTATTTTCCATCTTTCTAAGGAGAACAGCCCCAATTTGTCCAATCTCTCCTCATTGCCAACTTTTACACTGCATGCCCCGGCCAATGAAGGTAAGCATGCCATATGCCTTCTTGACTACCTGAGTTGCCACTCTCGGGTCTGTGGACCTGGACGCCCAGATCCCTCTATATGTCAATTCTCCTCAAGGTTCCGCCATTTACTGTATAATTCTCACTCTGAATTTGATCTCCCAAAATGCTTTTACTCTTTGTGGCAGATAAAAATGTAAAGGAAAAGTGTGAAGCCGTACATTTTGCAGGAAGAATCAGGAGAGGCAATATCGACGAAATTGGGCAATTTTAAAGAGGGTGAAGGAACAGAGGGAGGTGGAGGTGCACAGCTCAGTGAAGATGGCAGGACGGAATAGACGTTATTGGAGCAAATCAGCTAGAATAGCTTGTGTGAGTGATTCCTCAGCCTGGTCCCTCTGCAGGTGGCACGGTAGCACAGTGGGTTAGCACTGCTGCTTCACAGCTCCAGGGTCCTGGGTTGGATTCCTGGCTCGGGTCACTGTCTGTGTGGAGTTTGCACATTCTCCCCATGTCTGTGTGGGCTTCCTCCAGGTGCTCCAGTTTCCTCCCACAGTCCAAAGATGTGTGGGTTAGGTTGATTGGCCGTGCTAAGAAATTGTCACTTAGTGTCCAGGGATGTGTAGGTTAGAGGGATTGAGGGATATGGGGGTAGGGCCTGGGTGGGATTGTGTTCGGTGCAGACTCAATGGGCTGAAGGGCCTCTTCCTGCACTGTAGGATTCTATGATTCTAATTGCTTACCTGGGTCAGATGACCCTCTCTGCAGTTTTACCCTTAAAGGGAGCAAACACCGCAGATATTTTCACTGACTCTCGGAACAGACACACTATTCCAGACAGAGACTGCAAACACTCAAGCAAGTTGGATGTTTGAAGATGCATTAGATTTGGTGATGGGATTGAAGGACTTTGCCATACATCGCTCTGTTTTCTCAAACTGCTTCTCAAGTGACACTAATAATGTCTCCTTCAGCATTTTGGGAGATCAAATTCAGAGTGAGGATTATACAGTAAATGGCAGAACCTTGAGGAGAATTGACATGCAGAGGGATCTGGGCGTCCAAGTCCACAGATCAATAAAAGTAGCAACAAAGGTGGTCAAGATGGCATGCTTGCCCTCATCAACCAGGGCATCGGGTATAAAAGTTGGCAAGTTATATTGCAGCTATATAAAACCTTGGTTAGGTCGCACTTGTGGGGCAGGTCTGGTCACAACCGGAAGGATGTGGATGCTTTGGAGAGAGTGTGGAGAAGGTTCACCTTGATGTTGCCTGGGCTGGAAGGTTTTTTTTTCTCCCCCAGTTAACAGTGTGCATTTATTTCATGATCTGGCAGGTCAAGTCCAACCTCCCATGAAGACATGTAACCAGTATCCCAAGATGAAAACATTCAGTACAAAACAGGACTTAAAAAGTTACATATATTTAAAAACCTATTTCATGGAGTTATTGGACTACATTATTCGTGTCCCTCCCACGAGGAAAGTAAAGTCAATTTCAAGGTCGCTTTAATTTGTATCCATCTAGGTATTATAGGCATCTAACTCTGTGGAGTTTGCACATTCTCCTCGTGTCTGCGTGGGTTTCCTCCGGGTGCTCCAGTTTCCTCCGGGTGCTCCAGTTTCCTCCCACAGTCCAAAGATGTGCGGGTTAGATTGATTGGCCGTGCTAAGAAATTGCCCCTTAGCGACCAGGTCTGCCAAAAGCTGCTGCCTTGGATTCCTTCCACCCAGGCCACCTCTGGATTGTCTGTTTTCACCTCCAAATGCACCATCCATGAGTGGAAATCTAGGATTAAACCGATATTTTGGCAGGAGAGGTTGGATAAACCCAGATTATTTTCACTGGGAAGGTGGAGGCTGGTTGGAAGAGTTGGGGAGAGAGAGAGACGTATAGAAGTTTATAAAATTATGAGCAGTGCAGACAGTCAGAGGCTTTTTCCCAGGCTTAGAAAGACTAACTACCACAGGTTTAAGGTGAGACGGGAGATCCTCGAATCCTACAGTACAGAAAGAGGCCCTTCGGCCCATCGAGTCTGCACTGACCACAATCCCTACCCCCATATTATACCCAATAATCTACGCATCCCTGAACACTAAGGAACAATTTCTTAGCATAGCCAATTAACCCACACATCTTTGGACTGTGGGAGGAAACCAGAGCACCCAGAGGAAACCCACGCAGACATGAGGAGAACATGCAAACTCCACACAGACAGTGACCTGAGCCAGGAATCGAACCCAGGACCCTGACGCTGTGAAACAGCAGTGCTAACCCACTGTGCCACCTGAACGCAGGGTAAGTTTTTCACTCAGAGGATACTGGATGTCTGGGTTGCATTGCCAGTGGAGTGTTGGAAACAGGACATTAGCAACATTCAAAGTGCGTCTTGGTAGATAGACACAGGAATGGGAGGCAAACTGAGAACATAGAACATAGAACATTACAGCGCAGTACAGGCCCTTCGGCCCTCGATGTTGCGCCGGCCAGTGGACCCTCTAACCTAAACTATTCCAATATCATCGATATGCCTATCCACCGAACATTTGAATGCCCCCAAAGTAGGCGAGTCCACAACTGCTGCAGACAGGGCATTCCACGCCCTCACCACCCTCTGTGTAAAGAACCTGCCTCTGACATCCGTCCTATAACTACCACCTCTTAATTAAAGTTATGTCCCCTCGTGTTGGTCATCACCATCCGAGGAAAAAGGCTCTCACTATCCACCCTATCCAGTCCTTTGATCATCTTATACGCCTCAATTAGGTCACCGCGTAACCTTCTTCTCTCTAATGAAAATAACCTCAGGTCCCTCAGCCTTTCCTCATAAGGCCTTCCCACCATACCAGGCAACATCCTGGTAAACCTCCTCTGCACCCTTTCCAATGCTTCCACATCTTTCTTATAATGCGGCGACCAGAACTGTACGCAATACTCCAAGTGCGGCCGCACCAGAGTTTTATACAGTTGTAACATAATCTCACGGCTCCTAAATTCAATCCCTCTACCAATAAAAGCTAACACACCGTACGCCTTCTTAACAACTTTATCAACCTGGGTGCCAACTTTCAAAGAGCTATGTACTTGTACCCCAAGATCCCTCTGCTCGACAACACTATTAAGGGTCCTTCCATTAGCCCTATATTTCATATGCCTGTTATTCCTACCAAAGTGAATCACCTCACACTTATCCGTATTGAATTCCATTTGCCACCTCACGGCCCAGCTCTGCAACCTATCTATGTCCCTCTGCAAACTGTAACATCCATCCTCGCTGTCTACAACTCCCCCACTTTGGTATCGTCAGCAAATTTACGAATCCAATTACTATTTATTTACTAATTGGAATTTACTAATTCCAATTACTAATCTGAGGGATTGAAACCATGTACAGCACAGGCTTGCTGGGCCGAAGGGCCTGTTCCTGTCTTGTATTGTTCTTTGTTCTAATTGTTTTTCTAATAAAACTGTTGAGTGTCAGCAAACCTGTTCCCGTCTCGGGGAGTCTGTTGCACATCCTCTCCTTCACCTTGCCATGGGGGAAAAAAAAGACTTGCCCAAACTCCAAACTTGGTCAAGGTTTTTGGATTTTGCATTCCTCTTGACCTCTTGTTGTTCATTCTCTCTGAGTTGAGTAACTGGTTTACTGTGACCTTATCTGTGCCCTTTATCACTTTCCGCTCAATCCTCTCCAACATAAATAAATGTAGTCAGCAAGCTTTTCTTCCTAATTAGATCCCTCGAGGCTCAAAAACATCCTGGTATCTCTTCCTGAACCTTATCTAAAGTATCAACATCCATTATGAAGTAGGGCCGGCGAGTGGTAAATCATGATTCATAGAAATTCTTTTTTTCCCTTTGACAAACAGAGCAGGGAGCAGATCCAGCTCCTTAATTGTTCTTGGCTAACATTAACCTGGCACTGTATTTTTCCTTTGTTTTATCACTTTTTTTTCCACTCCATCCCTACTTCAAGACTCTCTTCAAGAGCAAATGTTTTATTAAAATAAGATCAAATCGGTTCTTAAAGATCTCTTTGCAGTTCAGTGGATTTTCCCTTGTCAGACCCCACTTGGAGTATTGTGTGCAGTTCTGGTCGCCTCACTATAGGAAGGATGTAGAAGTTATTGAGAGGGTGCAGAGGAGATTTACAAGGATGTTGCCTGGATTGGGAGGCAAGCCTTATGAGGATAGGTTGAGAGAGCTAGGGCTCTTCTCCCTGGAGAGATGAAGGTTGAGAGGTGACCTGATAGAAGTTTATAAGATGTTGAGAGGAATAGATTGAGTGGATTCTCAGAAGCTATTTCCCAGGGCTGAAATGGTCGCTACGAGAGGACACAGGTTTAAGGTGCTGGGGGGCAAGTACAGAGGAGATGTTAGAGGTAAGTTTTTCACTTAGAGGGTGGTGAGTGAATGGAATCGATTGCCATCAGTGGTGGTAGAGGCGAACTCGCTGGGGTCTTTTAAGAGATTTCTGGATGAGTACATAGGATTTAATGGGATTGGGAGTCACAGATAGTTCTATGGCCTGGTAAGTATAGATATGATTGGACAAGTTGCAGAGCTGGGCCGAGAGGTCCATTAAATGGAGTTTAATGTGGAAAAGTGTGAGGTAATTCACTTTGGCAGGAATAACTCACCTCTCAGGAGGTTCAAAGAAGAACAGTACAGCACAGGAAGAGGCCTTTTGGCCCTCCCAACTTGTGCTGATCAAGATGCCTGCTTAAACTAAAACCATACACACTTACAGAGGCCATATCCTTTCATTCCCAGCCTATTCATGTATTTGCACCTTCAAATGCCGCTACCTTACCTGCTTCCACCACCTTCCCAGGCCCTGCATCCCACACATTCATCACCCTCTGTGTAAAAAACTTGCCTCGCACATCTCCTCTAAACTTTTCCCCACGCACCTTACACCGATGTCCCCAATAGAATTCCCACTCTGGAGATTTGAGCGCAATATTTCCGCTGCCACTTCCAGAAGATACAGGAGCAGAATTAGGCCATACTGCCCATCAGGTCCCATTCAATCGTGGCTGATGTGTTTCTCATCCCCATTCTCTCACCTTGGGCAGCACAGTGGTTAGCACTGCTGTTTTACAAGGTTCAATTCCTGGATCTGGTCACTTGTCTGTTTGGAGTTTACACATTCTCCTCAGGTCTGCGTGGGTTTCCTCCGGGTACATAGAACATAGAACACTACAGCACAAACAGGCCCTTCGGCCCACAAGTTGTGCTGATCATAGAACATAGAACATAGAACATTACAGCGCAGAACAGGCCCTTCGGCCTTCGATGTTGCGCCGACCAATAAGGAAAAGCAATGACCCTCCAGCCTAAACCATTCCCTTTTATGAGATATGTTAAGAATAGAAGATTGGTTAGGACAAGATTAGGGCCAGTCATAGACAGCAGTGGGAAGTTGTGCGTGGAGCCTGAAGAGATTGGAGAGGCACTGGATAAATATTTCTCTTCGGTATTCACGCAGGGTGATGTAAATGTAGTTATGGAGAACACTGAGGTACAGGGTAGCAAACTGAAAGGTATCGAAGTAGATAGGGAGGATGTGCTAGATATTCTCGAGGGTTTGAAGTTGGATAAGTCCCCTGGGCCGGACGGGATTTACCCTAGGATTCTCTGGGAGGCAAGAGAGGAGATTGCAGAGCCTCTGGCTCTGATCTTCAGGTCGTCATTGGTTACGGGTGTGGTTCCGGAGGACTGGAGGATAGCGAATGTGGTCCCATTGTTCAAGAAGGGGAAGAGAGACCTTCCATGGAATTATAGGCCAGTGAGTCTTACTTCTGTTGTGGGCAAAGTATTGGAGAGAATTATTAGGGATAGGATTTATAGTTATTTAGAGAGAAATGAATTGATTGGGGATAGTCGGTAGTCGGCATGGTTTTGTGAAGGGTAGGTCATTCCTTACTAACCTCATTGAGTTTTTTGAAAAAGTGACCAAACAGGTGGATGGGGGTAAGGCGGTTGATGTGGTATATATGGACTTTAGTAAGGCATTTGATAAGGTGGCCCAAGGAAGACTTCTGCAGAAAATGCAGATGTATGGGATAGAGGGTAATTTAGCTAATTGGGTTAGGAATTGGCCATCAGATAGAAGACAGAGGGTGGTGGTTGATGGGAGATATTCATCGTGGAATTCGGTTACAAGTGGTGTACCTCAGGGGTCTGTTTTGGGGCCCCTGCTGTTTGTAATTTTTATAAATGATCTGGATGAAGGTATTGAAGGATGGATTAGTAAATTTGCGGATGACACCAAAGTCGGAGGAGTGGTAGATAGTGAAGAGGGGTGTTACAGTTTGCAGAGAGACTTGGACAAGTTGCAGAGCTGGGCGAGAGGTGGCAAATGGAGTTTAATGTGGAAAAGTGTGAGGTAATGCACTTTGGCAGGAACAATAAATGTGTAGAGTATAGGGCTAATGGTAGGGCTCTTAATAGTGTTGAGGAACAGAAGGATCTTGGTGTATGTGTCAATAGATCCCTGAAAGTATGCAGTCAAGTGGATAAAGTTGTTAAGAAGGCTTATGGAGTCTTAGCTTTTATTGGTAGGGGGATTGAATTTAGGAGCCGCAGCATCATGTTGCAGCTGTACAAAACTCTAGTGCGGCCGCACTTGGAGTATTGTGGGCAGTTCTGGTCCCCACATTATAAGAAAGATGTGGAGGCATTGGAGAGGGTACAGAGGAGGTTTACCAGGATGTTGCCTGTATGGAGGGCAGGTCTTATGAAGAGAGGCTGAGGGATTTGAGGTTGTTTTCGTTAGAAAGGAGGCGGCTAAGAGGGGACCTTATCGAAACATATAAGATGATTAGAGGTTTAGATAGGTGGACAGTGATAGCCTTTTTCCTAGGATGGAGAAAGCTAGCACGAGGGACACAGCTTTAAATTAAGGGGTATGAGTTATAGGACGGATATCAGAGGTAGGTTCTTTACTCAAAGAGTGATTAGGGAGTGAATGCCCTGCCTGCAGCTGTTGTAGATGCGCCAAGTTTGGTGGCGTTTAAGAGGTTAGTTGATAAGTATATGGAAGAGAATGGAATGGTTTAGTTTGGAGGGGCATTGCTTTTTATATTGGTCGGCGCAACATCGAAGGCCGAAGGGCCTGTTCTGTGCTGTAATGTTCTATGTTCTATGTTCTATGTTCTATGACTTGATTGCCAACTTTCAGGGATCTATGCACATATACACCAAGATCCCTCTGTTCATCAACACTATTAAGAGTCCTACCATTAGCCCTATACTCTACACATTTGTTATTCCTGCCAAAGTGAATTACTTCACACTTTTCCGCATTAAACTCCATTTAATGGACCTCTCAGCCCAGCTCTGCAACTTGTCCAATCATATCTATACTTACCAGGCCATAGAACTATCTGTGACTCCCAATCCCATTAAATCCCATGTACTTATCCAGAAATCTCTTAAAAGACCCCAGCGAGTTCGCCTCTACCACCACTGATGGCAACCGATTCCATTCACTCACCACCCTCTGAGTGAAAAACTTACCTCTAACATCTCCTCTGTACTTGCCCCCCAGCACCTTAAACCTGTGTCCTCTCGTAGCGACCATTTCAGCCCTGGGAAATAGCCTCTGAGAATCCACTCAATCTATTCCTCTCAACATCTTATAAACCTCTGTCAGGTCACCTCTCAACCTTCGTCTCTCCAGGGAGAAGAGCCCTAGCTCTCTCAACCTATCCTCATAAGGCATGCCTCCCAATCCAGGCAACATCCTTGTAAATCTCCTCTGCACCCTCTCAATAACTTCTACATCCTTCCTATAGTGAGGCGACCAGAACTGCACACAATACTCCAAGTGGGGTCTGACAAGGGTCTTATAAAGTTGCAGCATTACCTCCCGACTCCTAAATTCAATTCCTCTATTAATGAAGGCCTGTACACCATATGCCTTCTTGACCACATCCTCCACTTGCAGGGTAGATTTAAGAGACCTATGGACTCGGACCCCAAGATCCTTCTGCTCCTCAACACTGCCAAGACACCAACCCTTGATATTAAACTCTTTCATCCCACTGGTCCTGCCAAAATGGACCACCACACATTTATCCGCGTTGAAATCCATCTGCCACTTCTCCACCCAGTCTTGCATCCTGCCTATGTCTCGCTGCAACTTCAGACATCCCTCCAGACCATCCACAACACCACCAACCTTCGAATCGTCGGCGAACTTACTAACCCATCCCTCCTCTTCCTCATCCAGGTCATTTATGAAAATGACAAACAGCAGGGGTCCTAGAACAGATCCCTGGGGCACTCCACTGGTTACTGACCTCCATGCAGAAGAAGACCCATCCACAACTACTCTCTGCCTTCTGCAGGCAAGCCAGTTCTGGATTCACAAGGCTAAAGGCCCTTGGATCCCATGCCCTCTCACCTTCTGGTACACCGGTTTCTTCCCACAGTCCAAAGATATGCGGGTTACGTTGATTGGCCTTGCTAAGAAATTGCCCCTTAGTGTCCAGGGATGCGTAGGTTAGGGGATGAGTGTGCATAATATATGGGGATAGGGCCTGGGTGGGATTGTGTTTGATGCAGACTCAATGGGCCAAAAGGCCTCCTTCTGCACTGTAGGGTTCTATGATTCTACCTTTTCCTCTACCCTTTGATCCCCTTACCAATCAAGAGCCCATCCATCTCTGTCTCAACTACAGTCGATGATCTGGCCTCCACAGTCTTCTGTGGCAATGAATTCCATCAACAATGAACCAGCCATCGATGCTTCCTCCTCTGAATTATGGTCGTCTCATCCCAACTTTATCACCCTGGCACTGAGGAACAACCTAGACTCAACATCAGCCTTCTCAACCTGCGCTTCCAATATCAAAGACTAAGGAAATTTAGCATGTCCGCTACGACCAATCCTAATCAAGATCCATGAATTGGAACAGCTAAAGTGACGTAAAGGATTGGTGAGTGTGTAAAATAATCACATCTCTACAAAGTACTTTGAATACACAGATTTTCATATTTATATGATGTCTTTATGATATGGATCTATAATATACAAATCTTAATAAGTATGGATGAATGTTAGTTTACGCTGGTTCCTTTTTAATCGGCAGTTGGGTTTGTGATGATTTTTAAGGGTTAAAATGGAGCCGTATTGGAAAATAAGGGCAGGTCTCACCATGGTGTTGGAGGTGGTACATTGGCAGGGATAGAGAATTAGCTAATGGGCAGGAAACAGTGAATGGGGATAAGGGATTCTTTTTGACGTTGGTGAAATTGATTTGACTTGATTTATTATTGTCACATGCATTAACATACAGTGAGAAGTATTGTTTCTTGCACACGTTATACAGACAAAACGTACCATTCATAGAGAAGGAAATGAGAGAGTGCAGACTGTAGTGATACAGCTAGAGTGTAGAGAATGGTCAGCTTAATGCAAGATAAGTCCATTCAAAGGTCTGACAGCATCAGGGACAAAGTTGTTCTTAAGTCGGTTGGTACATGACCAAAAGGTTGAAGAGAGAATATCCAGACTGCGCGGCGTCCTTAATTATGCTGGCTGCTTTTCTGAGGCAACAGGAAGTGTAGACAGAAACAATGGATGGAAGGCTGATTTGTGCGAAGGGTTGGGCTACTTTCATGATCTTTTGTAGTTTCTAGCGGTCTTGGGCAGAGCAGGAGCCCAGACCAAGCTGTGATACAACCAGAAAGAATTCTTTCTATGTAAAAGTTCGTGAGAGTCATAAAAACATTAGAAATAGGAGCAGGAGTGAGCCATCCAGCCCCTCGAGCCTGCCCCGCCATTCATTAAGATCATGGCTGATCTGTAGAGGTTCAGTACCACTTTCCTGCTTTCTCCCCGTAACCCTTAATTCCCTTGTCACTCAAAAACCTATCCACTCTTGACTTGAACATATTCAGCGAGGAAGCCTCTACCACTTCATCAGGCAAAGAATTCCAAAGATTCACCACCCTCTGCGTAAAGAAACTCCTCCTCAACTCTGATCTGAACTGCACCCCCCCCCCCAACCAATCTTGAGGCTGTGCCCTTCAGTCCTGGTATCTTTGCTAAGCAGGAAGAGTCTCTCAACCTCTACCCTATCCATCCCCTTCATTATCTTATACGTCTCTATAAGACCCCCTCTCAGCCTTCTAAACTCCAAAGAGTACAAACCTATTTAGTCTCTCCGCATAATCCAACGCCCTCATCTCCGGTATCAGCCTAGTAAACCTTCTCTGCACCTCCTCCAAGGCCAATATATCTTTCCTCGAATGCGACAACCAAAACTGCACACAGTACTCCATCTGGCATGTCGTAGCTGACATGCCAAGCTTCCTTAGTCTTCTGAGAAAGTAGAGGCATTGGTGGGGCTTTCTTAACTATAGCGTCAGCATGGGGTAACCAGGACAGATTGTTGGTGATCTGGAAACCTAAAAACTCAAAACTCTCGATCCTTTCTATCTCATTCCTATTGATGTAGACAGGAACATGTTTTCCTTTATGCTTCCTGAAGTCAATGAAAATCTCTTTTGTTTTGTTGACATTGAGAGAGAGATTATTGTTGCCGTACCAGTTCACCAGATTCTCTATCTCATTCCTGTACTCTGTGTCATCATTGTTTGAGATCCGACCCACTACAGTGGTGTCATCAGCAAACTTGAAAATCGAATTGGAGGGATAGTTTCTGGATTGGAGGACCAGATAGGTTTTTCCGATAACCAACAGTGATTTCATGATCAACAGTAGATTCTTAATCTCAGATATTTTCATTGAATTTAAATTCCACTATCTGCTGTGACAGGATTTGAACCTGGGTCCCCGGAACATTCGCTAAGTTTCGGGATTGGAGATGATAGCCTAGTGATAATACAACTAGGCTATCACTTCCTCTGAATGTGTCTGTGTGTGGGTTTATAACTGTGTTTGTGTGTGTGTGTGTCCATACATCTTTTAAGTTTTTTTTACATTATTTTTTAGTCACAAGTTAGGCTTACGTTAACACCGCAATGAAGTTACTGTGAAATTCCCCTAGTCGCCACAATCAATGCAGCTAACTAGCACATCTTTCAGAATGTGGGAGGAAACCCATGCAGACATGGGGAGAATGTGCAAACGCCACACAGAGAGTCACCCAAACTGGGAATTGAACCCGGGTCCTTGGCATTGTGGAGCAGCCGTGCTAACCACTGTGCTACTGTGTCGCCTCACATATATGTGTGAAAGTTAGTCTCTATTATTTTACCTCAAGTATTGGAAAGTTAACCTCCTTCCTTGTTAAACTCAAGAAAATTTATCCTTTTAGTTATTTAATACTCACAACATATAAACAGCTACCGGAATTGGTACGTATACCTTTCTCAAATGATGAAAACTGGTCACGGTCAACTGAGCAGGAAAGGGCAGAGAGAAGAACCAACCCCCTCACTTGGTCGAAGCCAAATAAAGATGAAATCATTGTCCCGAATTTCTGATAAACAGGAAATTGCAACATCAGCCACCAGAGGGAGTTACAGTCAACATTGACCAACTCCCTCTTGGCCTCAAAGAAGTTTTATCTACAAGGAAAATTACCAAAAAACTTTAAAAGGGAGAAGAACTCAGGAGGTTTAGGATTCAAAAAGGTAATAAAAACTAGCATTAGGGCACTTTACACTACGAATTACTACGAATGGTAAATGTGTTAATGGCACAAATCATCGCAAATAAGTATGATTTAGTGACCATGACAGAGACATGGTTGCAGGATGGTCACAAGTGAGAGTTAAATATCCAGGGGTATCAAATTATTCAGAAGGACAGACAGGAAGGTAAGGAAGGTGCTGTAGCTCAGATATTTAAGGGTGACATTAGGGCGGTAGTCAGAGATGATATAAGTTCTATACAGAAAAGCACTGAATTAATTTGGGCGGAATTAGAAAGTGTAAGGAGAAAAAATAATCAGTGATAGGCGTAGTTTATAGGTTGCCAAATAATGACATTATGCCAGGGTGAGCAATAAACAAGAAAATAATTGATGCATGTAAAAATGTAATTATCATGGGGGAATTTAACCTACATATCAATTAGTCAAAACAGGTTGGTCAAGATAGTGTTGAGGAGGAGTTCATAGAATGTATCCGCGAGAGTTTCCTTGTACAGTCTGTAGTGGAACCCACGGGGGAGCCTAGATCTGATCCTGGGCAGTGTGAAAGAAATAACTAATGATCTTACAGTTAGGGGATCCTCTCGGAAGGAGCGAGCACAGTATGGTTGATTTTTCAGATAGAACATAGAACATAGAACATTACAGCACAGAACAGGCCCTTCGGCCTTCGATGTTGCGCCGACCAATATAAAAAGCAATGCCCCTCCAAACTAAACCATTCCCTTCTCTTCCATATACTTATCAACTAACCTCTTAAACGCCACCAAACTTGGCGCATCTACAACTGCTGCAGGCAGGGCATTCCACTCCCGAACCACCCTTTGGGTAAAGAACCTACCTCTGATATCCGTCCTATAACTATCACCCCTTAATTTAAAGCTGTGTCCCCTCGTGCTAGCTTTCTCCATCCTAGGAAAAAGGCTATCACTGTCCACCCTATCTAAACCTCTAATCATCTTATATGTTTCGATTAGGTCCCCTCTTAGCCGCCTCCTTTCTAACGAAAACAACCTCAAATCCCTCAGCCTCTCTTCATAAGACCTGCCCTCCATACCAGGCAACATCCTGGTAAACCTCCTCTGTACCCTCTCCAATGCCTCCACATCTTTCTTATAATGTGGGGACCAGAACTGCACACAATACTCCAAGTGCGGCCGCACTAGAGTTTTGTACAGTTGCAACATGACGTTGCGGCTCCGAAATTCAATCCCCCTACCAATAAAAGCTAAGACTCCATATGCCTTCTTAACAACCTTCTCGACTTGACTGCCTACTTTCAGGGATCTATGCACATACACACCAAGATCCCTCTGTTCATCAACACTATTAAGAATCCTACCATTAGCCCTATACTCTACACATTTATTATTCCTGCCATAGTGCATTACCTCACACTTTTCCACATTAAACTCCATTTGCCATCTCTCGGCCCAGCCCTGCAACTTGTCCAAGTCCCTCTGCAAACTATAACACCCCTCTTCACTATCTACCACATGAGAGCATGAGAGATGGAGCATGAGAGAAGGTAAAATCCAATACCTTGTGCTTAAACCAAGGAGACTACAATGGGATGAGGGGAGAGTTGGCTAAGGTAGACAGGGAGTAAAAACGTTATGGTGGGGCAATTGAGGAACAGCAGAGGACTTTCAAAGCGATCTTTCACAATGCTCAGCACAAGTATCTACCAGAGAAAGAGAGAATCAGCATTGGATATCTAAGGAAATAAAGGAGGGTATCAAATTGAAAGAAAATACTGACAAAGTGGCAAAGATTAGTGGGAAACTAGAGGATTGAGAAATCTTTAAAGATGAACAGAAAACCCCCAAAAAAAGCTATAAAGAAAAGTTATGTAGATTATGAGAGTAAAGTGGCTCAGAATATAAAAACAGATAGCAAAAGTTTCCACAAATGTATAAAACAAAAAAGTAAACATTGGTCCTTTAGAGAAAGAGAAGGGGGGGGTGTGATAACTGGTAATGAGGAAATGGCTGAGCTAATACCTAAACAGACATTTTGTGTTACTCTTCACAGTGAAAGATGCAAATAACACGCCAAAAATTGATGACAGGAAGGACATGGTGGGTGAGGATCTAGAAACTATCATTATTATGAGAAAGGTAGTGTTGGGCAAGTTAATGGCGGGGGGGGAGCTAAAAGTGGACAAGTCTCCTGGCCCTGATGGAATGCATCCCAGGGTACTAAAAAGAGATGGCGAGAGAAATAGCAAATGCACTAGTGGTAATTTACCAAAATTCGCTGGACTCTGGAGTGGTTCCCGCAGATTGGAAAATAGCAAATGTGAAGCCACTATTTTAAAAAAAAGATAGATTCAAGCATTTTCCCTACTACAGGCATTAAACTAAATAGCCTATAGTTACCTGCCTTTTGTCTATCATCAAGGAAGAGAGAGTGAGACACCTGGATATAAATTGTCCCATTGGGAAGACGCAGCATGAGTTCATAAAGAGCAGGTCATGTTTGACTAATTTACTGGAATTCTTTGAGGACGTTATCTTTGAGTTTTTGAGGATATCACCCCCCCCCCCAATTCCTCCCTCCATCCCCCACCATCCCTCCTCCATCCCCTCCTCCATTTCCGTCCTCTACCCCTCCTCCACCCCCTCCGTCATCCCCTCCATCCTCCCTCCTTCATCCCTCTATCCCCACTCCACCTCCCACTCCATCATTCCCTCCATCACCCCCCCCATTCCCCCTCATCCACCACTATTCCCCCCTCCATCCCCTTTCATCCCCTCTCTATTCCCCTCCAACCCTTCCACCATCACCCCATTACCTTCTCCATCCTCCCCTCCATCACTCCCTCCCATCCCCCCTCTATCCCCTCATATCATCTGGTCCATCACCTCCTCCATCTCTGTCTCCGTTATCCCAGCTTCCCCCTCTCCATCCCCCGCCTCAATCCCCCTCCTCCATCCCTCCCTCCAACTTCTCTTCATCCTCCTCCAACTCCCCTCCATCACCCCTTCCATTATCTCCTCTTATTAATTTTTCATATTTTTCCAAGCATTTCTGAGCTATTAAATTGCTCGGGAGTTGGTTTCGCTCAGTTGTCTGGGAGGCTGGTTAGTGATGCCGATGGGATGCCAACCCCATCCCATTCCTGTACCAACCGAGAGTATCCACGAAGGCTCCGCCTTCTCAACCTTTGCCCCCTTCTCTGAGGTGTGTGACCCTCAGGTTAACCTCACCACCAATCAGTTCTCCCCCTCAAAGGAGAGAGCAACCTATGGTCATCTGGGACTGTGGCAACTTATCTCTATGTACTTTATTTACAAATTAATTTTTGGAGGTTGATTAGTCCCTCGCTCCCTGATTTTTACCTTTCTGTGTTGTTTCAAAGTGTATCTCTCAGTGTTCTTGATCTCACTGTTAACTGTGAGTATAATTGTGAATATAATTATGTGAAACTCTCTTCCTCAATCATCTCCAGCTTAAACATTTCCTGTGGTTTGAGAACTGGTTTATTTATCCTTGTTCCTTTTCGTGCTATTGCAACTACTTCCCTTTTCCCTTTGCGGATATTGGTCTCAGTAAAACGCATTTTATTATTGATTATTGTCTCTCTTTCAGTTTTTTTTCAATATCAAACCTGACTGTTCATTAATCTGAGGTGTAACCTCCCAAGAGAAAGCTTCAGATTCCTCTTCCAGAGGTTTGGCATCGATATTGTACGTGTGGCAGATTACTAGATGCTTAAAACTCTCAGGACTTTCTGCTCCTGGGGGAGATGCGCAGTCAAGACAATTCCCCATCTCGCCATACCCCCCTCAGGAAACAGGCCTCGGCTTCTGAATCTTCCGTCCAGTGGTGAGGGGTGGACAGGTGCATGCTAGGATTAGGTTGACCATGCTCAGACACAGTTTGGAGTCAGCCACTGGGATAGGATAGTCAAAAGGCCTACCTTGCTTCTTGGTGAGTCAGTCCCCGCTATGCCATTTAGTATTAGGGCTTCTAACTATTAACGTCTAATCCCCCCCTCACTCACTCCCAATGCCCCATCCATGCCAACACATAGCCCCCCCATCCACCCTCAATGCTCCCTCAACTCCTCCCCGCCAACCTATGTTCCAACAATGTTAGTGACTAAGGAGTTGGATGGGGGTAAGGCGGTTGATGTGGTATATATGGACTTTAGTAAGGCGTTTGATAAGGTGGCCCATGGAAGACTTCTGCAGAAAATGCAGATGTATGGGATAGAGGGTGATTTAGCTAATGGGTTAGGAATTGGCTAGCAGATAGAAGACAGAGGGTGGTGGTTGATGGGAGATATTCATCTTGGAGTTCGGTGACAAGTGGTGTACCTCAGGGGTCTGTTTTGGGGCCCCTGCTGTTTGTAATTTTTATAAATGATCTGGATGAGGGTATTGAAGGATGGATTATTAAATTTGCAGATGACACTAAAGTCGGTGGAGTGGTAGATAGTGAAGAGGGGTGTTATAGTTTGCAGAGGGACTTGGACAAGTTGCAGAGCTGGGCCGAGAGGTGGCAAATGGAGTTTAATGTGGAAAAGTGTGAGGTAATGCACTATGGCAGAAATAATAAATGTGTAGAGTATAGGGCAAATGGTAGGATTCTTAGTAGTCTAGATGAACAGAGGGATCTTGGTGTGTATGTGCATAGATCCCTGAAAGTAGGCAGTCAGGTCGAGAAGGTTGTTAGGAAGGCATATGGAGTCTTGGCTTTTATTGGTAGAGGGATTGAATTTCGGAGCCGCAACGTCATGTTGCAACTGTACAAAACTCTAGTGCGGCCGCACTTGGAGTATTGTGTGCAGTTCTGGTCCCCACATTATAAGAAAGATGTGGAGGCATTGGAGAGGGTACAGAGGAGGTTTACCAGGATGTTGCCTGGTATGGAGGGCAGGTCTTATGAGGAGAGGCTGAGGGATTTGAGGTTGTTTTCGTTAGAAAGGAGGCGGCTAAGAGGGGACCTTATCGAAACATATAAGATGATTAGAGGTTTAGATAGGGTGGACAGTGATAGCCTTTTTCCTAGGATGGAGAAAGCTAGCACGAGGGGACACAGCTTTAAATTAAGGGGTGATAGTTATAGGACGGATATCAGAGGTAGGTTCTTTACCCAAAGGGTGGTTCGGGAGTGGAATGCCCTGCCTGCAGCAGTTGTAGATGCGCCAAGTTTGGTGGCGTTTAAGAGGTTAGTTGATAAGTATATGGAAGAGAAGGGAATGGTTTAGTTTGGAGGGGCATTGCTTTTTATATTGGTCGGCGCAACATCGAAGGCCAAAGGGCCTGTTCTGTGCTGTAATGTTCTATGTTCTATGTTCTAACTCTCATCCTCATTGTCCTTTATACCCCTTATGCCAATGTGGTGCCTACCATACCAAATTATTGATACACCCCTGGCCCCCAAATAGCCCTTACACCAATTTAATTGTGACTCAAGACCTCTACTCATTATCGTGACCCGTCTTGGCTCTCATGCCAACTTGGTGCCAATTCATGTCAATTCCATATACTCACCCACTCCTACACTAGCTTAGTGTTAACTCGTGTCAATCCATGCAATCCCTCCCATACATAGGAACGTTTGCCTATTAATTGGTCCACCGCCATTGGATGTGGCAGGATGGGAGAGCTTGGACGTGGTCTGTTGGTTGTGGAATTGTTCCATTCTGCTTCTTTCAGGCTGTGTTGTAGCTTCACCAGAATGGCCACTCTTTTTTCTAGGTACGCCTGGTGTTGCTCATAACATTCTCTCCTGCACACTTCCTCAAACCCTCGAGGTAGGAAATCCTGTCTGTGTGAGAGGAAAATCCTTTGCGGTCTATATAATTAAATATGGAACGGCACGGTGGCACAGTGGGTTACTCGGGTTCGATTCCAGGCCTGGGTCACTGTCTGTATGGAATCTGCTCATTCCCCCAGTGTCTGCGTGGGTTTCTCCGGTTTCCTCCCACAGTCCAAAAGATAGGCTGGGTAGTGCATTGACCCAGTGTGGCAACTGGGGGAATCTCACAGTAGCTTCACTGCAGTGTTCACGTAAGCCTCACTTGTGACTAATAAATAAACTTTAACTTTTAATTTAGAGAGAGAGCTGCTTCTCGCTGAACTGAGGGTGGCTGAGAGAAGCAAAGAAACCATAACTGCAAATTTTAATATTGTTGCAACAAGAGTGTAAGAATTGGAATGTTATGGTGAGGTTGTATAAGACATTGATGAGGCTGAATTTAGAATATTGTGTGCAGTTTTGGTTACCTAATTACAGGAAGGATATTAATAAGATTGAAAGTTTGCAGAGAAGGTTCACAAGGATGTTGCCGGGACTTGAGAAGCTGAGTTACAGAGAGAGATTGAATAGGTTCGGACTTTATTCCCTGGAGCGTAGAAGAATGAGGGGAGATTTGATAGAGGTGTATAAGATTTTGATGCGTAGAGATAGAGTGAATGCCAGCAGACTTTTTTCCGTTGAGGCTAGGGGAGAAAAAAAAATGGGTAAAGGTGAAAGGAGAAAAGTTTAAAGGGATTATTTGGGGGAGGGGGTCTTCACACAGGGAGTGGTGGGAGTGTGGAATGAGCTGCCGGGTAAAGCGGTAAATGCGGCTCACTTTTAACATTTAAGAAAATCTTGGATGGGTAAATAGATGAGAGGGGTGTGGAAGGATCTGGCCCAGGTGTAGGTCAGTGAGACTAGGCAGAAAAATGGTTCGGCACCGACAAGAAGGGCCAAAAGGCCTGTTTCTGAGCTGTAATGTTCTATGGTTCTAAGAGATGTGAGCCCTCAGAAAGAGGCACCTCTGCAGAGAACTCAGCAAGTTCTTATAGCATAACCTTTACAGCCAATCCCATTGAAACATATCTTCCTGGAGGTTGTGTTTAATCATAGAATCCCGATAGTGCAGAAGGAGGCCATTCGACCCATCGAGTTTGCACTGACCACAATCCCACCCAGGCCGTTTTCTTGTAATACCCCATATTCACCCTGCTAATCCCCCCTGACACTAGGGTCAATTTAGCATGGCCAATCCATCTAACTTAATCCACCAAAGGGCCTGTTCCTGTGCTGTAATTTTCTTTCTTCTAACCTGCACACCTTTGGACTGTGGGAGAAAACCGGGGCGCCTGGAGGAAACCCACGCAGACACGGGGAGAATGTCCACACAGGCCGTGCCCCGAGGCCAGAATTGAACCCGGGTCCTTTACACTGTGAGGCAGCAGTTCTAACCACTGTGCCCGCCCCAACCACTGTGCCAGCATGCTTGGAGATCATTTTACAATTACATTAACAATGATATTACGTAGCAGAATTCTGGTTTCGATAGTGTAGAGTACATGTTAATAATTCCCGATTAGCTGTTAATGTACATAGAAAAGAGCCACTACATTTTAACGTACATCCATTATCAATTTCCAAATACTTAGGGAAGAGGTTTGGACACGAGAACCCCTTCCAGCACTCCAAGTTTCCAAACAGTTCTGGTTGTGTCCAAATATACATTATTTCACTCGTTCATTGTTTATATTTTAACTCATCCCAACCCTTAGGGGGACGATATTACCACAACATTCTAAGTGCCGAGCAAACGGGCAAATGGGAGAGAATCGCGCTGATTACTTTGGGCGACTGAAAGATTGAACTTTACCTGACGTCATCAAAAAGAAACAAGCCAAACTGCCAGTAGGGGGAGTGGGCAGGGCCTAGTTTGGCATAAAGCTGGCTGATAGCAGCAGAGGGCACCATTGTGCGAGTACAGATTTCCATGAGCATAGACATCAGTCACTGCCTCCTCCGGCTATAGTCAGCCTTTATGGCTGATCACACACCCCACTCCCGCTATTGCGAGATCCCATAAATAATCAGCTATCCCTTGCCCAGATTGATCATGGCTGAAACCAACCCCCCCCCCCCCCCCCCCACACCCACTGATTACTGTCACAGAGCAGCAGCGGTGTCTGTACCCCCTCTCCCACCATTAATCGCTGTTGTTATGTGATTTATCATAGCATATAAAACACTGAGATAAGTCTCCTGTTTTTTTATCCGGGCTGGATTTCCGATAAGATTGCAAGAAGTGAGAAATCAGGCACAAAGTTGATCTCTTGGCTCTCCCCGCGATCATACTTGCTCACCCCACCCATCAGCAGGAGGGTAAGATTGCCCCCTCAGCCTTTGCTTTAACATCTTATGTCAGGATGAGGCTTGAGCTTATGTCAGGATGAGGCTTGAAGGCTCAGTTAGTGCAATGGATAGCTATAGATTAGCCAGGAAGGAGGTAAAAAGTGAATTGAGGAGAGCTAAGAGGGGACACGAGAAGATGTTGGCTGATAGGATTAAGGAGAATCCTAAAGCTTTCTTTCGATATGTTAAGAATAGAAGATTGGTTAGGGCAAGATTAGGGCCAGTCATAGACAGCAGTGGGAAGTTGTGCGTGGAGCCTGAAGAGATTGGTGAGGCACTGAATAAATATTTCTCTTCGGTATTCACGCAGAGTGCTGGAAATGTGGCTATGGAGATCACTGAGGTACAGGGTTGCAAATTGGGAAGTATTGTAGTAGATAGGGAGGTTGTGTTAGAAATTCTCGAGGGTTTGAAGTTGGATAAGTCCCCTGGGCCGGACGGGATTTACCCTAGGATTCTCTGGGAGGCAAGAGAGGAGATTGCAGAGCCTCTGGCTCTGATCTTCAGGTCGTCGTTGGTTACGGGTGTGGTTCCGGAGGACTGGAGGATAGCGAATGTGGTCCCATTGTTTAAGAAGGGGAAGAGAGACCTTCCAGGGAATTATAGGCCAGTGAGTCTTACTTATGTTGTGGGCAAGGTATTGGAGAGAATTATTAGGGATAGGATTTATAGTTATTTAGAGAGAAATGAATTGATTGGGGATAGTCAGCATGGTTTCGGGAAGGGTAGGTCATGCCTTACTAACCTCATTGAGTTTTTTGAGAAAGTGCCCAGAGAGGTGGATGGGGGTAAGGCGGTTGATGTAGTATATATGGACTTTAGTAAGGCTTTTGATAAGGTGGCCCATGGAAGACTTCTACAGAAAATGCAGATGTGTGGAATAGAGGGTGATTTAGCTAATTGGATTAGAAATTGGCTGGAAGATAGAAGACAGAGGGTGGTGGTTGATGGGAGATTTTCATCGTGGAGTTCGGTGACGAGTGGTGTGCCTCAGGGGTCGGTTTTGGGGCCCCTGCTGTTTGTAATTTTTATAAATGATCTGGATGAGGGTATTGAGGATGGATCAGTAAATTTGCAGATGACACTAAAGTCGGTGGAGTGGTAGATAGTGAAGAGGGGTGTTATAGTTTACAGAGTGACTTGGACAAGTTGCAGAGCTGGGCCGAGAGGTGGCAAATGGAGTGTAATGTGGAAAAGTGTGAGGTAATGCACTTTGGCAGGAACAATAAATGTGTAGAGTATAGGGCTAATGTTAGGGCTCTTAATAGTGTTGAGGAACAGAAGGATCTTGGTGTATGTGTCAATAGATCCCTGAAAGTAGGCAGTCAAGTGGATAAAGTTGTTAAGAAGGCATATGGAGTCTTAGCTTTTATTGGTAGGGGGATCGAATTTAGGAGCCGCAGCATCATGTTGCAACTGTACAAAACTCTAGTGCGGCCGCACTTGGGAGTATTGTGTGCAGTTCTGGTCGCCACATTATAAGAAAGATGTGGAGGCATTGGAGAGGGTACAGAGGAGGTTTACCAGGATGTTGCCTGGTATGGAGGGCAGGTCCTATGAAGAGAGGTTGAAGGATTTGAGGTTGTTTTCGTTAGAAAGGAGGCGGCTAAGAGGGGATCTTAGTGAAGCATATAAGATGATTAGAGGTTTAGATAGGGTGGACAGTGATAGCCTTTTTCCTAGGATGGAGAAAGCTAGCACGAGGGGACACAGCCTTAAATTAAGGGGTGATAGTTATAGGACGGATATCAGAGGCAGGTTCTTTACCCAAAGGGTGGTTCGGGAGTGGAATGCCCTGCCTGCAGCAGTTGTAGATGCGCCAAGTTGGTGGCGTTTAAGAGGTTAGTTGATAAGTATATGGAAGAGAAGGGAATGGTTTAGTTTGGAGGGGCATTGCTTTTTTATTCTGGTCGGCACAACATCGAAGGCCGAAGGGCCTGTTCTGTGCTGTAATGTTCTATGTTCTATGTTCTATCTCCAAGTTAACCTCGCTTTGCAAGGGGTCCTGGGTTTCGGCACTAGGTTGTGTAATCCTTTAATTCTACTATTTCACTAAGTTTGTGAATTCTTTATCTGTTTGGGGAGTGCGGCTTCCTTCCTGAAATCCATCAGAAGCGCCTTTGAGGTTTTAGCTATCTGAGGATGGTGATTGAATACAGGCCTCGTTTGAGTTCAGCACTAAGTTCCAACATTCCTGGAGATTTCAGGTTTCTCTCATGTGCGTGTGACACATTCCATCCCCATTCCCTCACCGGCAAAAATAGGATCTGTTGGAAAAAGAATACCAGATGCATGTGTGCGGTGCCATTTTGAATAAGTGTCTGGGGAAATCCGGGCCTAGCGATCCAATCGATCCTGTCCATACAATGAGACTGCTAACTTGTCTCAACTCTTGTCTGACCCTGTTCAGCCTTTTAGTCACAATCTGATTTTTGTTTAGGCTTTCTGAGGGATCGTAAAGCCTTGGGAAAATCCAACAAAATTGCTTTTGTCATCCGGATGTAATTCTTGGACATTGCGCAACTTAGGCTTCGAGATCCCGGGTGTAATCTTTATTCCAGCTGTGGGTTCATCTGACACTTTGCCTGCTGAGTCTGCCAGAGCCTTCACACCTCTGCTGAAGGGGAAAACATGATGTGGAGATGCCGGTGTTGGACCGGGGTAAACACAGTAAGAAGTCTCACATCACCAGGTTAAAGTCGGACAGGTTTATCTGTAGCAAATGCCACTAGCTTTCGGGACTGGCTGTTTGTTCGTCAGATGGGTGGGAGTTTCTTCCTGACAAAGGAACTGCCAGCTCCAAAAGCTAATGGCGTTTGCTACAAATAAATCTGTTGGACTTTGACCTGGTGTTATGAGACTTCTTACAAGGAGAAAGCAGCCATTGTGTCCATCCCAAAATGGAAATAGGGTGCTGTTATAGAGTCCTAGAGCAATATGGTGGCACACTGGCCCTGTGGTTAGCACTGCTGCCTCACAGCGACTGGGTTCAATTCCTAGCTTGGGTCACTGTCTGTGTGGCTTTCCTCCGGGTGCTCCGGTTTCCTTCCACGGTCCAAAGACTCAGGTTCCCATCCACAAGAGAAAAAAAAGCATTGGAAAGGGTGCAGAGGAGGTTTACCAGAATGTTGCCTGGTACGGTGGGTAGGTCTTATGAGGAAAGGCTGAGGGATTTGAGGTTATTTTCATTAGAGAGAAGAAGGCTAAGAGGTGACCTAATTGAGGCATACAAGATGATCAGAGGGTGGACAGTGAGAGCCTTTTTCCTCAGATGGAGATGGATAACACGAGGGGACATAGCTTTAAATTAAGGGGTGGTAGTTATAGGGCAGATGTCAGAGGTGGGTTCTTTACTCAGAGGGTAGTAAGGGCGTGGAATGCCCTGCCTGCAGCAGTTGTGGACTCGTCAAGTTTAAGGGCGTTCAAATGGGCAGTGGAAAGGCATATGGATAACATTGGAATAGTTTAGGATAGAGGTCACAAAATTGGTTCCATTGGCCGGTGCAACATTGAGGGCCGAAGGGCCTGTACTGAGCTGTAATGTTCTATGTTCTAATAGAAGTCCACAGCGTGGAAACAGGCCCTTTGGCCCAACTTTTCCATGCTGCCCCTTTCTTTTAACTGTAAGTTATTCCCAATTACCTGTGTTTGGCCCATATCCCTCTATCCACATCATACCATGTAACTGTCTATTTGTTTTTTGAAAGACAAAATTGTACCAGTCTCTATTACCAATTCTGGCAGCTTGTTCCAGAGACTCACCACCCTCTCTGTGAATAAATTGCTCCTCTGGACACTTTTGTATCTCTCCCCTCCCATCTTCAACCTACGTCCTCTAGTTTTAGACTCTCCTACCTTTGGGAAAAGATATTGACTATCTCGCTGATCTGTGCCCCTCACTATTTTATAGACCACTATAAGATCACCCCTTAGCCTCCTATGGTCCAGATAAAAAAGTCCCAGCCTATCCAGCCTCTCCTTATAACTCAAACTATCAAGTCCAGATAGTATCCTAGTAACTCTTTTCTGCACTCTTTCTAGTTTAATAATATTCTTTCTATAATAGGGTGACCAGAACTGTACACAGTATTCCATGTGTGGCCTTACCAATGTCTTGTACAACTTCAACAAGATGTCCCGACTCCTGTATTCAATGTTCTGACCAATGAAACCATGCCTTTTTCATCACTTTGTCCATCTGTGATTCTATTTTCATGGAGATGTGAATCTCCCCTAGATCTCTTTATTTTTTAATTCTCTCCAACACCCTATCACTAATTGAGTAAATCCTGCCATGATTCAATCTACCAAACTACATCACCTCACGTTTGTCTAAGTTAAACTCCATCTGCCATTCATCAATCCATTGTCCCAATTGATCACAATCCTATTGCAATCCAAGATAACCTTCTTCAGTGACCACTGTCCCACCAATCTTAATGCCCTCTTCATACTTACTAATCATGCCTATTAAATTCTCATCCAAATCATCAAATATAGATGACGAATAACAATGGACTCAGCACTGATTCCTGAGGCACACTGCTGCTCACAGGCTTTTAGTTTGAAAAACATCCCTCTACAACCACCCTCTTGGTCATCAAACTAATTTTGTATCTGTTTGGCTACCTCACCCTGGATGCCATGAGATTTAACTTTATGCAACAACCTACCATGCGGTACCTTGTCAAAGGCCTTGCTAAAGTCCGTGTAGACAACATCAACTGCACTGCCCTCATCTACCTTCTTGGTTACCCCTTCAAAAAAAGTCATCAAATTTGGGAGACAAGATTTTCCAATCACAAAGCCATGCTGACTGTCCCTAATCAATACTTGCAGATGTATTAGGTTAGATGGATTGGCCATGTGAAATTGACCCGTATGTTGGGGGGGGTTAGCAGGGTGAATATATGGGGTTATGGGAATAGGGTCTGGTTGGGATTGTTGTCAGTGCAGACTTGACACAGATGGATTGAATAGCCTCCTTCTCACTGTAGGAATTCTATGAACACAGCAGGCCCTTCAGTCCGACTGTTCTATTTCAGTCACGTTGTGTGAGTGCCTAATTTGAAATCTGTGAAAAGTTTCTTCCTTTACTGTTTGAAGCAGACTATACCCCCGCACTGGACATGTTTAATATTTCTAATTCCACAATCAGCTCCCACCCACACCCCATAATCAATGAATGAATGGTGAAAGTTAGAATGAAGGCATTTATGCACAGTAGGATCCCAATGGCAGTCCCACAAAGGAGTACACACCCAGACTCTCTCTCCCCTGAGACCCTCACACCCCCAGCCGCGCCCCTCCCTTTAAAGTTTAGCTCTCCTTCCCTCCATCTCTCTCTCTCTCTCTGGCCCTTCCCCCTCCTCAAGCCTTCTCCTTTCCATCATTCGTTGATGTTTAAAGTGCACTCAGGGCCACATTGTGAGGAATAGGGAGCCAGAGCCACATCTGTACACAGCAAGATCCCACACACAATCTGATGACGGCCAATTAAAATATAATATTGGGTGGGGATTGGAAGGAAGTGCGTGGGAAATGGGACTCACACCTCTCTCTCTCTTTCCTCAAATTAAAATGACAACAACTCATGGAATCCCTACGGTGCAGAACGAGGTCATTTGGCCCATCAGGTCTGCACCGAGAACAATCCCACCTAAGCCTTATCCCCGTAACCCCACATAATTACCTCACTAATCCCTATCACCTAATCTACCCCAGGACACTAAGGGGCAATTTAGCATGGTTAATCCACCCACCGCACACATCTTAGGACTGTGGGAGGAAATCAGAGCACCCGGACAAAACCCACGCAGACACGAGGAGAATGTGCAAAATCCTCACAGACAGTGACCCAAGCCGGGAATCGAACCCGGGTCCCTGGCGCTGTGAGGCAGCAGTGCTAACCACCCATTCACATTGGTGTTTCTCTTTCAACACTTTATTGAGAAATGAATAGCTGGAGAGAAAGATGGAGGTGGGATGGGCTGCAGGGATTGGTAAGAAAGCTGGAGAGACAAAGACCAGATCCCATTGCCTCTGAATGGAGTGTTTTTCAATGCTTGTTCTTGGTTCATTTAGTAAGTGAGACTCAATTTTATTGAGGAGCGTTATCCCTGCTCCCTCTGCAGAGAGTTGGAGTGTGTGCAACATAGATCCCTGAGGAGCACCACTGGCCAAATTCCATTAGCCAGAGAGTCAAAGCAGACTCGATGGGCCAGTTGGCCTCTTCTGCACTGCAGGGGTTCGATGATTCTATGACAGTGCACATTCTCTGCAATCTTTGTCTCAATTTCCAACCAATTGCCTGCTATGCCGCAAAGCTGAATGCTATGGAAACTCTATTCATGTGTGAATATCACAGCTTTCATAATGTCAGAACATGACAAGGCATTTTATAATACAGTGGCACCGTAGGCCAACACTGCTGCCTCACAGAGCCAGGAATCCAGGTTCAATTCCAGCCTTGGGTGACTGTCTGTGTGGAGCTTGCACAGTCTCCTCATGTCTGCGTGGGTTTTCCTCTGGGTGCTCCTGTTTCCTCTCACAGGCTAAACATCTACAGGTTAGGTAGATCGGCTGTATTAAATTGTCTCAGTGTCCAAAGATGTGTAGGGTAGCTGGATTGGCTGTGCTAAATTGCTCCTTAGTGTCCAAAGATGTGCAAGTTACATGGATTAGCCATGCTAAATTGCCCCTTGAAGTCCAAGGGTGTGCTAGTTGCGTGGATTGGCGATGCTAAATTGCCCCTCAGTGTCCAAAGATGTGCAGGTTAGCTGGATTGGCCATGTTAAATTGTCCCTTAATATCCAAAGATGTACAGGTTAGGTGGATTGGCCATGCTAAATTGCCTCTTAGTGTCCAAGGATGTGCGGGTTAGGTGGATTGGCCATGCTAAATTGCTCCTTAGTGTCCAAAGATGTGCAGGTTAGGTGGATTGCCATGCTAAATTGTCCCTTAGTGTCCAAAGATGTGCAGGTTAGGTGGATTGGCCATGCTAAATTGCTCCTTAATGTCCAAAGATGTGCAGGTTAGGTGGATTGGCCATGTTAAATTGTCCCTTAGTGTCAAAGATGTGCAGGTTAGGTGGATTGGCCATGCTAAATTGCCATGGTGTCCCAAATGTGTAAATGAAGTGGATATGAGGATTGCTGGAATTATCTCGGCCGAATCATTACAAACACCGGCATTAAGGCTGCTCAAAGTTTGCTCATCTTTTGGAATTCTGAGACAATTCCCAGCATCTCATTCCAGGACACTGGAATGAGATGCAAAATGGTGAATAATTGGGTGTCTGGAATGTTCCGAATCAGGGTTACTTTCCATTGGGCAACAAACACATGTAACAGCTGCAAGCTATCAAACTGTTCAGTTTGTTACATCTTCCACAGAGAATTCTTTGCTTTCATCAGACTTTGTTAGGCAATGATTATTTGATTGAGGTTGTGGCCAATGTAAGTTATTTCCATATGTTAACAAATGCATATGGTTCAGTGGGTAGCACTGTTTGCCTGCGTGTCGGACTGCTGCAGATTCGAGTCTAGAGATTTGAGAACATAAACCAATCTGAATCTGGGTCCCTGCCGAGCTGGGGGAGTGCTGCAGTGTTGGCAACGATGTGTTTCAGATTAGACAGTAAATGAAAGCCCTATATTGTCTCAGGTGGATGTCTCATACCTAAAGAGAAACAGAGACATCTTTATTCCTTAACTAACATTGTGAAGAAATTTGAATAACTGGCTATTGTTATATTTTCTGTTCGGGGGCTCTTGCTGAGAACAAAATGGCCGCCACATCTCCTCCAACGCAGTAGCTTTTACATTTTAGTATTTATAGAATCTCTGCAGTTCAGAGATTAGCTCATTGATTCTATTCCGATGCTAAAACTTACCTGTCTCCTGCCCTATCCCCATAACCCCACACATTTAGCATGGCCAATCCACATAACCTACACATCCCTGGACACTAAGGGGTCATTTTGCATAATCAATGCACCTAACCTGCACATCTTTTGGACCATGAGGGGCAATTTGGCATGGCCAATCCACCTAACCTGCGCATCTTTGGACACTAAAGGACAATTTAGCATGGCCAAACCACCTAGCCTGTACATTTTTGGACACTAAGAGGCAATTTAGCATGAACAATCCACCTAACCTGCACATCTTTGGACACTAAGGGGCAATTTAAAAAGAACAAATGACCAATCCATCTAATGTGCACATCTTTGGAAACTAAAGGACAATTTAGCATGGCCAATCCATCTAACCTGCACATCTTTGGACCCTAAAGGACAATTTAGCATGGCCAATCCACCTAACCTGCATATCTTTGGACACTAAGGGGCAATTTAGCCTGGCCAATCCATCTAACCTGCACATTTGTGGACACTAAGGGACAATTCAGCATGACCAATCCACCTAACCTGCACATCTTTGGTCACTAAGGAGCAATTTAGCATGGCCAATCCACCTAATTTGTGGAAAAGGTGACAATGTAAACCTAATTGAAAAGGGAGACTGGAATCTAATTGCAAATTAACGATAGGTTATGCCACTGAAGGGTATGTTGAACATGCTGCCTCTCATCTGACCAGAAAGGGTCAGCAGCTCAGCTTTGTCCATGTTAACATCACTGAGAGAAGAGTGGGTACTGGCAGGGTAACACCCTTGGATAGAATATAAGATTGTCATGGTTGGCATAAGTGATTAGCACTGCTGCCTTACAGTGCCAAGGACCCAGGTTCAATTCTGGCCCTGGACTACTGGCTGTGTGGAGTTTGCACATTCTCCCCATATCTGTATGGGTTTTCTCCAGATGCTCTGGTTTTCTTCAAAATCCAAGGATGTGTTTATTTGGCGGATTGGCCATGCTAAATTGCCCCTCAGTGTCTGAAGATGTGTAGGTTAATTGGGTTGGCCATGCTAAATTGCCCCTGAGTATTCCAAGATGTATAGATTAAGGGGATTAGTGGGTTAATGTGTGGGGTTATGGGGATAGGGCCTGGGTACATAGAACATAGAACATTACAGCGCAGTACAGGCCTTTCGGCCCTCGATGTTGTGCCGACCAGTGGAACAAATCTAATGACCCTCTAACCTAAACTATTCCAATGTTATCCATATGCCTATCCACTGACCATTTGAACGCCCTGAAAGTTGGCGAGTCCACAACTGCTGCAGGCAGGGCATTCCACGCCCTTACTACCCTCTGAGTAAAGAACCCACCTCTGACATCCGTCCTATAACTACCACCCCATAATTTAAGGCTATGTCCCCTCGTGTTAGTCGGAAGAAAAAGGGTAAAAGTTGATGCATGTTAGAATGTAACTAATATTAACATTGGATCTGTTGTCGTGTGACCAATGGTAACGAGTTGTAAGGGTCAACTGACCCAGTAAATAAATATAAATCTGTTAGGAATTATTGGGAGCTTGGAATGATTCAGGATTAGGTTGTAAGTGTTGGAATAATGAAATTTCTTTATTAATTTTTTTTTTGATTTATAAGTTGGAATAAGTTTTGTTTTATTTTACCATCTGCAACTGAAGAGGTATTTCTGGAGGGTCAACAATGCAGAGTCAATGGGCTGAATGGCCTCCTTCTGCTCTTTAAAGACTCTATGATCCTATTTGCTTTTACTACATTAGAGGTGCTATATGAATGTAAGTTATTTTTGTTGTTGTAGGCGGCAATGAAAAGAATTTTGGGTGAGGACAGAAGACTGGTTTTGACCTGATTCTGTCAATAGTTTTGACCAATTAGCTGGTGAACACTGAACTTTCCTTGTGGTATCAGCAGTGTTAATCATAGTTTTGAGGGATGTTTGTTTGAATGTTTAATCAAGAGGTTTTTCACACAGAGGGTGGTGGGGGTATGGAATGCACTGCCAAGTAGGGTGGTGGAGGCAGGTACGCTGGAGTTGTTTAAAGCTTACCTAGATAGGCACATGAGCGGGCTAGAGATGGAGGGATGCAGGAGACTGTTCTAAATAAAGATCAACAGCCTTGCGATGTTCTTGGGAATCAATTGATTCCTACGAACCTTCCAATATATTTTTATTGCTTACTTGTTTTACTTCTGAGCTTTGGGGATTCCATAAATGTCTGTATAATTTGTGCATGTTTATTGGTGTTTTTTCTTTTAATCCACAGGAGATTCAGTCCGCCTTGTTGTTCAACAAGGGGCATACACACAGTGGGTCGTGCGAGGGCTGCTCTTGGATGTTGCTTCCCCTCTTCCCCTCGAACCTCCTCCCCCTCCTCTCGAACCTCCTCCCCCTCCTTCTCCTCAAACCTCCTCCTCACCTACCCCTTCAACCTCAGAGAACAGCTGTTCCCTATCTACTCTGTCCATGCCCCTTATAATCTTGTACACTTCGATCGTGTCGCCCCCTCTGTCTTCTCTGCTCCAACGAAAGGAACCCAAGCCTATCGAACACCTCTTTATAACTTAAATGTTATCCCAGGCAGCATCCTGGTAAATCTCCTCTGCACCCCCTCCAATCACATCCTATCAATAACGTGGTGACCAGAACTGCACACAGTTTCAATCTCATAAATGAGCTGTTTAATTGTTAATGAGGGGCAGACAAAACCCAATAATCTCGAGGTAAGTCTTATCCAAGATCCCAGATCAATGGCAAGAAAATGACGCAATTTCCTTTCTTATCAATGCTTGCAGTTGAGGTTTCTTTGGTAAGCCAACGTAACAATGTGGGAATTGTGCCATTTTAGTCACCTTTGCAGCTTATCAGAATTCAAAAATAAGAACTTTGTACTTATTCTGGGGTTCAATTCAGGAGGAAATGGTCGAGTAAGGGAACCATGGTGTACTAAAAAAGTTAATTCGCTGGTTAAAAGGAAAAAGGAGGCTTATGTCAGGATGAGGCTTGAAGACTCAGTTAGTGCAATGGATAGCTATAGATTAGTAAGAATTTAGCAACACCAATTTATAATCCAACCAATTTATTTGATAGTAAAAAAGCAAGCTTTCGACTCTTGTGTCTTCTTCAGGCAAATGCAGTGTTCTGGTCTGCAATAGCACACATCAGCACAGACAGTCAGAGATTGCTGATTAGAATGCGAATCCTTACATCTAACCTGCTATTCAAGTGTTAAAGTGGCTAACAATGTGTGTGAAGGGAATCCTGAGCATTGTTGGAGAATTGTGTATTTTCTCCAGACAGCACAGTAAGTGAGGTTTTTTGCTAACCCAGGCAAGTTACGGGGGTTACAGATAGTGTGTCATGACATCATAGCTATAGATTAGCCAGGAGGGAGCTAAAGAGTGAGTTGAGGAGAGCTAAAAGAGGACACGAGAAGACTTTGGCTGATAGGATCAAGGAGAATCCTAAAGCTTTCTTTAGATATGTTAAGAATAGAAGATTGGTTAGGGCAAGATTAGGGCCAGTCAGAGACAGCAGTGAGAAGTTGTGCGTGGAGCCTGAAGAGATTGGAGTGGCACTGAACAAATATTTCTCTTCGGTACTTACGCAGGAAGATGTAAATGTAACTGTGGAGAACGCTGGGATACAGGGTGGTAAACTGGAAAGTATTAAAATAGATAAGAAGGATGTGCTAGATGTTCTTGAGGGTTTGAAGTTAGAAAGTCCCCTGGGCCGGATGGGATTTACCCTAGGATTCTCTGGGAGGTGAGAGAGGTGATTACAGAGCCTCTGGCTCTGATCTTCAGGTCGTCGTTGGTTACAGGTATAGTGCCGGAAGACTGGAGGATAGCGAACGTGGTCCCATTGTTCAAGAAGGGGAATAGAGACTTTCCTGGGAATTATAGACTAGTGAGTCTTACTTCTGTTGTGGGCAAAGTATTGGAAAGAATTATTAGGGATAGGATTTATAGTTATTTAGAGAGAAACGAATTGATTGGAGATAGTCAGCATGGTTTTGTGAAGGGTAGGTCATGCCTTACTAACCTTATTGAGTTTTTTGAAGAAGTAACCAAAGAGGTGAATGGGGGTAAGGCAGTTGATGTGGTTATATGGACTTTAGTAAGGCGTTCGATAAGGTGGCCTGTGGAAGGCTTCTGCAGAAAATGCAGATGTATGGGTTGAGGGTGATTTAGCTAATTGGATTAGGAATTGGCTAGCTGATAGAAGACAGAGGGTGGTGGTTGATGGAAAATATTCATCGTGGAGTTCGGTTCTAGTGGTGTACCTCAGGGATCTGTTTTGGGGCCCCTGCTGTTTGTAATTTTTATAAATGATCTGGATGAGGGTATTGAAGGATGGATTAGTAAATTTGCGGATGACACTAAAGTCGGTGGAGTGGTAGATAGTGAAGAGGGGTGTTATAGTTTGCAGAGAGACTTGGACAAGTTGCAGAGCTGGGCCGAGAGGTGGCAAATGGAGTTTAATGCGGAAAAGTGTGAGGTAATTCACTTTGGCAGGAATAACAAATGTGTAGAGTATAGGGCTAATGGTAGGACTCTTAATAGTGTTGAAGAACAGAGGGATCTTGGTGTATATGTGCATAGATCCCTGAAAGTTGGCAATCATGTCGATAAGGTTGTTAAGAAGGCATATGGAGTCTTAGCTTTTATTGGTAGGGGGATTGAATTTGAGCCGCAACGTCATGTTGCAACTGTACAAAACTCTAGTGCGGCCGCACTTGGAGTATTGTGTGCAGTTCTGGTCCCCACATTATAAGAAAGATGTGGAGGCATTGGAGAGGGTACAGAGGAGGTTTACCAGGATGTTGCCTGGTATGGAGGGCAGGTCTTATGAAGAGAGGCTGAGGGATTTGAGGTTGTTTTCGTTAGAAAGGAGGCGGCTAAGAGGAGACCTTATGTGAAACATATAAGATGATTAGAGGTTTAGATAGGGTGGACAGTGATAGCCTTTTTCCTCGGTTGGAGAAAGCTAGCACGAGGGACATCAGCTTTAAATAAGGGTGGTAGTTATAGGACGGATGTCAGAGGTAGGTTCTTTACCCAGAGGGTGGTAAGGGTATGGAATGCCCTGCCTGCTGCAGTTGTAGATGCGCCAAGTTTGGTGGCGTTTAAGAGGTTAGTAGATAAGTTTATGGATGAAAAGGGAATGGTTTAGGTTAGAGGGTCATTGCTTTTTCTTAATTGGTTGGCGCAACATCGAAGGCCGAAGGGCCTGTTCTGCGCTGTAATGTTCTATGTTCTATGTTCTTATGGAGCAGATTGTTGCGCCTCAGGGGGTCGTAAATCAGTGCTGTAGTGAATTGATCCAATAATGATGTCAGTATAAGTAGAAGTAGTATCTTATTAAAGGACAGCATGTTAGATTATTGAGCAACATTGGTGAACATGCTGCAGGGCCTAACCCCATGAGGATATAGAACAATACAGCACAGAACAGGCCCTTCGGCCTTCGATGTTGTGCTGACCAATATAAAAGCAATGCCCCTCCAAACTAAACCATTCCCTTCTCTTCCACATACTTATCAACTAACCTCTTAAACGCCACCAAACTTGGCGCATCTACAACTGCTGCAGGCAGGGCATTCCACTCCCGAACCACCCTTTGGGTAAAGATGTTGATATATGTTGAAATATGTTGATCATCCTGTGCAAAAAGAGGCCATTTGGCCCATTGAGTCTTCACTGACCACAATCCCATCCAGGCCCTATTCCCATAACCCCATACAGGCGATTCGGTCTGCCTTGTTGTCCAATACACGATGGATCGTGAGAGGGCTGCTCTTGGACTTTTCAGGAGTAGCCTAGTGTTTCACGTCGTTAGTGTACACTTAAACGGGACCAGTTGATGGGCAACACGACAGCTCAGTGACTATCGCTGTGCTGTGCAGATACATGGATTTTGGCCGGTGTCTGTGGGAGTTTGCGCATTCTCCCCGTGCTTGCGTGGGTTTTCTCCAGGTGCTCCGGTTTCCTCCCACAACCCCAAAGATGTGCTCTTAGGCTGATTGGTGAAATAAATTGTCCCTAAATTGTCTCCCCAATCTGGTTTCCAATGTGTATTTCCATAATCATAGTCAAGGGTCATGGGTGGAAGAGGGAACTCACGCTGTTAAAATGGCAGCGTGGGCTCGTTGGGCCGAAGGGCTTGTTTCCCATGCTGTGTTGTTCTTTATTTTTGTACATTTGCCCCACTAACCAATGCATCCCAGGACACTAAGGGGAAATTTAGCATGGGCAATCAATCCAACCCACACATCTTTGGACTGTGGGGGAAATCGGAGCATCTGGAGGAAACCCATGCAGACATGGGGAGAACATGCAGACTCTGCAGAGACAGTGACCCATGTTGGGAATTGAACCCAGGTCCCTGGAGCTGTGAGGCAGCAGTGCTAACCACTGTGCCATTGTGTCTTCATAATAGGCTTACTTTCCTTCCTTCGCAATGCACAATCTGAGATAAAGGAACACAAACATAAGAATTGGGAGCAGGAGTAGGCCACTCGGCCCCTCAAGCCTGTTCCACCATTCAATAAGATCGTAACCCCTACCCCACATTCCTGCACACTCCTGATAAGCTTCCGCCTCCAATAACCCCAGTGACACAGTGGTTAACACTGCTGCATCACAGCTCCAGGGATCCAGGTTCGATTCCTGACTTGGGTCACTGTCTGTGCAGAGTCTGCACATTCTTCCTGTATCTGTGTGGGTTTCCTTCAGCTGACCCACAATCCAAAAGACGTGCTGGTTAAATGCATTGGCCATGCCAAATTCTCTCTCAGTGTACCCAAACAGGCACTGGTGTGTAGCAATTAGGGGATTTTCACAGTAACTTCATTGCAGTGTTAATGTAGGCCTCCTTGTGACACTAATAAATAAACTTTAAATCCCCTTTTAAAAATGTTAACACTGTAATGAAGTTACCCCCTAGTCTCCACACTCTGGTGTCTGTTCGGGTACACTGAGGGAGAATTTAGCATGGCCAATGTAGCTAACCAGCGCGCCTTTTGAACTGTGAAAGGAAACTGGCGCAACCGATGAAACCCATGCAGACATGGGGAGAATGTACAAACTCTTCACAGACATTTACCCAATCCGGGTCCCTGACGCTGTGGGGCAGCAGTGCTAACTACTGTGCCACCGTGATGCCCCTGTCCTGTCCTTCCTTAAAAATATTCGAAGACTCTGTTTACTTCCGAGGAAGAGAGTTCCAAAGATTCACAGCCCCCTAGGAAAAAATTTCTTCCCTTACATTTAGAATATTGTGTTCAGTTCTGGTCACCTCACTATAAGTAGGATGTGGAAGCATTGGAGAGTGTGCAGAGGAGATTTACCAGGATGCCGCCTGGTTTGGAGAGTAGGTCTTATGAGGAAAGATTGAGGGAGCTGGGGCTTTTCACTTTGGAGCAAAGGAGGATGAGAGGTGACTTAATAAAGGTTTATAAGATGGTGAAGGGGATTGAGTGGACATGCAGAGAATATTTCATTGGGTGAATGTAGCGGTTACTCGGGGGCATAAACTATAAGGTTCATGGTTGGAGATATAGGAGGGATGTCCGAGGTAGATTCTTTACTCAGAGAGTGGTTGGGGTGTGGAATAGACTGCCTGCTGTGATAGTGAAGTCGGATACTTTAGGAACTTTCAAGTGGTTATTGATAGGCACATGGAGCAGTCCATCTTCGAACATCAGAACAAGAGGGCGGCACGGTAGCACTGTACAGTGGTTAGCACTGCTGCTTCACAGCTCCAGGGTCCTGGCTTCGATTCCCGGCTGGGCTCACTGTCTGTATGGAGCTGGCACATTCTCCTTGTGTCTGCGTGGGTTTCCTCCGGGTGCTCAGGTTTCCTCCCACAGTCCAAAGATGTGCGGGTTAGGCTGATTGCTAAGAAATTGCCCCTTAGTGTCAGGGGATAGAACATAGAACATAGAACATAGAACACTACAGTACAAACAGGCCCTTCGGCCCACAAATTGTGCCGAACACATCAAAACCTACCCAGCCATAGACCTATCTATAACCCCCAATCCCATTGGATCCCATATACTCATTCAGAAGTCTTTTAAAAGACCCCAGCAAGTTCGCCTCGACCACCACCGACGGCAGCCGATTCCATTCACTCACCACCCTCTGAGTGAAAAACGTTCCCCTAGCATCCCCTCTGTACTTGCTTCCCTGCACCTTAAATCTGTGCCCTCTCGTCGCGACCATTTCAGCCCTGGGAAATAGTCTCTGAGAGTCCACCCTATCTAATCCTCTCAACATTTTGTAAACCTCTATCAGGTCGCCTCTCAACCTTCGTCTCTCCAGGGAGAACAGTCCCAGCTCCCTCAACCGGTCTTCATAAGGCATGCCTCCCAATCCAGGCAACATCCTTGTAAATCTCCTCTGCACCCTTTCAATAGCTTCCACGTCCTTCCTATAGTTAGGCGACCAGAACTGCGCACAGTACTCCAAGTGTGGTCTGACAAGGGTCCTATAAAGCTGCAGCATTACCTCCTTACTCCTGAACTCAATCCCTCGATGAATGAAGGCCAGTACACCGTAAGCTTTCTTAACCACATCCTCCACCTGGGAGGTCGATTGAGAGTCTTATGGACCCGGATCCCAAGATCCCTCTGCTCTTCCACACAGCTAAGACTCCTACCTTTGATAGTGTACTCATTCATCCCGTTGGATCTGCCAAAATGGACCACAACACATTTATCTGCGTTGAAGTTCATCTGCCACTTCTCCGCCCAGTCTTGCATCCTGTCGATGTCATGCTGCAACTTCTGACATCCCTCCAGACCATCCACAACACCACCGGCCTTCGTGTCATCGGTGAACTTACTCACCCATCCCTCCACTTCCTCATCCAGGTCATTTATGAAAATGACAAACAGCAAGGGTCCTAGAATGCGTAGGTTAGAGGGATTAGTGGGTATAATATGGGGGTAGGGCCTGGGTGGGATTGTGTTTGGTACAGATTCGATGGACCGAAGGTCCTCTTTCTGGACTGTAGCGTTCTATGATTCTAAACCAGAATAATAGGGAGTGGGACAGCTTGATCTTGGGTTCAGACATAGTTCGGCACAATATGAAGGGCCTATACTGTTCTATATTCTATGCCCTATCTCCATCCTAAATGAGCAATCCTTTATTTTCAAACAGTGAGCTCTAGTTCTCAATTCTCCCACAAGATGAACTTTGCAAACTAGGTAATTCCACATCTGCAAGATTTCTGAAGAGATAGTAGTTCTATTGTCAGATCCTGAAGAATATTAAAGCCAAATCCTGAGTTACAGGCTAGATCACCACTGGTGTTGCATTGTTAAATAGTAAATTTGTTCCTCCACTTTGAACCATTTGAACATCCTGGTTTCCATCACTCCTTCCGCTGTCTAAGCCCCAAGCTCTGGAATTCCCTCTTTAAAGTTCTCCACCTCCTCCTTCTCATTCAGTACCTCAAATCCTTGACTAGGATTTTGTTTGCCTGTTCTTATTATACTCCATATACACCTATAACTGTGCGGCCAAAATCTGCTCCAATTCCATCCTTAAGTTTGCTGATGACACACTGTAATGGGTCGGATCTTAATAATGAGATGGACTACAGAAAGAGAGAATTTGGTGTGATGGCAATAACCTCTCCCTTGTTAGTAAAACGAAGGAGATAGTCATCGACTTCAGAAAGCATAGTAAGGGTCATGCCCCTATCAATGGGGATGAAGTGGAAATGATCGAGAGCTTCAAGTTTCTTGGTTTCCAGATCACCAACCTGATCCCCTTCCATTCTGATGCTATAGTTAAGAAAGCTCACCAACGCCTCTACTTTCTCAGAAGGCTCAGGAAATTTGGCATGTCCACTCCCACGTTCTCCAATTTTTAACAATCAAACAGACAATCCAGAAAGGATGCTTTCTATGGTGCAAAACAGCATGGTGTGGCTCTTGCTCTGACCAAGACCGTTCCTTGTTGGAACAACATAAGAAGTTGAGTCCCAATTTGCAGTAATTATTCTTGAGCTTTAGAGATAATCAGGTTTGGTATAACTATGTCAGAGTCCCATCAAATCGTTTTTTCTGCCCATGAGTTCCTGGGCGAAATTATTTCAGTTCATGGACCCCCCAACTCACAATCATCCATTTTCGACTGTCCATCACTGAATAATGGATCTCCCATCTCATCAGCTTGCCTCTTCAACTGCAAGCAAATTACTGCTGGAAAGCTAAATTAAAACAAAGTGCTGGAAAATCTCAGCAGGTCTGGCAGCATCTGTGGAGGGAGAAGCAGAGTTGACGTTCTAGGTCCACCCTGTGTCCTCTTTCAGAATTGATTTCCAAGGAAGGGTCATAGGATCTCGAAACATCAATTCCATTACTCTCTCCTCAGAGGCTGCCAGACCTGCTGAGATTTTCCAGCACTTTCTGCTTTTATTATTAAAAGTACATTAGGGCAGGTTAAAATCTTGGTCAATGATTTGAGGTACCAAATGAGCAGAGGGAGGTTTGCAGGTGGAGAGATCTAAGGAGGGAATTGTAGAGCTTGGAGCCAAGACATGAATGGAGTAGATGGCACAGTAGCATATTGGTTAGCACTGCTGCTTCACCGCTCCTGGGACCCGGGTTCAATTCCCGGATTGGGTCACTGTCTGTGCGGAGTCTGCATGTTCTCTTCGTGTCTGCGTGGGTTTCTTCCGGGTGCTCCGGTTTCCTCCCACAATCCAAAAATATGCGAGTTAGGTTTGATTGGCCATGCTAAGAAATTGTCCCTTAGTATCCTGAGATATGTAGGTTAGAGGGATTAGTGGGTATAATATGTAGGGATATGGGGGTAGGGCCTGGGTGGGATTGTGGTCAGTGCAGACTCAATGGGCCAAATGGCCTCCTTCTGCACTGTAGGGTTCTATGGTTCTGTGAGTGACGCAAACCAGGATGCTCAAAGTGGATGAATAAATTTACTATTTAACAATACAACTGCAGTAATATTATTGCTGGACTATTAACCCGGAACTCAGCTAATGTTCTGGGGACCCAGATTCAAATCCCTCTGTGGCAGCTGGTGTGATCTAAATTCAATAAAAAATATCTCCAGTTAAGAATCTATCGATTATCATGAAACCATTGTCAATTTTTGGAAAAATCCATCTGGTTCACTAATGTCCTTACCAGGCATGGTGGCACAGTGGTTAGCACTGCTGCCTCACAGCACCAGGGACCCGAGTTCAATTCCGGCCTCGGGTCTTTGTAGAGTTTGCACATTCTCCCCATGTCTGTGTGGGTTTTCTCTGGGAGCTCCGGTTTCCTCCCACAATCTAAAGATGTGCAGATTAGGTGGATTAGCCATGCTAAATTGCCCCTTAGTTTCAGGGGGGCTAGCAGAGTAAATATGTAGGGTCACAGGGGGAGGATCTGGATGGGATTGTTCTCGGTGCAGACTCGATGGGCCAAATAGCCTCCTACTGTATTGTAGGGAGTTCTACGTGTGACTCCAGAGCTACAACAATGTGGTTGACTCTCAACTGCCCTCTGAAATGGCTGAGTGAGACACTCAGTACAAGGACGGTTCGGGATGGACAATAAATACCGGCCAGCTAGCAATGCCCATGCCCCAAGAATGAATGAAAAAGCTCTTTTACAGACAGAGCAGTCCAGATCATAACACTCTGTGTGAATTGGGTCACAGATGGTGACCCAAGCTGGGAATCGAGCTCAGGTCCCTGGAGCTGTGAGGCAGCAATGCTAACCCACTGTGCTACCAGCTTTCCCCAAATATTCTGATCCATCACCAAAGCTCTGAATGTCACATGCCTACCTCTGCATTCCCACACTGGATCCAGATATCCAATGTGCTGTTCCGTTCAGTCATATTAAAGAACAAAAAACAAAGAACAAAACAGCATGGGAAACAGGCCCTTCGGCCCAATGAGCCCGCGCCGCCACCCTGATATTCCCACCTCTACCCGTGATCCCTGACTATATTTATAGATCTATGGATTAAAAACCAAATTTGACACAATTCAGAGAGAATTTGTTTTGCCAATTAGCCTAAGAGCATATCTTTGGGATGTGGGAGGAAACCAGAGCACCCGGAGAAAACCCACGCAAGCACGGGGAGAATGCGCAAACTCCCACAGACACAGACCCAAATCCATGTATCTGCACAGCACAGCAATAGTCACTGAGCTGTCGTGTTGCCCATCAAATGGTCCAGGTCAAGCGTACACTAACGACGTGAAGCACTAGGATACTCTCGAAAAAAATCCAAAAGCAGCCCTCTCACGACCCATCGTGTGTATGCCCCTTGTTAGACAACAAGGTGGACCAAAGCACCTGTAGGATAAAAACAAGTACATCAATATCATCATCTATTTACACACTTCCCAGGGACTCCCAAGGCTCATGATCCCTATTTTAAATCAGTTTTCTATCCCCCTCCATTCCCATTCTGTTCATGTGCCCATCTAAGTATTTTCTAAATAACTCCAGAGTGCCTGCCTCCACCACTTTACTTGGCAGCACATTCCATACCCCCACCACCCTCTGTGTGAAAAAACTCCCTCCAGCATCCAAATTATATCTTACCCCCCCTCACCCTAAGCCAGTGACCCCTCGTGCTATTCGAGTCCATCCTAGGAAAAAGCTTAACCCTGTTTACTCTATCTATACCCCTCATAATCTTGTACACCTCTATCAGATCTAGGTTTTTTTAGATTATTTAGATTTCTTTTTCCCATTTGGAAGATGTTGGCACTGTTTTGTCAGTTACAGTACCTTTGATTTTACTCTGTTGCTGTGTCTATAAGCCTTGGCGGTGTGCCAGAAAGCTTTTTAGCTAAAGAAGCCAACTTTTTTTATTCATTTGTGGCACATGGGTGTCATTGGCTGGCCAGCATTTATTGCCCATTCCTAGTGCCTTGGGAGGCCAGTTGAGAGTCAACCATATTGCTGTGACGCTGAAGTCACATGTAGGCCAGACCTGGTAAGGATGGCAGATTTCTTTCCTTAAAGGACATTAATGAACCAGATAGGGTTTTTCTGACAATTGATATTCTTATTAAACATCTTCCAGTTTGTGTTATAGTCTGCCTCGACTCTCTCTCTCTCTTTCTCTCGACGGAGCACCGGAGATTGAAGGGACAGGGAGAGTTACAGAAGATTTAGCCTCGCTGGTGAAAGGATGTAGATTTTCTTCAGGTGCTCTGGTTTCCTCCAACAGTCCAAAGATGTGCAGATTAGGTGCATTGGCCATGCTAAATTGTCCCTTAGTGTCTGGGAATATGTAGGCTAAAGAGATTTAGTTGGGTAAATGTGTAGAGCTGTGGGGCTAGGGCTGGAGTGGGACAACTCCAGGTTGTTGGTGCAAACTCGATGGGCCAAATGGCCTCCTTCTCAGTAGGATTTTTATGATACAGAGCAGGATAATTGCACCCCCTTCCCCTCCCCCGTCGTCTCCCCACTGCTATTGGCTGCTAGTGGGGGTGTCTAGATCCCACTAGTGTCGATGGTGTTTTGTGCGGTGCACTCATCCCACTGCCTGGGAACCCCTCATGTGTGAGGCGGGGAGGGGGAGGGGGTGCCTTCGGTGAAACTGGAAGACCCCACCGGCACAGATGGCTGGAAACTCCCACTCACAACTACTCAATAGTTTTCATGGAATCCCTACAGTGCGGAAGGAGGCCACTCGGCCCATTGAGCCTGCACCAAGAGCTCTGCCTGAGTTGCTCTGCCCGGCAAAGGTGGCTATTTTTGTGCTATTCCGTCTCTCCAGGCCTCTTTTGAGAACTTTTCAAAATTCAGCAGTGTGTGACAATCTCCAAGATGATTAACCGCTTTTTAAAAGGAATTAATTTCGCAGCGACTAATGGGCAGGACTAAGGGGCAACATTTTGAGATTTCCACTGTAACAAACAAACCAAAATCAACATAGGCTAAACATTTTATTTCAGGCAACTAATACATCAAAAGAAAAGATACTAGCACAACAACTAACTAGCACAAGTGAAGTGTGTCTTACAATCCCATTCACGCAGTTCTAGCAGCTATGGAGGAGCGAGAGTTAGTGGCCTTATCACGAGAATATTCATCCAAAAACTCAGCTAATGTTCTGGGGACCTGGATTCCAATTTTGCCACAGCACATGGCTGGAATTTGAAATCAATAAAATATATCTGGAGTTAAGAATCTACTGATGATCATGAAACCCATTGTCAGTTGTTGGAAAAATCTATCCGGTTCTTTAGGGAAGGAAATCTACTGTCCTTACCTGGTCTGGCCTACGTGTGACTCCATGGTTGCTCTCCTTGGACAACTAAGGACGGGCAATAAATGCTGGCCAGCCAACGATGCCTATATCCCCCGAATGAATAAAAAAAATTATGGGAATAGTTCCAAAGTACATCCTGGCTTTTCCGAGTGCTCATTTTTCCCTGTTACGCTGGATTTTCTGATGTCCTTCAAGACACATTCCACTCAGTAGTTCTGGATCTAATTTTCATCATTTCCCTGTAACTCCCTTCCTTCAACCTCCAATGACCCCGTTGAGAGAGAGGGAGAGTTGAGGCAGATTATAACACAACCTGGAAGATGTCAGATATGATTGAACGGAACAGCACATGCTCCCCAGAGCAAAATGATCTGCTGGCACACGTGTAAACCGACAGAGAGTGACAAATGTGCGGGACAGAAAGGCAGGGAAAATGCTCGCAAATTTTAAGAGGCGCTCGTTTGATTGATGCAAAGGAGCGACAGAGAGGTGTGAGAACCAGCGTGATCGATGGGAGTTTTTGATGCTTACCGTACACATTCCTGCATCACTAATGAAATGATGTTATCTGCACGCTGTAATCAGGGTAGTAAGTGCTTAGCATGTAGGATTTACAAGGAGTGTGTGGGCTCTTGACAGGGACAATGGTAACACTATCCAGAGCTGTATGTTTGATCTCTATATATCGGTATGCACGCTGAAGTCAAAGGAATTCACCAGGGTTCCTGGAATGCTCCCAAATCTGCCGATTTCTCTCCATTTCCCATTGCTTTCCTGATTGCAGGAAACATGCAAGAATGTGTTCCCACTCACGGGGGCAGTATAAGGGGGCTGTTCATGAACAACGGGTTCCCCTCGATTCTCAGCAGCTGCTTTATCTGTTCTTCTCTCATCCGCATCCAGAATCCAACGATTGTAAAGAGTTGATGCCAAGCGCCAAACCCTAATCCAGCACACAGTAAATTTCTGCTTCTAATCAGCGGGTCAGAAGCAAAAAAAAATCCAGCCGTACTGCCTTATTCAGAATATACTTGGCTGGCGATGTTGTGAGAGATCAAAATTGTTGTCAGCTGGACGCAGATCGAGAAAACACGAGACTTCAGAAGTCAGTTCAGTCGCAGATACTTACTAATCTGCAGGCAAAGTTTTCAAGCTCAATATTAACTCTTCCTTCCATTCTGACTTGGAAATATATCCCCATTCCTTCATTGTCACTGGATTAAAATCCTGGGATCTTAGGATGGCAAGGCGGCACAGTAAAGAGCTCTGTTGCCTCACGGCGCCGGGAGCCCGGGTTCAATTCTGGTCTTAGATTACTATCCGTGCGGAGTCTGCATTTTCTCTCCGTATCTCTGTGGGTTTCCTCCGGATGCTCCGATTTTACTTCCACAATCCAAAGATGTGCAGGTTAGGTGGATTGGCCATGCTAAATTGCTCTTTAATGTCCAGAAATGACAGGAAAGCTATGACAGGTGGGAACCTAGAAACTATTATTATTACGAAAGAGGTAGTGTTGAGCAAGTTAATGGGGCTAAAGATAGACAAGTCTCCTGGCCCTGATGGAATGCATCCCAGGATACTAAAAGAGATGGCAGGAAAAATAGCAGTTGCACCAGTGGTAATTTACCAAAATTTGCTGGACTTTGGCATGGTTCTTGCAGATTGGAAAACAGCAAATGTGACGCCACTGTTTAAAAAAGGAGATAGACAAAAGGCGGTAACCAGAGGCCAGTTAGCGTAACTTTTGTAGCGGGGAAAATGCTTGAATCTATCATCAAGGAAGAAATAGCGAGACATCTGGATATAGTACCTAGAGCTGGGGGTTTGGATGGGCAGGAATTTGTAAAATGTGTACTGGAAGGATCGTTGGAACAGTAGCCTGACTAGAGAAGGGGCTATATTGGATTTAGTTCTGAGTAATGAGCCAGGGCAGGTGATTGATGTTGTAGTGGGGGAACATGTGGCTAACAGTGACCACAATTCTGTCTACTTTAGGATTCAGATGGAAAAGGATGCTTGTTGCCCTAGGGGCAGGGTGCTAAATTAGGGGAAGGCTAACTACGGTTGGATTAGGCAGGAACTTAGGGAAACTGATTGGGAATGGTTGTTTGAGGGTAAGTCCTACGCTAGGCATATGGGACTCTTTCAAGGAAATACTGAACATGTTGCAAGATAAGTACATGCCGGCCAAGAGGAAAGATGAGAAAGGTAGGATTAGAGAACCATGGATTACTAGGGATATTGAGGACTTGGTTAGGAAGAAAAGAGAAGTGTATGATAGGTCGAAGAAGCTGGGAACAGAGACAGCGTTGAAGGAATATAGAGAGAGTAGGAGGGAGCTCAAACAGGAAGTTAGAAGGGCTAAAAGGGGGCATGAAATGATTTTGGTGGATAGGATTAAGGAAAACCCAAAGGCTTTTTATTCCTATGTTAGGAATAAAAGGGTGGTTAGAGGAAAAATCGGACCTGTTAGGGACAGAGGAGGGGAACTGTCCATAGAGCCCAAGGGAATGGCAGAGATCCTGAATGAATACTTTGCGTTGGTATTCACGAAGGAGAGGGCTTGTTGACAGCTCCTGTCTCTGAGGGAGCTGTGGACCAGTTGAGGGAAATATCCATACCGAGGGAGGAAGTGTTAGAGCTTCTAGGTAGCATTAAAACTGATAAATCTCCAGGGCCTGATGGCATTTATCCCAGACTGCTTAGGGAGTTGCGAGGTGAAATTGCTGGGCCTCTGACGCAAATCTTTGTCTCTTCCTTGGACACAGGTGAGGTCCCAGAGGACTGGAGAATAGCTAATGTTGTACCGTTGTTTAAAAAGGGTAGTAGGGATAACCCTGGGAATTATAGGCTGGTGAGTTTGACGTCAGTGGTAGGGAAGCTGTTGGAGGGGATTCTTAGAGATAGGATGTATAGGCACTTAGAGTGTTGCAATCTGATTAGGGATACACAGCATGGATTTGTTAAGGGGAGGTCGTGCCTTACAAATCTGGTAGAATTTTTTGAGGAGGTGATGAAATCAGTGGACGAAGGGCGAGCCGTTGATGTTGTCTATTTGGATTTTAGTAAGGCGTTTGACAAAGTCCCTCGTGGGAGGTTAGTCGAGAAGGTCAAGGCTAATGGGATACAAGGACAGGTAGCTAGATGGATATGTAACTGCCTTGGTAATAGGAGACAGAGAGTAATAGTGGAAGAGTGTTTCTCTAGCTGGAGATCGGTCACTAGTGGTGTGGTGCAGGGCTCGGTACTGGGACCTCTTCTATTTGTAATATATATAAATGACTTGGAAGAGGGAGTAAGTGGAGTGATCAGCAAGTTTGCAGATGATACAAAGATGGCTGGACTTGCGGATAGTGAGGAGCATTGTCAGGCGATGCAGCAGGACACAGATAGGCTGGTAGCTTGGGCAGATAGATGGCAGATGGAATTCAATCCTGATAAATGTGAGGTGATGTATTTCGGGAGAAAGAATGTAGGGGGGAGGTATATGATAAAGGGTAGACCTATTAAGAGTATAGAAACGCAGAGGGACCTGGGGGTGCAGGTGAACAAGTCTCTGAAGGTGGCAGAGCAAGGGGAGAAGGTTGTGAAGAAAGCATATAGTATGTTAGCCTTTATAGGAAGGGGTGTAGAGTACAAGAGCTGGCCTTTAATGTTGCAGTTGTATAAAACACTGGTTAGACCTCATTTGGAATACTGTGTCCAGTTCTGGTCGCCTTACTACCGGAAGGACGTGGAGACTCTGGAAAGAGTGCAGAGGAGGTTTACCAGGATGCTGCCTGGTATGGAAGTCTGAGTTACGAGGAGAGATTAGGCAAATTTGGACTGTTTTCCTTAGAAAGACGTAGACTTAGAGGAGATCTGATAGAGGTGTACAAGATTTTGAAGGGGATAGATAGAGTAAACAGGTTTAAGCTTTTTCCTAGGATGGACTCAAATAGCACGAGGGGTCACGGGCTTAGGGTGAGGGGGGTAAGGTATAATTTGGATGCTAGAGGGAGTTTTTTCACACAGAGGGTGGTGGGGGTATGGAATGCGCTGCCAAGTAAAGTGGTGGAGGCAGGTACTCTGGAGTTATTTAAAAAATACTTAGATGGGCACATGAATAGAATGGGAATGGAGGGGTATAGAAAACTGATTTAAAATAGGGATCGTGAGCCTTGGGAGTCCCTGGGAAGTGTGTAAATAGATGATGATATTGATGTACTTGTTTTTATCCTACAGGTGCTTTGGTCCACCTTTTTGTCTAACGAGGGGCATACACGCGATGGGTCGTGAGAGGACTGCTCTTGGATCTTTTTCGAGAGTATCCTACTGCTTCACGTTGTCAGTGTATGCTTGACCTGGACCATCTGATGGGCACCACGACAGCTCAGTGACTATCGCTGTGCTGTGCAGATACATGGATTTGGGCCTGTGTTTGTGGGAGTTTGCGCATTCTCCCCGTGCTTGCGTGGGTTTTCTCCGGGTGCTCCGGTTTCCTCCCACATCCCAAAGATGTGCTCTTAGGCTAATTGGCAAAACAAGTTCTCCCTCAATTGTCTCAAATTTGGTTTTTAATCCATAGATGTATAAACACGGACAGGGATCGCGGGTAGAGGTGGGAACATTGGGGTGGCGGCGTGGGCTCGTTGGGCTGAAGGGCCTATTTCCCATGCTGTTTTGTTCTTTGTTCTTATAAACTGTCCCATTGATAAGACACAGTATGGTTCATGAAGGGCAGGTCATGTTTGATTAATTTGGTGGAATTCTTTGAGAACATTACATATGCAGCGGACAATGGGGAACCTGTGAATGTGGTTTATCTGGATTTCCAGAAGGCATTTGACAAGATGCCGCACTAATGACTGCTACATAAAAGTGCACAGTGTTACGGGTAATGTATTAGCATGAATAGAAAATTAGTTAACTAACAGGGAGAAAGAATGGGATTAAATGGGTGTTTTTTTTGTTGGTGATCAGTGACTAATGATGCGCCTAACAGATTAGTGTTGGGACCACAATTGTTTACGGTTTACATAGATGATTTGGAGTTGGGAATAAGTGTAGAGTGTAAAATTTCACAGATGACACTAAGATGAGTGACAGAGCAAAGTGTGCAGAGGACGCTGAAAATCTGCAAAGGGATATAGATAATCTAAGTGACTGGGCAAGAGTCTGGCAGATGGAGTACAGTGATGGTAAATGTGAGATCATCCATTTTGGTAGGAATAATAGCAAAATGGACTATTATGTAAATGGTAAAAAATTGCAGCATGCTGCTGTGCAGAGGGACCTGGTTGTCCTTGTGCAAGAATCTCCAGGAGTTGGTTTGCGGGTACAGCAGGTAATTAAGAAGGCAAATGGAATTTTGTCCTTCATTGCTAGCGGGATGGAGTTAAAAAAAAGCAGCAAGATTATGTTGTAGCTGTATAAGGTGCTGGTGAGGCCACACCTGGAGTTACTGTATACAGTTTTGGTCTCCTTACTTGAGAAAGGATATACTGGCACTGGAGGGGGTGCAGAGGAGATTCACTAGGTTGATTCCGGAGTTGAGAGGGTTGGTTTATGAGGAGAGACTGAGTAGACTGGGTCTATACTCATTGGAATTCAGAAGAATGAGGGGAGATCTTATAGAAACATATAAGATTATGAAGGGAATGGATAAGTTGTTCCCACTGGCGGGTGAAACTAAAACTAGGGGGCATAGCCTCAAAATAAGTGGGAACAGATTTAGGACTGAGTTGAGGAGGAACTTCTTCACACAAAGGGTTGTGAACCTGTGGAATTCCCTGCCCAGTTGAAGCTCCCTCATTGAATGTTTTTAAGGCAAGAATAGATACATTTTTGAACAGTAAAGCAATTAAAGAGTGAGTGGGTAAGTGAAGCAGAGTCCATGAAAAGATCAGCCATGATTTTATTGAATGGCAGAGCGGGCTTATGGGGCCAGATAGCCGACTCCTGCTCCTTATGTTAAACAAAGAATAATACAGCACAGGAAATAGGCCCTTCGGCCCTCCAAACCTGCACTGCTCATTGGTACAACTAGACCATTCTAAAGATATGTGAGTTAGGGGCTGAACGTATGGGGTTATGGGTACTGGAAAGATGCTTTGTTGGAGAGTTGGTGCAGACTCATTGAGCCGAATGGCCTCCATCTGCACTGTTGAGATTTTATGGATACTGTGGCTCCTACGAAACCCCCTCCCTAACAGCACGCACGGTATACCTACACCACATGTACCCCAGCGTGTTCAGGAAGGCAGCTCACACCAAATTGTCGAGGGCAATTAGAGATGGGTAATAAATACTGGGCTAGTCAGTGACACCCAGGTCCTGTTAGCTAATAGAAAAGAATGGGAGGGGGTTGGGTCAGAGGTTAAAGAGCTAAAAGCAGCGAATGAGAACTCATCTGCTCTCTTTATAGCAGCAGTGAAAATGAAGTTCTCCGACTGTCACATCATGAAGATGTTTTGCCACGGCCTCCTGAGAACGTCAGTATCCAGTCTTCAGCTCATTCCATTCACTCTGCATCAAGAAACAACTAAATGCCTTGGATACAGCAAGAGACTAATGGCTATGTTTAAGGAGAATAATTCAGCTTTATGCCACAGGTAGTCAATATGTCTGGTAGGAATACAACTCAGATGCTGGGAGAGCAGGATAATTACTAATTTTAGCCATGTAAGTGGGAAGAATCTCTCTATCTCTACCCTATCTAGCCCCTTCATTATCTTGTAAGTCTCTATAAGATCCCCCCTCTGCCTTCTAAACTCCAATGAGTACAGACCCAGTCTATTCAATCTCTCCTCGTAATCTAACTCCTCATCTCCGGTATCAGCCTGATGAACCTTCTCTGCACTCCCTCCAAGGCCAATATATCCTTTTGCAAATGTGAAGACCAAAACTGCACACAGTACTCCAGTTGAAGCCTCACCAGTGTCCCGTACATTTGCAGCAAGACCTCCCTGCTTTTATATTCTCTCCCCCCTCACTATAAAGACCAACGTTCCATTCGCCTTCTTGATCACCTGCTGCACCTGCAGACTGGGTTTTTGCGATTCATGCACAAGGACCCCCAGGTCCCTCTGCACAGTAGCATGCTGCGGCTTTTCACCCTTTAAATAATAATCCCTCCTACTATTATTTCTACCAAAGTGGATAACCCCACATTTGCTAATGATGGGCTCAATGGGCTAAATGGCACTGTGAGGGATTCTATGATCGTAATGAAGTTCCTACGCAAGATAAGCCTCTTCAAAAACATGACAACTGCCTTGTAACTGAAGTCAGAGGAAGCTTGTGAGACAGAGATAAACTCAAAACTCAGTGGCTCTCTATTTACTAGGAGGACCTTCTGCTTGAAATCCAAAAATAGCCCAGTCTTGGGACAAAGCTGGGAGAAGTTTTGGGACAAGTAGAAATGCCAGAATTAATGGAAAGAAAAATGATTGAAAGGCCTGTGAATTTTGCAAAAGGAAAACAGTGGAGCTTGAAGGAAAAAAATAGTGCAGCATATGTATCTATATCTATATATAAATTCAAACAGTGCACAATGGGAAAAGGTTTCACTGAATCCGACCATACTTGACAACCAGGAATGTGGGAATATTCTGTGCACACATAGTAGGAAGCCGGGAATGTCCCCATTACTATGGTTTCCCCAGAGGGATTTGTTTTTTGCAATCATTAGATTGCATGTCTTGGGGGAAATCCCAGTTCACTGTTCATTTCAGCAGTAAGAACTCAGTAAGAACTTAGCAACACCAATTTTAAATCCAACCGATTTATTTGATAGTAAAATTGCGAGCTTTCGACACTCTGTGTCTTTGTCAGGCAAATGCAGTGTTTTGAGCAGTGTCAGACCTGTGGCTTTACTGAACTGTTGATGCAAAGTTTGTGTGTTCTTTTCCGCCCCCCGAAAATCTCCAAAATAATGTTGGACCTGTCATCATGTGACTGAGCAACGTCAGGGGGGTGACTGAGAAAGATTCTGTTCTCTTCTTTCTCCTTTCAAGGATGGTTAGCACTGATGCCTCACAGTGCCAGGGACCCGGGTTCGATTCCCAGATTGGGTCACTGTCTGTGCAGAGTCTGCACGTTCTCCCCCCCCTTGTCTGCATGGGTTTCCTCTGGGTACTTCAGTTCTATAGAATCCTACAGTGCAGAAGGAGGCCATTCAGCCCATCAAGTCTGCGCTGACCACAATCTCACCCAGGCGCTATACCCTTAAGCAGCATGGTAGCACAGTGGGTTAGCACTGCTGCTTCATAGCTCCAGGGTTCTGGATTCGATTCCTGGCTCGAGTCACTGTCTGTGCAGAGTTTGCACATTCTCCTCATGTCTGCGTGGGTTTCCTCCGGTTTCCTCCCACAATCCAAAGATGTGCGGGTTAGGTTGATTGGCCACGCTAAGAAATTGACCCTCAGTGTCCAGGGATGTGTAGGTTAGAGGGATTAGTGGGTATAATATGTAGGGATATGGGGGTAGGATCTGGGTGGGATTGTGTTTGGTGCAGCCTCGATGGGCTGAAGGGCCTTTTTCTGCACTATGATTCTATAACTCCATGCATTTACCCTAGCTAGTCCCCCGGATACTAAGGGGCAAGTCAGCATGGCCAATCCACCTAACCCGCACATCTTTGGACTGTGGAAAGACAGTGGAACATACAAAGGAAACCCACGCAGACACGGGGAGAACATGCAGTCTCCACACAGACAGTGACCCGAGCGAACCTGGGTCTCCGGTGCTGTGAAGCATCGGTGTTAACTATTGTGCCACCCATAGTCCGAAATATACGCAGGTTAAGGTGCATTGGCCGTGCTAAATTCTCCCTCAGCATACCCAAACAGGGCGACCAGGGGACTTTCACAGTAACTTCGTTGTGGTGTTAATGCAAACCTATTCGTGACACTAATATGTAAACTTCCAAGTGCTTGCTGGAGCAGGACTGAGAGGTTTACACAAGAAACAAACACTGATGATTAAGTGAAAGGGTGCGGGTATTGAGAGAAAGAGAGAGAAGGCGGGTCCAGCCTGTGAACACCATACAAGGCAACAGGAGAGGTCTGGTTGACGTGTGTGCTGTTTGGTCACACAATAAAACTCTTGGCAAACCTCGGAAATGATTCCACTCCCGTGTAGAGTTTAATTCTCAGCTGCCCCAGCAGGAGAACGCCTGTGCCTGGGACAAACAGCTTTGTCTCTGCTTCTCCAACATTGCTTCCCCCCCCCTCCACACTCCCTTCCCTGAATTCAAACCACCCTATTTCCACTCACCATGTCCCAGCTTCGGGTGGACTTGCAGGGACCGCCACCCTGGGGATTCAGGCTGGTCGGAGGGAAGGACTTTGAACAGCCGCTGACCATTTCCCGGGTAAGGAAAAAAGGATCGCTCATCCTTCACTCTTGCTCATTTCAGAGACTGACACCCTCTCCCCTGCTGCTTACTCCCCTCCGTCCCATATGGAAAAGTGAAAGCTTCAGACTTTGGGGAGGGGGGTTTAAGTCTCTCTTTCCTCTCCCTCCTCCCCAGTACCTGGCTGCGCCCACCTGCCCCCTCCCCCGGCTAGGTATCTGTGTGTATGTGTTGGGGAGTGGGATGGTGAGGTTAGAGTGTTAATATTCTGTGGTGGGGCAGGTGTGTGTGTTTGGCGAGGGGGGGGGGTTAGTGTGTGTTGTAAGATGTGGTAGGGTCTGTGTGTTGGCGTGGGGGGGAGGGGGGTAATAGTGCATGCGGGGTTGGGGTGGAGGAGGTTAGGAGTTTCGTGTGTTTGTTGAGTGGGGGGAGAGGGCCAAGGGATTGTGTGCATGTGGGGAGGGCTTGGGGTTTTGTATGGGGGAGGTGGTAGAGGTTTTGTGTGTGTGTGTGTG